>OY754985.1:4472728-5072728 GCA_963576475.1 Molanna angustata | reverse complement strand
AGCGGTAAGGTCGTCGCCTCACATGCGTGAGGTCGACGGTTCGAATCCGGGCGAGGCACGCACCTCTGGATTTTCAAAAAATCTATTTGCGGATTTATATCACTAGCTATGTAGCCATGATCCAATTTGTCTGGTTCCCTTTTCTCTAAGGGTTACGAAGGTCAGATGGCAGTCGCTTCAATGTAATAACCAGACTCGCCAATTCCAGGATCATGGTCAAAAGCGTACCCCGATAGAAACGGGACAAAAGCGCCAAGGGAAAAGAAAGAAAGAATGAAATACGTCCATGTTTTTTTTTTAACAATTCAGCCACAATCTCTACGAATTTTTAACTTCAATTAAAAATTGTCCTTGCTGTATTTTATTATTTTGCGGACGAAATAGTGATGAGCAAAATTTTTCGATGTCTTGTGGTCTTGTAGTCCAATATCAAGACTGGATATATCCTGAAAGACTGGACATAAAATTTATAAAGGGAATTTTTCTTCAACTTTAAATTTCAACAAATAAGTCAGTTTCAACAAATAATATGGTTGATAAAAAATAATGTGAACATATTGGTAGATACAGCAAAGTTAAGAATTCGATTTTGATAAATAAGATAGAAGTACCTACAAGTAATACTACGGGGCAAAATGTATACCTACAACACAAGACATCGACATAACTTTCTACCACCTTGGACACTTACCTCGTACTTACGGACAAAGACATTACAGATATCTTGATACAAAAATATTTAATATTATCAATAACGATACACTACCCTCTTCCACGCACAACAATTTCAAGCGTTTGGTAACACTTTGGCTTATGAATAAGGGCAGACAGCACTAACACACATTTTAACTTAAATTTGCACACATATATGTATATTGAATATCTAAATTATCTTACAAATCCATTAAATAAATAAATAAAAAAAAAAAAAAAATCCAGTAAAAATATATTTTTTTAGTTATGTAATCTTAATAATATACCCTCAATGCTTTATGAGTACTACCTCAGAACAGGCATTCAGCCTAGTGAGATAGCAAAATTTCAATATTTTTATTATGTATACTTTTTATGAAATGTACTGTATTGAAATATGTAAATAAAATAAAATAAATAAATAAAATTGTTTTTGAAATGTGCCATAAAGTTTAATCTGGTGTGTGGGAGAAAAATGCATAATGTCGTGCTTCATTTTATCAGTTAACTCGCACCTTTCGCTGCTTACCCCACATTGTAGAAGTTGATTAGAAACTGCGTCTCTACCGGGAATCAAACCCGGGACCTTTGGATACCTAACCAACTGTGCCACGTAGGCCGACATGATAATGGCCGTATGAATGAACTGAAAATATTGATAGTAACAAATGGTATTTTTTTTTAAGTTGCAAGTCTTGCAATACCAGGATGCAGAAAGTATACCTATTGTTTATAAAAGACCGCGTATACGAATGCAAGACTATAATTATGATCAGACCTGGAACTACAAAGACCAGGGGTACAAGATCATGGTGACAGGAGAATTATTCGAAAAACAATTATTCGAATGCTCAATTTAACGAAAATCAATTTTAAGAAATGGCAATATTATTCGAATCACATTTTTTCGAAAAACAATTTTCCGAACACACAATTATCAGAAATTACAATTGTTCGAATTTTTATGACGTCATGTTGGTAGTATTGTGAGAGGAATAAACCATAGATTTTCATTATAATATACTAGATGTCGTAGTTAGCAAATTTTGTATGAATCGAAGTGAGGAATTTTTCCGGGGGATTTTTGACGTTTTTCGACGGTACATCGTTTTTCCATAGATAATAACGACTAACGTGAATTGTTTTCGGATTTATTTGTCATAAAAAACACTTAGATTTAGAGAAAAGTTATTAAGGATGTGTTAAAATGTAAGGAAAACTGAAATATGTTGCCAACCAAAACGTAAAACGCGCTATAGTCCATGACTCACTTTTTGCACAGAGTACCTACTACATCTACATACATAGTATAGTATGTATAGTAAAAATCTATTGAATAAACAACATGGCGACGCACCGCGCTGTCGGATATCCTAGGATGAACACCGATTTTTCAAACCTAACCTACAAAACTTTTGTAAAAATAGGTTGGTTAGATTTGTTTGTAGTTATAATTGCGACTGGCGTGAGCAAGTTGCATTATATATTAAAAAAGTAACTATAATATTAAAATAAAAAAACTAAATTGGTGTGAATACTAGATAAACTGTCTGTCTGTACATGATGTGTCAAAATCAAAATCTGGTGTACAAACTAGGCTATCCCGCGCTGTCAAACATCAGTTATTAAAAATGTGTAAACATACGTACCCAACAATAATACAACAAGTAATAATAGTCTTCATCGAATGTATTTTACTGGCAACAAATAATATATGTCAAAGGAGGCAACAAAATGACACAAAAATATATTAAATTCGGTCAATTGGTATTCCAACAAATGTTAGTTCGAATAATTTGCTTTCGGACATTGTCATTCTGATAACTGATTTTCGAAAAATTGTTATTCGTACAATTGCGCATTCGAACAGTTGTGTTTCGAAGAGTTTGAACCAGACCACAAAACAAAACTCTTGTTTTTTTTTCATCACTAGGACAAAGAAACGCAGGGTAGAAAAGATAACAAAATGTTCGGTGAAGAAGTGTAGAGAGGGGGCGAGAGGGGGGGGGGGTGGTACGATAGGAAGTTGCAGGAAGGGGAGGGAAATGATAACAGCTCGGTGTAGGGTAGGTAGGAATTGTTATTTTGATGGAAAATAAAATTCAACAATAACAATGTCGCTAAATAAATTTATGACAGCGGATCACAAATTTTAATCACATTTCAGTTTTAATTACTTTTCCCTTTCAATGCACTTTAATTATTTTCAGACGAAATGGTTGTTGGAAGGTACCTACCTTCACAGGAGATATCAGAACCTGTCTCTCAAAGATAATATAATATCCAACACCTTAACTTGCTTTTTAATGAGGTCTCTAAAAAATGTAAGTTATACGGAGTATGAAATGCTATATTTTGCGAGTTTATTATTTTGATTTCTCAACGAACAATAGGATAATTTCGTATATATATATATTTTTTGCTGAATACAATAAACGTTTATAAAATGATGAATAAAATAGTTGCTTACGCAAAAAATAGTCAATAATGATTATTTTAAACACCAGTAATAACGCTGATATTTTACCACGTACCAAAAACGAAATAAATCACATAAAACCAAAGAAAAATACGAATATTGACGCCATTATTCGCTGCATGATTGATGGGCTGTTTTTCGCGCATGATATTATTTTAAATTTATGTATATTTTAAAATTATTAATGAAAATAATTTCTTACAAGTATTTTATATGCGTATATGCGACTTTAAAAATATTCGAATTACATAGATGCACTGCAAATTGGTACAAGTAGGTGAATAAAGTCAAAAATGATATAATATTTCTTGCTCAGCTCAGGGGTGACATCCGTGTGAAAACACTGTCACCTCGTGTATAAGGACTGTTGCTTTCATTGTTTACAAAAATCCAATTTCTCAATAGATGGCGTTACAAAAATGTTTTATTTTATTTTATACTAGCTGAGAAGCATCGCTTCGCTCAGCTTCTAAGCTAGGGCTTTCAGCCTACTTTTTACCGCTGCGCGGTAAATGGCCGCCTTCGGCGGTTCATGCAACAAAATGAAACGAAGCTTTTATGGTAGGTACTTAAAAAATATATTCGGTACAGTGTTAACCAACACCTGGTGGACGTCACAATGTCTAGTGGACTTCACAAGGTGCGGGCTTCCAGTCCATTGCCAGTGTTGTTTTTGCGGCTACTCCGCATGGACACATGGCCCCAGCCACACGCCCCATGAACATGCCCATGACGATGCCAATAGTCCATGAAGACTTGGCCACGTCAACCTGAGCACCCGCGAGGAAGAACGAACGCTTGCCCTTAACTGTGAGTGCCGTGAAAAGATAAATTACTCTGGATGCTGCAATTTATCGACCTGCATCTTCGCTTTGTGTCTCATGGGCATATTATGATGAGTAACAGCACTCTATTCTCCATCATCAAAATGTAGTTATTTACCTCATTTTGATTATTTTTAAATAGGTACATAAGTATTTTTTTTATTTATGTTAGTCCAATTAATCCAAACTTTGGGTTGCCAATATAGAACGAATGTGTTTTTAAAGTTGTAACGTGCACAGCATACATTATTTTATAATAAATAATCAATAGTTGTTGATAATAATATTTCATTTTGATGGCCTTTTTATTATTTCTATTCGATATTATTCTCATCGGAAGAAAACTTATATTTTTTAACGCATTGCGGCGCTTTTGTGATGTCATTCAAATAATACTCCATAGTTAAATAATAATTAAATTTCAAGACCTGACACGAAAGTAGAAGGTATATAAATATTTTGTAATCTTATATATTTTTAAATTGTTATCAATAATCAATAGTTGTTGATAATAATATTATTTCATTTTGATGATCTTTTTATTATTTCGATATTATTCTCATCGGAAGAAAACTTATATTTTTAAACGCATTGCGGCGCTTTTGTGATGTCATTCAAATAATTCTCCATAATTGAATAATAATTAAATTTCAAGACCTGCACGAAAGTAGAAGGTAATTAAATATTTTGTAATCTTATATATTTTTAAACTGTATCCCTGTTTTACAAAATTTCGTAGAAATAAAGTTATTTTTTGTAAAAATGATTTTATATTGTGTTTCCATAACTTTGAAAATTTACCGATAGATGTCGAAAACCAACCATTTATACTCTTTGTATATTTTTTCGTATTTATTAAAAAAAAATCAGGCGTTACCACAAAAAAAGAATATTTTTCCCGAAATATGTATAATATTGACTATGTTTAAACAAAAAATCAATATAATTGGCGTTGTAGGCCACTTGTAAAGAATCACCATTTTGACAGCTAAATCGGTAAAACAATGCAAGTAAAGCAAATCTGACCCACAATGCAAAAGGAAACACTTGTTCCGTGTAAATTGTTCCCTCTCCCTATGTAGGATTTTATTATTTCGTGCCTTTTGAGCTCTGGCTATGACGGGAACAAACAAAACTTTACGTTGGCATCAGTTGGCATTATAATAACCGTAAGGATATATTCTCATAAATCAATTTTGGCGACTCGGCGAGTAATGCAAAAAAGCATTCTATAAGTCTTATTATGTAACATTAAAACATACCTTCTTTTGAAAATAACATAAAAAACATATCAGCTCGCGAGGCTTTGTGTTTTTATACTGTTTCAAATGTAATATTATAAAAATGTAATATTATAAGATTTTTGCTCTACTGTAAAATTGACGATTTTGCGGATTTTGACATAGTAAGATTTCAAACGAAAGACAGACAGACAGACTGACATGAATTTAGCCGTGCACAAACATGTGCAAATCCAGAACGACAATCTTACCAGGTCTACTTTATTTATATGCAGATTATTTCTCGGGTAACTAACAGGTACTATGTCAAATATTAATTAAAAATGCACCCAATGATAAGTTGACAAATTTTTGAGACTTAAGATATTAATCGTCTCACAGATCCGGAAACTGAAACACAATTAAAAACTGAGTCTCCACCGGGAATCGAAACCGGGACCTTTGGATCAGCAGTCAGATACGTACCCAACTGAGCCACGAAGATCGTACTTCATAGATGGCGATAGTGAAAACAGTTTATTTCAAACGATCAGTTTCTCATTATTAAAATATATAGAACTTTCAAAGCTGCATTGATAAAGAAACTCAATAAGAAGGCATAATTGGTGAACGTTGCGCAAGCTCATAAAGTGATCACGTAAACCAGCTGGTGGCAGGCCGTAAGCCCTGTAGTATAATTAGAGTTTTCGTTTGTATGGTGTATTATGAAACTTTTGTTTTCAGGGAAACTAATACTTGTTAAGGGATGTATAATAAAAAAAATTTACTTCATAAAAATGCATTTAGGGAATGTCAACTTTTTAAGAAGAAAAAATGTAGGTACACTTACTATGTAATGGAGAGTTTAGTGTTAGCTACAACCCACTCTTTTTATCATTGAATAGGGAGGCAAGTCTGGTCAAACGGTTGAATCAAAACCCAAATGAGAGCGAGAGAGAGAGAGAGAGAGAGAGAGAGAGAGAGAGAGAGAGAGAGAGAGAGAGAGAGAGAGAGAGAGAGAGAGAGAGAGAGAGAGAGAGTTACAATAAAATATATGCATAGGTACATAACAATATAAAAATATTAATAAACACTTCAAGTAGTGAGTTATTGCCGTATGGCAATTTCTTCCACTAACCATTGTTTCAACCCCAGAGAAGAAATATTTGCGTGAGAAACAATTTAAATAATTTTCTCTGCTGGGAATCGTACCCAGGACGCCCGCGCAGAAACTGAACGGTTTACCAACTGTGCCACGGCTGTCTTTCACATTAAACTTTTCATATATAAACTTTCACATTAATTAAAAAACAAATAAATATGATTAAATATTGAGCAACTTCGAGATGCAAGCTTTCACGGTATATGTTGGTAACTACGATGGTATATCGAGCGCTACCTGGCTTTTTCATACCCTCAGGAAGGTAGTCAAATGAGTATGTAAGTGCCGGAGGGTCAATGTCTATGATGGTTCTCGAACGTTCCTCCCTAGAAAAGTACCTCTTGAAATTGTTGTCAATATTCTGGTAAGTTACTGACCTTGTACTTGCGACGAATGTACCTATTCGCAACACGAATTTATTTCTGCTATCATATTCATTACTAGCTTTTATGTCCCGCCGTTGGCCAAGAATGTAAAATTGTGAAGGAATAAGCAATCGTTTTTATAATATTGTCACCCAATTATTTTGCAATATCGGACTATGAAAAGTGGTTTGAAATTTGATTGAGTTTAAGCATTGTAAAATGTTCAAGTGATGGCCACAACCCATTCTTTTTTATATATTGCTATAAAGTGCTATATACAATTTCTGCACGCATGGACTATGCGAAATGGTTTTAAATATGACTGTTTATCAACTTTGCAAAGAGATTGGTTTGGCCACAACCCCCATTTTTAAATATTATCATCGAAAACAAATTGTAATATGTACCTATAATTTTTTTTTTAGTAATTTTGGATGTTGGAATGTGGTTAAAATTTGATTAAATAATGCGTACTGAAAAGATCTAGTGTTGGTCACATCCCATTCGTTTTTATATTTTTTCATCAAGTGTGCATTATATTTTTGCACAATTAGACTGATAGACTTAAAATTGACACAAAAGTCTACATTAACGAAGAAGAAGAAGACTTAAACTATAGTAAATAGTATTTAATTTGAATATAAACGTTGTGAAGAGTTCAGTAATGGCCACAACGCCCATTCTTTAAATATCGTCAACGAAATCAAATATGAAGGTGTTGAAAATTATTCAAAAAAGGATGATATAAATGGTTTAAATTTGATTAAACAAAAGTATTGAAAAGATTCTAGTGCAGGTTACATCGTCACATCCCACATCTCATTCGTTTTTACATATGTATTTTCATCAAGTATGCATATTGTTAATAATATTTCTGCACAATAGACTATTAGACTTAAAACTAACCCAAAAGTCTAAATAAAAAAGAGAAGAAAAAGTATAAGACTATAAGAAATAGTTTGTATAAAAAACTATCCCAATGGTCTACATAAAATAAGAAAAAATACATAAAATAGAAGAATGAGACTATTTGAAATAGATTGTATAAAAACTGACTAAAAAGTCTTCACAAAAGAAGAAGAAGATTAATCTATAGGAAATAGTTTGTATAAAATTCACCAAAGTTCTACATAAAATAAGAAAACGAAGAAAAAGACTAAAGGAAATAGTTTGTGTAAAAACTGTAAGGTCTACATAAAATTAAGAAGAAAAAGAATTAGACTCCATGAACCGTCGCTTCAGACCCTTCAGAACCTCCCGTCCCTTCAGGCCCTTCAGTACCTCCCGTCCCTTCAATCCATCATTACGTCCCTACCAATCAGGCCCTTCTGTACCTCCCGTCCCTTCAGGACCTTTTATACCTCCCATCCCTTCAGGCCCTTTAGTGCATCCCTTCCCTTCATTACATCCCGTCCCTTCAGTCGGTTAAGAAAAGTTTAAATCCAGAAACCATCCTGGAAGAACCGCGAAGAGATGAAAGGACCTTCTTTTCCCAGGAAACTCCACCTTCAAAGGTAAAATGACTAAATACACGAAGAAGAAGAAGAAAAAAGTTTAAATCCAGATACCTGCGAAGATATGGAAGGAAAATTGGATGAAGAAGAAGAAGAAAAAAGTCTATATCCAAAAACCGTCTTGGAAGACTTGTGAAGAGTTGGAAGGACAGTTGGACCTTCTTCTCCCAGGATTCTCCAACTTCATAGGTAAAATGACCAAAAATACACGAAGAAGAAGAAGAAGAAGAAAAAAGTTCATATCCAGAAACCTGCGAAGAGATGGAAGGACAATTGGACCTTCTTCTCCCAGGTTAGTCCACCTTCATAGGTAAAATGACCAAATACACGATGAAGAAGAAGAAGAAAAAAGTTTAAATCCAGAAACCTGCGAAGAGATGGAAGGACAGTTGGACCTTCTTCTCCCAGGATACTCCAACTTCATAGGTAAAATGACCAAATACACGACGAAGAAGAAGAAGAAGAAAGTTTTAATCCAGAAACCTGCGAAGAGATGGAAGGAAAATTGGACCTTCATCTCCCAAGATAGTCCACCTTCATAGGTAAAATAACCAAATACACGATGAAGAAGAAGAAGAAAAAAGTTAAAATCCACAAACCGTCCTGGAAGACCTGCGAAGAGATGGAGGGACAGTCGGACCTTCTTTTCCCAGGATACTCCCCCTTAATAGGTGAAATGACCAAATACACGAAGAAGAAGAAGAATAAGAAAAAAGTTTAAATCCAGAAACCATCCCGGGCACACGCTCGACAATTCACCAAAGTTTCATTGTAATCGGACAAACGGTTTAGGAGCACATCGCATACAATTTTCTGATAGGAAATCAGTATATTGTTGTGTGATTTGTAAGTAAATAGTAATAGGTAGGTACCTACCTACAACAATGTTCTAAATAAATTCGATTCATAACAAATTTTATTTGAATATCAGAATCTTTCCGTTACCATAGTAACCATTCCAATATTAATATCAAATGGGCTCGATACATTTTTTGGATATGTAGGTAGGTACCTAGGTACATTGGTTTGTTCGAAGCCACAAAAACGAAAATTGTCCGAAATATCAAATATTATATACAAATTATGCAATTTTATTATGCCTATATCTTTACTAATAATTAACAGACTTTTACAATATATGTCTTAAAACTTGCTATAAAGTCTTGTGTTTCATTTTATTATTTCATAATCACATTTATTTCAAAGGTATATTATTTTAAAGAACATATTCATTCGGTAGGAAAATTAAATATCGTATGAAAAGATATTAAAATGGCGGGGTTATATGTACATTTGTACAAAACGCTTACTTTAAAAATAAGTTAAACATTATAATTAGACAAAATATTCACCATGTTTTTCACTTAAAAGCTAAGTTATACTTGAAAATATATTTTTTTCGTATAAATACGTACTTCTAACTTTTAAACTAACAGATATTTGCGTGCAAAATTTACACTTTTTTGACAGATACGACTTGGAAAATTTTGTATGAAAAAAATAATTATTGAAATATTTTTAAAATTCAGCATTTTTATCGCATTATTTTTAGCGTGACACTGCATCAGGTATACAGGTACACGTTCGCACATAAATTAGATTTTTAGATGCTCTTGGTTTTTCAGAAGGCGTGAGACAAACACACACACACACACATACACACACACACACACACACACAAACACTAACATTTTGATTGCTTTATTACTTTAGATTAATATAGTACGGAAATAAGCGATACTTAATAAAATAGATAAAAAACTAACCCCGATAAATTAATTAGTAAATATATTTTACGATATCCCAATATGACAGTATCTACATTTTGATATAGACATATACATATACTGTAGCTTTGTAGTGTTTAGTGATTCTAAATATTATTTATTTTCGAATTTCTTTCTATTTAACACGCACCCAGTTGCTATTTTTTGGAGATTCGCGATATTGAACTGTCAGGCGCCGGCTTAGAATAAGTGTTTTTCATGTTTTCTATTATCATCGTTTCGGGTATATTTAGTTCAGCAATGAGGTTCATCATCCATTATGAATGTTGTCTTTTTAGGTTAGACGAGACTGCTGTGTGGGGATACACGCACGTCTTGTGCTTCCTTTTATAAGTGTAGTATTAAAATGTGTTAAAAGGTAATTTTGAGATTTCTTCTCTATCCTCCTTCTTTTCCTCATTGCTATGATCAGTGTTATTTTTTTTCTTCGTTTTCTTTTTTTCTCTTTGTATTTTTTTCTTTATTTATTTATTTCGCGCGGTTTTGGTTTAAGAGGGTCTCAGTGTTATTTATATACGCTATTTGTAATCAGTTTGAAATTGTCTTTTCTATAACTTATGTAACTTTTTTTACTTCTTATGTACCTATTTTTTTACTTCGACTTATGTAACTTCTATACCTTATGTAACTCTTTTTTTTGCTTAACTTATGTAACTATTTTTTTTCTTTCTTCTTTTTTTACTTGACTTTTATAACCTAATTTTCTCTTATTATTGTAACTCTTACTTGTGTAACTTACGTGTGTGATTGAATATGAGCTCATGTAATTTTGTGTGTAGGTATCCATAATTGGACGTCCACCACTCATAATAATAACCCATTTTGTTTTCATTTAATAAAAATTGTAAGCTGGATGTCTGTCAATGTACCCTTTTTTAATAAAATAAAAAAAAATGAAAAATTCTTAGTGTTGTACCAATTGAACTTTGGGTTGGTTGGAAGAAATTGCCTTAATTATGTCAATAAACCCGCCTTTATGCACTTGTACATTAAGAATATACATAAATAAAATAAATCAATAAATTTATGTATGAATGGATGAATTATTGACAATGTGCGAAAGAGAGATACCGAAGTGTGAAAGAGAAGTATGTACTCGTACTGTACATATTATGAGTGTGTGTAAAATGGAAGGGTGGCCATTCTGCATTGGGCTCGTTAGGTAGCAATTGAGAACTTGACGATATCATCAATAGATTTCCGCCCTTTGCGGCTCAGTTGGTTCGGTATCTGACTGCTGATCTAAAGGTCCCGGGTTCGATTCCCGAAGGAGACACAGTTTTTAATTATGTTTTAAGTCTGGATCTATGAGACGTATATCTAACCAATTGAGCCATAGAGATTGACATATATTTATAATCCATATGTGATTGCCTCGTGACACACTGATTGAGAATCGCTGTACGATCCGACCTAATAACAGAGGTTCATACCCGTTTTAACCGGACCAAACATTGTAAACATCGTTTTTATCTACAATTGACATATTTTAAAATATTTTTTGTGAATGAGTTTTGTCAAATAAAGCTGTGATGATTACTCTTTACTGAGCTAGACTCAAATATGCACGATCAGCAGATTTAAATCGAAATACGCAATATCCTGTAGATAGCTAAAATATGCATAGTGAAAATATGAAAATGCATATACATATTATGAAACAGCATTTCTTTAGATACATGGAACGATCTTCCGAATATTATTTTCCGCTTTCTTACAACCCGATTTTTTTTCGAGATGCGAATCAATATTTTCTTGAGCAGATTGTGCACCCCCCTAACGCTACGTAGTACGCTTCTTCGGACAATAGTCCCAAATCCTAATTAAGGTGGTGTTTTCTATGTTAATTTATTTTTGTAAGCCTTGAGAATTTTAGTCCTTGAGGGGGCCGGTTTGCACATGATACATACATATACCGACAAAGCAATTTTGCGCTATGCCAAAAACCATGGAATGTTGAGAGTTTAAGTCAACATAAGGATTATAATGTTTTAGTTTTAACGGTAACAGCAGCAACAACATCTTCATTTCATCTAATGCATAATATCGATATCACGCCGGGGTCACCACTATAATAATGGGGTGATGAAATAATGATGCGTGTTCAGCCCCCCTAGATAACATGCCATTTAAGCTAAGCGTTATATCGCTAAGCGATAGTAAATGTATGGAATTGGTGGCTATGACATCACGTGACAGCCACCAATTTCATACATTTCTATCGCTTAGCGATATAACGCTTAGCTTTAATGACATGTTGTCTAGGGGGGCTGATTACATGTTGTTTATTTGACGGAGGAGCAAGGAAAACTGTCTGAGCTAGTCATTGGTGGGGATATATATAGTAGAGTCAGAGGGGCTGCCTCCTCAATCCTCGCTACATTCTCAAATCCTAAATAGAATCACATAATTTCTCAGTTCGTAACCTTTTAACTCTCGTGTTCAATTTGGGTTCAATTAACGTTTAATCTTAAATCTACGGCTCTCTAAACTTACTGTGTAATTTCCACCCGCAACATAACATACTATAAAATAGACACTGCACCTACCACACACTGCACAATGATAGTGTAGTGTAGGTAGGAAATATTTACCCACACCATACGTATTTTCTTCTTCTTCAGCCTGTTCTTTTCCATTCTTGGACATAGGCCTCCCCCTTGATCCTCCACAACTCCCTGTCTTGGGCACACTGCATCCATCTCTCTCCGGCGCATTTCTTGATGTCATCAGACCACCTTGCCTGGGGTTTGCCGACACCTCTTCGGCTTGTTCTCGGTCGCCACTCTACGATCTTTTTGGTCCATCGTGAATCCTGGCATCTGGCAATATGCCCAGCCCAGCTCCACTTAAGACCGGCGACCCTTTCCGCTACATCAGCTACTTTGGGTCTTTCTCTTATCGTGACATTTTGAATTCTGTCCCTTATTGAAATATCCAGCAACTTTCTCTGTGTCACTAACAGCTTGTGCATTATTCGTTTTGTTAGGACCCATGTTTCCATTCCTAGATGGGTCGATGGCAGAGCGGTTAGCGCGCTGGGCTAGTAGTAATCCAGTGGTCGCGAATTCGAATCCTGCCTCGACAGATTTCGTTCACCTAAATCACAAGCATTATTTAGGGAATGTGAGAAAATGTATATGTACTTGTTTAACAAGGACTTATTTATTTTTTTATAAAAAAAAGAAAGCCTTAGGGGAATACATGCATCGAATAGCTTCTTTTTCAAATAATGGGATTTACGTATTTCATCTATGTACCTATAATTATTATGCATCGAAATATTTGGGCATTCATCATGCCTGTATCGAGTGCGGACGGATATCATAATGACGAAAGGTGTTGTGACATACCATCAGTTGCTCTACCTTTCACATTCCTCCACTTTTCTATTTCTATTCCTACAGTTCCTTCCCCATCTCCGTCATTATCCTTGTTGCTTTTGTCATGTATATTTTTTTTTTAGTTTTTAATATATAATATTAATATTTTTTCAGAATCAACTATAAATACGTACTTTGTGGACAGTTTTTTTTTGGCATTGATTTATTACTCATTGTTTTATGTTCATATTAGTTAATAATGCTGTTATTGTCCAAAATAAATAAAATAAAATAAACATCACATGGAAGTAATCAATAATGTAAACCCAACATAACATATGCAAAGGAAACCGTTATATTATTTAGATTCTAAACATGATAATAATAAAATCTTTCATTTGAAACATGGACATGGCAGAGGACTCGTGAATGTAGGGCAAATGCTGTTGTCATTTCATTTAGAAATAAACATTTGTATAGATTTAATTCTACTGAAACACATTTCATTGATACAGAATTGAACATCACCTTCCTAGAATCATTCAGCAGTCTTATATTATATTAAAACAATATATTTTTCATTATTTCAATCCATCTTACAACGCTCACGCGATTCGCTTTTATCATTAAATACTAGGTAATCCTAACCGAAAATTATACGGGATGTAGTAAAATTCAACAACTCAATAATGGTATGATGTGTACATAAATCTCCATTACCGTTATTTTTTGGCTAAGCATAGTTTGCCTTTAATGATAATAGCGATTCGCGTGAGCGAGTTGCTTTATAAATTGAATGGAAATTGGTTGCAGTAAAAAAATTTAACAACACATTTGCCATTTGAGGTACCGAAAAAGTTTATTATGAATTCTCATTTGATCACATTACATAAAAATATTATTACAATACAAATAGAAAATATATATCAATATTAAGTACTTTACTCACTAGGCAAAGGCCTGTTCTGAAGCAATACCTATTCAAAATGAGTAGCTGTGCAAGTATTTAGTCAGTCAAAATGTAGTCCGTGCGTATTGAGGTGTGGTGTATGTGAGTGGTGTATGTGACTGATGTATGCAGCGGAGGAGGAACTGAGATGGTCACTTCCAAAGTATGGACGGCAGCAGACTTCTCCATATTATGCTGCACAACCAGCCTCACGCAGGGTTGCCAAATGGTATCCTAAAAGAGGACATGTCCTCCTTTTCGATAAATTGTCCTCCCTTACCTACCGTATGTCCTCATTTTGCGTTGATTCTTACCCAATGTATTTTAAAAAAACATTGAAGATTTTTATAAATATAAATACATACAACAAATAAATAAATAAATAAAAGTTAATTTAAAAAGAATGTTTCGTTGTTTATAGTTTAAGTAGTGACTAAAGTGTATTATGTAAATATTTTTAAGTTTTATAACGACTGCATTGCATTTATATAAAAAAATGAAGAAAAAAAGTAATTTTCAGACGATGAAAATTCTTCGATATTGCGTATGGCGGTTTTTTAATTTTTGTCATTGTCCTCATTTATAAGGAAATTCCTATTTTTTAGTACTATTTGTCCTCCTTTTTCAAATTTCCATCTGTCAGCCCTAGCCTTACGTAACCCGCCCTCGCGGTAGTGCGACTAAGGCTAGGTTGTTTCAACAAAAGTATCAATAATAAAAAAAAGTTTAAAAAAGTTTGATTTCATAAAATTGTTCAAAATTGTGTTGTTTGACGGCATTAGATTTCAATGAATCAACCAAAAAAGTATTGCACAATTTTATGAAATCAAAGTATTTTAACTATACATACTTTTACTTTAATATTTGTTCAAGAAACACAACCAAAGATGCAAGGATAGCTGGGAGTCCACTTTGCAGGAGGAGCAGGCCTCATAAAAACAGACCTAAAGGTCAATGAAAGAAGAAGAGTATAAAACTTGATAGTAAAAAAACACAAATCAAATTGTGACGCTAATAACAACAAAGATATGAATATATACCTACCTAGGTATCTATATTTTTAACAGATTACACTTTGAAGTGAGTTATTTTATTATCAGACACAATTCTATTTTAAACTCAGTACACAGTACATATTCTTTTCATGTGTTTTCTTTATGTTTTTTCTGTAAATCAAACAAAAAAAACATCTTTAAGACATAAAAGTCAGAGCAGAGAATAACCAGAAAAACAATGTTTATACCCATTGAAGTGTTTTTGGCCAATTACCTAAACTTTATTAAAAATAAATAAATATATCTTTGTAGTTGTATTTTAGTTTCATTTCAAAGTAGTGGCTACCAATAATGATTATAATCTAAACGCTAACTTGAACTCTGTGCAAGTGGCAAGTTCATTGCTTAGTTGCAATTGCTTCCGAGCAAGATTACGTTTTTTCTTATTCAGAGCTTGCGACTTATCATCGGCTGGTTTACGTGGTTCTGCAATTATGATTTAAAAAATAAAAATAAAAAATATCAAAGTTTAGTTTTTCGGTCGACATTTCTTGATAGAACTCAATGATGTGTAGATTTAGGGCTACTCTTGACAATATCTTAATACGTTCTTATCTTGTCATAATCAGTGCTCGATCTTTAACATACATTCAATCACGAAAATTGGATAAGAATGAAATTGTCATTAAATATTTTAAAAGAATTGTCATTATATTTGACATGCACCCAATAACAAGTTGCCACATTCTGGAGACTCACAGTTCAGACGATTTCAAAACTGCGTCGTCGGGAATCGAAACCGGGACGCGTTGATTAGGAGGCAAGTACCTACTGCCTCGAATTAAACACTAGTTTGTTGGGCTAATGCACTTAAAAACTCGTGTTGAATTCAAGGCACACGGTCCTCCAAATGTCCAAATGCACACACATTGCTTGTTAATACGTGTTCAATTCAGGGCACGCGTCTTTCAATCGTACACTGGTTTATAAATTTTACCATGCGTATTGATTGCGCTTTACAAGGCTGTGTTTGAGGAATTTTTTGTGAATGATTGTTTTTGTTTTAATAGATTAATCTACACAAATCTACATTATATCATAAAAATTCATTAATACATTTTTTTGTATGAGATTGGTAGGTACTTATGAATTTTTCAATGAAATAATCACACTTTGCGTCGTAATTACCTTCACAAGATAGGTATAGAGCATTGAATTTTACATTGGTAATTATCCTTGTCTCCTTCGTAATTTACAATTTTAAAATTGTCCAAAATACCACCAAGTATGTCCTTTAACAGTTCCATATTACTTAAAGACTTGAACAAAACTGATTACTGATTTCTACCATATACCTAATCTGTGAACAAATACAAATGTGACAGTGACAGACGAAATGCGAGCGAAATGAAATAGCGCGCGAACTTCATGGCTATTGTATATGTTCCATATTCAATAATTGCCTTGAATTCAACACGAGTTTTTAAGTGCATTAGCGAAACAAACATGTGCCTACTTCGAGGCATTAGGTACTTGCCTCCTAATCAACACGGAAAGGTAAATAGGTACGCAACCGGGACCTTTCTTTCAGGAGTTAGATATGTAACCAAATGAGATGTGAACGCCGACAATTTAGATTGTTTTCTGTGACAAGCAAAGACCTTATATAATTCATTAGGTATTATAAGGTCTTAGGTAACAAGTTATTTTAGAGTCTCTTACTCGAAGCTCCAAGCACGCGCCTTATGGTCTTATGGGGTAATCCATCACTGCAGAAAGTTGAACAAGATAAAATTGGTATGTAACTATGTGTATAGAGCTGACACAGGCTATGACTTTATGCCAGAGGATTGCCTCAGATGTTGAGACATATACAACGCATGGAGGAGAACTGAGTCCTGAAGAAGATTCTCAACACACGACCAGGGGCAAGTCCGGTCGAACAGTGCAATCAAAACCCTCATTATAACCCATATTGTGGATATAAATATCTCATGAAGTTGTTTAATATCTTAAGATATTCATGTTATCTTGGAGGATCTTGGAGGATCCGGTTTAACCATGAATTAGAAATAATGTATGGCGAACCAAACGTTGTCCAATACATCAAAATACAACATCTACGTTGGCTTGGACACATTTGTAGAATGGAGGATAGCCGGGTCCCAAAGAAAATATTCATTCAACGAAATGAACCGAAGCTTTTATGGTAAGTACTTAAAAAATATATTCGGTACAGTGTTATCCAACACATGGTGGACGTCACAATGTCTAGTGGACTCCACAAGGTGCAGGTTTCCAGTCCATTACGAGTGGTGTTTTTGCGGCCACTCCGCATGGACACATGGCCCCAGCCACACGCCCCATGAACACCATGACGTTGCCAAGTCCATGAAGACTTGGCACGTCAACCTTGCACCCGCGAGGAAGAACGAACGCTTGCCCTTAACCGTGAGTGCCATGAAAAGATAAATTACTCTGGATGCTGCAATTTATCGACCTGTATCTTCGCATTGTGTCTCATGGGCATATTATGATGAGTAACAGCACTCTATTCTCCATCATCAAAATGTAGTTATTTACCTCATTTTGATTATAGACATATACCTAATTATATTATAGTTCAAATTTAAACATAAAAAATTAGATTTGTAGGCCGGTACCTACTTCTGTTTTGAAAATCAGTAAGTCATGTTACATTATTATTTTTCAACATTTATTTAAGATAAATAATATCAATTTATTCAATTATTTTTAAATAAAATTTTTGTTTATTCATTTTAGTCCAATTAATTCAAACATTGGGTTGCCCATATAGAACGAATGTGTTATTAAAGTTGTAACGTGCACAGCATACATTATTTTATAATCAACTAGCTTTTATGTCCCGCCGTTGGCCAAGAATGTAAAATTGTGAAAGAAAAAGCAATCGTTTTTATAATATTGACACCCAATTATTTTGCAATATCAGACTATGAAAAGTGGTTTGAAATTTGATTGAGTTTAAGTATTGTAAAATGTTCAAGTGATGGCCACAACCCATTCTTTTTTATATATTGCTATAAAGTGTGAATGAAGTATAATATTTATACAATTTCTGCTCGCATGGACTATGCGTAATGGTTTTAAATATGACTGTTTATCAACGTTGTAAAGAGATTGGTTTGGCCACAACCCCCATTTTTAAATATTACCAACGAAAACAAATTGTAATGTGTACCTATTGAAAATTTAGTTATTTTGGATGTTGGGATGTGGTTAAAATTTGATTAAACAAACGTAGGTACTGAAAAGATCTAGTATTGGTCACATCCTATTCGTTTTTATATTTTTTCATCAAGTGTGCATTATATTTTTGCTCAATTTGACTGAAAGTCTTCATTAACGAAGAAGAAGAAGACTTGAACTATAGTAAATAGTTTTTAATTTGAATATAAATGTTGTGAAGAGTTCAGTAATGGCCACAACCCCCATTCTTTAAATATTAGGTGTTGAAAATTATTCAAAATAGGATGATATAAATGGTTTAAATTTAATTAAACACAAGTATTGAAAAGATTCTAGTGCAGGTTATATCGTCACATCCCATATCCCATTCATTTCATATGTATTTTCATCAAGTGTGCATATCGTTAATAATATTTCTGCACAATAAACTATTAGACTAACCCAAAAGACTAAATAAAAAAGAGAAAAATAAGTATAAGACTATAAGAAATAGTTTGTATAAAAAACTATTCCAATGGTCTACATAAAATAAGTAAAAATACATATACCTAATAGAAGAATTAGACTATTGGAAATAGATTGTATAAAAGCTCACCCAAAGGTCTACAAAAAAGAAGAAGAAGAATATTTAGACTATTGGAAATAGTTTGTATAAATACTGACCAAAAGGTCTACATAAAAGAAAATGAATAAGACTATTGGAAATAGTTTGTATTAAAACTCTCCCAAAAGTCTACGTACTTAAATGAAGAAGAATAATAATTAGACTAAAGGAAATAATTTTTATAAAAAAATGACCCAAATGTATACATAAAAGAAGAAGAAGATGAATTAGACAATAGGAAATAGTTTGTATAAAAACTGCCCTAAAGGTCTACATAAAATTAAGAAGAAAAAGAATTAGACTCCAGGACCCGCCGCTTCAGGCCCTTCAGTACCTCCCGTCCCTTTAATCCCTCATTACGTCCCTTCCCATCAGGCCCTTCAGTACCTTCCGTCCCTTCAGG
The DNA here is from genome assembly GCA_963576475.1 of Molanna angustata. Classification (NCBI taxonomy): domain Eukaryota; kingdom Metazoa; phylum Arthropoda; class Insecta; order Trichoptera; family Molannidae; genus Molanna; species Molanna angustata. Next base: position 5,053,182 of record OY754985.1, on the reverse strand, counting down.
CAGTTTTATACCTCCCGTCCCTTCAGGCCCTTTAGTGCCTCCCTTCCCTTCATTACATCCCGTCCCATCAGTCGGTTAAGAAAAGTTTAAATCCAGAAACCATCCTGGAAGAACCGCGAAGAGATGAAAGAACCTTCTTTTCCCAGGATGCTCTACTTAATAGGTAAAATGACTAAATACACGAAGAAGAAGAAAAAAGTTTAAACCCAGATACCTGCGAAGAGATGGAAGGACAGTTGGACCTTCTTCTCCCAGGATTCTCCAACTTCATAGGTAAAATGACCAAAAATACACGATGTAGAAGAAGAAGAAGAAATAAGTTTAAATCCAGATACCTGCGAAGAGATGGAAGGAAAATTGGACATTCTTCTCCCAGGTTAGTCCACCTTCAAAGGTAAAATGACCAAATAGACGATGAAGAAGAAGAAGAAAAAAGTTTAAATCCAGAAACCTGCGAAGAGATGGAAGGAAAATTGGACCTTCATCTCCCAGGATAGTTCATCTTCATAGGTAAGATGACCAAGTACACGTTGAAGAAGAAGAAGAAAAAAGTTTATATGCAGAACCCGTCCTGGAAGACCTGTGAAGAGATGGAGGGACAGTCGGACCTTCTTTTCCCAGGATACTCCCCCTTCATAGGTAAAACGACCAAATACACGAAGAAGAAGAAGAATAAGAAAAAAGTTTAAATCCAAAAACCATCCTGGGCATACGCTCGACAATTCACCAAAGTTTCATTATAATCGGACAAACGGTTGATAAATAAATAAATAAAATAATTTTCCTATAGGAAATCAGTATAGGTATATTATTGTTGATTTGTAAGTAAATAGTATTAGGTAGGTACCTACCTACAACAACCTTCTAAATAAATTCGATTCCTAACAAATTTTATTTGAATATCACATTCTTTCTGTAGCCATGGAAACGATTCGAACACGTAAGTAATATCGAATGGTTCGGATACATTTTTTGAATATGTAGGTACCTACATTGGTTTGTTCGATGCCATAAAAATGAAAATTGTCAGAAAAATCAAATATTATTTACAAATTATGCAATTTTATTATGCCTATATCTTTACTAATAAATAACACATTTTTACAATATATGTCTTAAAACTTGCCGTAATGTCTTGTGTTTCATTTTATTATTTCATAATTACATTTATTTCAAAGGTTTATTATTTTCAAGAACATATTCATTCGGTGGGAAAATGAAATATTGTATGAAAAGATATTAAAATGGCGGCGTTTATGTACAAAAGGCTTACTTTAAAAATAAGTTAAACATTATAATTATACCAAATATTCACCATGTTTTTCACTTAAACGCTAAGTTATACTTCAAAATATTTTTTTTTTGTGTAAATACCTACTTCTAACTTTTAAACTAACAGATATTTGCGTGCAAAATGTACACTTTTTTGACAGATATGACTTGGAAAATTTTGTATGAAAAAAATAATTATTTAAATATTTTTAAAATTCAGCATTTTTATCGCATTCTTTTTAGCGTGACACTGCATCAGGTATACTGGTACATGTTCGCACTTAAATTAGATTTTTAGATGCTCTTGGTTTTTCAGAAGGCGTGAGACAAACACACACACACACACACACCCTTGTTCGCGGATGTCCCATTGTGAAGACCTTTACAAAATTACCGATTGTGCGGTCCTACCTTTCCCGTTGATTTAGCAATATTTGAGCTGTGGAACCCGCGAGTGTTTTCTCCCTCCAACGCAGCTATCTATCAGGAATTTTTATACACTCGAGTGGTACGGAGATATCGTCATTCGAAGAACGTGACAAAAATGCGGATTCCGCGGACGTTTGGTAACATAGCGTCTGCATAATATCATAAACAAACTTATTAACACATTGTCCTTACATTACAATAAATTCGTACGAAATCACACACACTGTCCGCATTTTCATGTAAATTCGTACGCAATTACACAGCGTCCGTATAATATGATAAACAAACTTATTAACACACCGTCCCCTCATTACAAGAAATACGTACGAATTCACACACTGTTCGCATGTTCATGCAAATTCGTACTCAATTACACACCGTCCGCATAATATGATAAACAAACTTATTAACACACCGTCCCCACATTACCTTTTTAATGTAAATTCACATACAGTCCCTGATCTAATTATTAGCCCACCCTGGTATATTTGGTACATTATGACTTTTTCCTCTTGTTATTAATACATATCTTAATTTATGCAAAAACAAAATATTGAATATTGTTTTGGATATATTTTATGGTTCATTTTAATTGTTGGCAACACTAATTTATTATTAGGTTGGCAACATTTACACATGAAACTATGTAGGTACGTATGTCAGGATAGTATAATGTGGAGTTCAGTCCTATTTTTCCTACCCCGAATGGGTAAACCAATTGATGGCATAATATTATGAAGATTAATTAGATAATCAAACTAAAGTCGATCAATGAGTCCTCGTGTCGTTTTCCATACAATTTGTATTGAATGTGGTCGTGACTAAATTCTTTTTTTGCAAAAAAATGAAGTAAATACATTTCAATTGAAAACTAAGACACATATAATTATCTCTTACTTATATATAAAAAACCGACATCTACATGAACGTAATCAATCAAATCTTTCAAATTGCTCTCAGGCTATAGATTATTTTTATGTGTTTAGTAATTTAATAGTAAAGTTCATCATAAAAATATATTTAGGGATTGATTGTCAATCTTTCAAGAAGACAAATATGCTCTTACTATTTACATATAGTTGAGAGTTGATGGTTGGCCACAACCCTCTCGTTTATTATTAAAACCTGGGTTACATATAATAATTCGACGTGATTTTATGTTCAGTGAAAATTCTGACAAAAGTTGACCGATTTCGATGATTTTTGTTTCCATTGGAAAGGAGATATCTTCTGATTAGTCGCTTTATAAATTTCTTGAGGTGTGAAAAAGGTAACCACTATCTAACGCACGATTTTTCAACTTCGGCTGTACGGTACGCGATCGGCTAATATACACATTTGTGTAATATTTAGGTAGGTACCTACCTATGACAGAATAAGAAATGAGATGTATGATTGAAAGAGATATCGTGAGTAAATGCCCTTAGGTGGTTTGGCCACGTAGAAAGAATGAATGATGATCGACTGACGAAAAAAGTATATAAGGGTGATAAAAGAGGAACGAAAGGTAGAGGTCGGCCAAGGAAAAGTTAGCACGATCACATTAATTGAATTTTGAAAGATGGAGGTGTCAGAAGTAAGAATAATAGCAGAGCGTGTATGACACGATGCATGAACGTGAATGAAGCGAGAAATGTATGTCAATATAGAGGAATCTAGTCTTCGGTCCTCTCTGCCTACCCCAAATAGGAAAACGGCGTGATGGTATGGTACCTATGACAATCGCGTGAATTACAATATGACTATAGATATATATTATAATTGTTGCTTGTTATGAAACGATCTTATATGTTTTGTGTATGTTAAATATTAATACATGAGATCCAACTGCCGATGTCTTGAGTATGTGTAAATGTAGGTATATGAATAGTTAAGCGGTGTTGAGGTGAGACATTCACGAAGACGTTGCTATATAAATCATTCAAAATTATTATAATCAAACTAAAGTCGATCAATGAGTCCTCGTGTCGTTTTCCATACAATTTGTATTGAATGTGGTCGTGACTAAATTCTTTTTTTGCAAAAAAATGAAGTAAATACATTTCAATTGAAAACTTAGACACATATAATAATCTCCTACTTATATATAAAAAACCGACATCTACATGAACGTAATCAATCAAATCTTTCAAATTGCTCTCAGGCTATAGATTATTTTTATGTGTTTAGTAATTTAATAGTAAAGTTCATCATAAAAATATATTTAGGGATTGATTGTCAATCTTTCAAGAAGACAAATATGCTCTTACTATTTACATATAGTTGAGAGTTGATGGTTGACCACAACCCTCTCGTTTATTATTAAAACCTGGGTTACAATTAATAATTCGACGTGATTTTATGTTCAGTGAAAATTCTGACAAAAGTTGACCGATTTCGATGATTTTTGTTTCCATTGGAAAGGAGATATCTTCTGATTAGTCGCTTTATAAATTTCTTGAGGTGTGAAAAAGGTAACCACTATCTAACGCACGATTTTTCAACTTCGGCTGTACGGTACGCGATCGGCTAATATACACATTTGTGTAATATTTAGGTAGGTACCTACCTATGACAGAATAAGAAATGAGATGTATGATTGAAAGAGATATCGTGAGTAAATGCCCTTAGGTGGTTTGGCCACGTTGAAAGAATGAATGATGATCGACTGACGAAAAAAGTATATAAGGGTGATAAAAGAGGAACGAAAGGTAGAGGTCGGCCAAGGAAAAGTTAGCACGATCACATTAATTGAATTTTGAAAGATGGAGGTGTCAGAAGTAAGAATAATAGCAGAGCGTGTATGACACGATGCATGAACGTGAATGAAGCGAGAAATGTATGTCAAGATAGAGGAATCTAGTGTTCGGTCCTCTCTGCCTACCCCAAATAGGTAAACAGCGTGATGGTATGGTACCTATGACAATCGCGTGAATTACAATATGACTATAGATATATATTATAATTGTTGCTTGTTATGAAACGATCTTATATGTTTTGTGTATGTTAAATATTAATACATGAGATCCAACTGCCGATGTCTTGAGTATGTGTAAATGTAGGTATATGAATAGTTAAGCGGTGTTGAGGTGAGACATTCACGAAGACGTTGCTATATAAATCATTCAAAATTATTATAATCAAACTAAAGTCGATCAATGCGTCCTCGTGTCGTTTTCCATACAATTTGTATTGAATGTGGTCGTGACTAAATTCTTTTTTTGCAAAAAAATGAAGTAAATACATTTCAATTGACAACTTAGACACATATAATAATCTCCTACTTATATATAAAAAACCGACATCTACATGAACGTAATCAATCAAAACTTTCAAATTGCTCTCAGGCTATAGATTATTTTTATGTGTTTAGTAATTTAATAGTAATGTTCATCATAAAAATATATTGAGGGATTGATTGTCAATCTTTCAAGAAGACAAATATGCTCTTACTATTTACATATAGTTGAGAGTTGATGGTTGGCCACAACCCTCTCGTTTATTATTAAAACCTGGGTTACATATAATAATTCGACGTGATTTTATGTTCAGTGAAAATTCTGACAAAAGTTGACCGATTTCGATGATTTTTGTTTCCATTGGAAAGGTGATATCTTCTGATTAGTCGCTTTATAAATTTCTTGAGGTGTGATAAAGGTAACCACTATCTAACGCACGATTTTTCAACTTCGGCTGTACGTTACGCGATCGGCTAATATACACATTTGTGTAATATTTAGGTACCTACCTATGACAGAATAAGAAATGAGATGTATGATTGAAAGAGATATCGTGAGTAAATGCCCTTAGATGGTTTGGCCACGTAGAAAGAATGAATGATGATCGACTGACGAAAAAAGTATATAAGGGTGATAAAAGAGGAACGAAAGGTAGAGGTCGGCCAAGGAAAAGTTAGCACGATCACATTAATTGAATTTTGAAAGATGGAGGTGTCAGAAGTAAGAATAATAGCAGAGCGTGTATGACACGATGCATGAACGTGAATGAAGCGAGAAATGTATGTCAATATAGAGGAATCTAGTGTTCGGTCCTCTCTGCCTACCCCAAATAGGTAAACGGCGTGATGGTATGGTACCTATGACAATCGCGTGAATTACAATATGACTATAGATATATATTATAATTGTTGCTTGTTATGAAACGATCTTATATGTTTTGTGTATGTTAAATATTAATACATGAGATCCAACTGCCGATGTCTTGAGTATGTGTAAATGTAGGTATATGAATAGTTAAGCGGTGTTGAGGTGAGACATTCACGAAGACGTTGCTATATAAATCATTCAAAATTATTATAATCAAACTAAAGTCGATCAATAAGTCCTCGTGTCGTTTTCCATACAATTTGTATTGAATGTGGCCGTGACTAAATTCTTTTTTTGCAAAAAAATGAATTAAATACATTTCAATTGAAAACTTAGACACATATAATAATCTCCTACTTATATATAAAAAACCGACATCTACATGAACGTAATCAATCAAATCTTTCAAATTGCTCTCAGGCTATAGATTATTTTTATGTGTTTAGTAATTTAATAGTAATGTTCATCATAAAAATATATTTAGGGATTGATTGTCAATCTTTCAAGAAGACAAATATGCTCTTACTATTTACATATAGTTGAGAGTTGATGGTTGGCCACAACCCTCTCGTTTATTATTTAAACCTGGGTTACATATAATAATTCGACGTGATTTTATGTTCAGTGAAAATTATGACAAAAGTTGACCGACTTCGATGATTTTTGTTTCCATTGGAAAGGTGGTATCTTCTGATTAGTCGCTTTATAAATTTCTTGAGGTGTGATAAAGGTAACCACTATCTAACGCACGATTTTTCAACTTCGGCTGTACGTTACGCGATCGGCTAATATACACATTTGTGTAATATTTAGGTACCTACCTATGACAGAATAAGAAATGAGATGTATGATTGAAAGAGATATCGTGAGTAAATGCCCTTAGATGGTTTAGCCAAGTAGAAAGAATGAATGATGATCGACTGCCGAAAAAAGTATATAAGGGTGATAAAAGAGGAACGAAAGGTAGAGGTCGGCCAAGGAAAAGTTAGCACGATCACATTAATTGAATTTTGAAAGATGGAGGTGTCAGAAGTAAGAATAATAGCAGAACGTGTATGACACGATGCATGAACGTGAATGAAGCGAGAAATGTATGTCAAGATAGAGGAATCTAGTGTTCGGTCCTCTCTGCCTACCCCAAATAGGTAAACAGCGTGATGGTATGGTACCTATGACAATCGCGTGAATTACAATATGACTATAGATATATATTATAATTGTTGCTTGTTATGAAACGATCTTATATGTTTTGTGTATGTTAAATATTAATACATGAGATCCAACTGCCGATGTCTTGAGTATATGTAAATGTAGGTATATGAATAGTTAAGCAGTGTTGAGGTGAGACATTCACGAAGACGTTGCTATATAAATCATTCAAAATTATTATAATCAAACTAAAGTCGATCAATGCGTCCTCGTGTCGTTTTCCATACAATTTGTATTGAATGTGGTCGTGACTAAATTCTTTTTTTGCAAAAAAATGAAGTAAATACATTTCAATTGACAACTTAGACACATATAATAATCTCCTACTTATATATAAAAAACCGACATCTACATGAACGTAATCAATCAAAACTTTCAAATTGCTCTCAGGCTATAGATTATTTTATGTGTTTAGTAATTTAATAGTAATGTTCATCATAAAAATATATTGAGGGATTGATTGTCAATCTTTCAAGAAGACAAATATGCTCTTACTATTTACATATAGTTGAGAGTTGATGGTTGGCCACAACCCTCTCGTTAATTATTAAAACCTGGGTTACATATAATAATTCGACGTGATTTTATGTTCAGTGAAAATTCTGACAAAAGTTGACCGATTTCGATGATTTTTGTTTCCATTGGAAAGGTGATATCTTCTGATTAGTCGCTTTATAAATTTCTTGAGGTGTGATAAAGGTAACCACTATCTAACGCACGATTTTTCAACTTCGGCTGTACGTTACGCGATCGGCTAATATACACATTTGTGTAATATTTAGGTACCTACCTATGACAGAATAAGAAATGAGATGTATGATTGAAAGAGATATCGTGAGTAAATGCCCTTAGATGGTTTAGCCACGTAGAAAGAATGAATGATGATCGACTGACGAAAAAAGTATATAAGGGTGATAAAAGAGGAACGAAAGGTAGAGGTCGGCCAAGGAAAAGTTAGCACGATCACATTAATTGAATTTTGAAAGATGGAGGTGTCAGAAGTAAGAATAATAGCAGAGCGTGTATGACACGATGCATGAACGTGAATGAAGCGAGAAATGTATGTCAAGATAGAGGAATCTAGTGTTCGGTCCTCTCTGCCTACCCCAAATAGGTAAACGGCGTGATGGTATGGTACCTATGACAATCGCGTGAATTACAATATGACTATAGATATATATTATAATTGTTGCTTGTTATGAAACGATCTTATATGTTTTGTGTATGTTAAATATTAATACATGAGATCCAACTGCCGATGTCTTGAGTATGTGTAAATGTAGGTATATGAATAGTTAAGCGGTGTTGAGGTGAGACATTCACGAAGACGTTGCTATATAAATCATTCAAAATTATTATAATCAAACTAAAGTCGATCAATGAGTCCTCGTGTCGTTTTCCATACAATTTGTATTGAATGTGGTCGTGACTAAATTCTTTTTTTGCAAAAAAATGAAGTAAATACATTTCAATTGAAAACTTAGACACATATAATAATCTCTTACTTATATATAAAAAACCGACATCTACATGAACGTAATCAATCAAAACTTTCAAATTGCTCTCAGGCTATAGATTATTTTTATGTGTTTAGTAATTTAATAGTAATGTTCATCATAAAAATATATTTAGGGATTGATTGTCAATCTTTCAAGAAGACAAATATGCTCTTACTATTTACATATAGTTGAGAGTTGATGGTTGGCCACAACCCTCTCGTTTATTATTAAAACCTGGGTTACATATAATAATTCGACGTGATTTTATGTTCAGTGAAAATTATGACAAAAGTTGACCGATTTCGATGATTTTTGTTTCCATTGGAAAGGTGATATCTTCTGATTAGTCGCTTTATAAATTTCTTGAGGTGTGATAAAGGTAACCACTATCTAACGCACGATTTTTCAACTTCGGCTGTACGTTACGCGATCGGCTAATATACACATTTGTGTAATATTTAGGTACCTACCTATGACAGAATAAGAAATGAGATGTATGATTGAAAGAGATATCGTGAGTAAATGCCCTTAGATGGTTTAGCCACGTAGAAAGAATGAATGATGATCGACTGACGAAAAAAGTATATAAGGGTGATAAAAGAGGAACGAAAGGTAGAGGTCGGCCAAGGAAAAGTTAGCACGATCACATTAATTGAATTTTGAAAGATGGAGGTGTCAGAAGTAAGAATAATAGCAGAGCGTGTATGACACGATGCATGAACGTGAATGAAGCGAGAAATGTATGTCAAGATAGAGGAATCTAGTGTTCGGTCCTCTCTGCCTACCCCAAATAGGTAAACGGCGTGATGGTATGGTACCTATGACAATCGCGTGAATTACAATATGACTATAGATATATATTATAATTGTTGCTTGTTATGAAACGATCTTATATGTTTTGTGTATGTTAAATATTAATACATGAGATCCAACTGCCGATGTCTTGAGTATGTGTAAATGTAGGTATATGAATAGTTAAGCGGTGTTGAGGTGAGACATTCACGAAGACGTTGCTATATAAATCATTCAAAATTATTATTATTATTACTTTTATGTTTTATACTAAATACCTACTTGGAATTGACTAATTTACAGAAGGTACCTACAGTATTGCAGCTACAAATGTAATGAAATATCAATTTTATATGTAGGTATATTTAAAAATAAATAAATATATAAGTAGATAAAAATAATATTTGAAAAATAAGTATTTACCAAATAATTAAACCTGAATCGAAATTATAAAATATAATATGTTTTGTATTATATAATATATCTAGGTACATATAACTATCATAAACTATGTAGGTACGTATGTCAGGATAGTATAATGTGGAGTTCAGTCCTTTTTTTTCCTACCCCGAATGGGTAAACCACTTGATGGCATAATATTATGAAGATTAATTAGATAATCAAACTAAAGTCGATCAATGAGTCCTCGTGTCGTATTCCATACAATTTGTATTGAATGTGGTCGTGACTAAATTCTTTTTTTGCAAAAAAATGAAGTAAATACATTTCAATTGACAACTTAGACACATATAATAATCTCCTACTTATATATAAAAAACCGACATCTACATGAACGTAATCAATCAAAACTTTCAAATTGCTTTCAGGCTATAGATTATTTTTATGTGTTTAGTAATTTAATAGTAATGTTCATCATAAAAATATATTTAGGGATTGTCAATCTTTCAAGAAGACAAATATGCTCTTACTATTTACATATAGTTGAGAGTTGATGGTTGGCCACAACCCTCTCGTTTATTATTAAAACCTGGGTTACATATAATAATTCGACGTGATTTTATGTTCAGTGAAAATTATGACAAAAGTTGACCGATTTCGATGATTTTTGTTTCCATTGGAAAGGTGATATCTTCTGATTAGTCGCTTTATAAATTTCTTGAGGTGTGATAAAGGTAACCACTATCTAACGCACGATTTTTCAACTTCGGCTGTACGGTACGCGATCGGCTAATATACACATTTGTGTAATATTTAGGTAGGTACCTACCTATGACAGAATAAGAAATGAGATGTATGATTGAAAGAGATATCGTGAGTAAATGCCCTTAGGTGGTTTGGCCACGTAGAAAGAATGAATGATGATCGACTGACGAAAAAAGTATATAAGGGTGATAAAAGAGGAACGAAAGGTAGAGGTCGGCCAACGAAAAGTTGGCACGATCACATTAATGGAATTTTGAAAGATGGAGGTGCCAGAAGTAAGAATAATAGCAGAGCGTGTATGACACGATGCATGAACGTGAATGAAGCGAGAAATGTATGTCAAGATAGAGGAATCTAGTGTTCGGTCCTCTCTGCCTACCCCAAATAGGTAAACGGCGTAAAGGTATGGTACCTATGACAATCGCGTGAATTACAATATGACTATAGATATATATTATAACTGTTGCTTGTTGTGAAATGATCTTATATGTTTTGTGTAGGTTAAATGTAAATACATGAGATCCAACTGCCGATGTCTTGAGTATGTGTAAATGTAGGTATATGAATACCTACTTGGATTTGACTAATTTACAGTACCAAATTAAATTGGTCATAATTAAAGAATTTTTTAGCGTAATTTTACATCAATTTCTCAACAGGTAGGTATCACGTAGAGAGTGCACACAACTAGTTTCGAATATTGCAATAATTTATCTTTTTAATAAGTATTTCATCATAAAAACAGGTTTTATTTGAAATACTATGAAAATGTAGTTCTGAAGCATTTTTGTATATATATATACTCTTCGGACTGGTCGCGCCACTTGGCGTTTACACACAAGAAGTATTTTTTTATACGGAAAGAATACACGCGGTCCAGAGATAAGTATGCTGTTATTGTAATATGCGGACTTGACGTAAGGTCCGCATTTTCGCATATATTCATACTCTTCGGACTGGTGGCGCCACGTGGTGTTTACACGCATGAACTAAAAGTTTAGCATGTGTTAACTTTTTATGACAAAAATACCGAATTTGGGGACCCCAATACCAAAATCTCAAGATTTCTCCAATAGACTATTTAGAATGCGAGGATTCTAACGGTACATTTGACGCGTTGCTTAATTATTATGCGGACGTCCTCACTTTGAGGTCTGTCCGCACAATCGTGGTTTTTGTCACGGCAAGGTCCGCACTTTATTGCAGCCGCGAACACACACACACACACACACACACACACACACACACACACACACACACACACACACACACCCTCACACACACACACACACACACATACACAGACACTAACATTTTGATTGCTTTATTACTTTAGATAATTTATTTATTTATTTATTTTATTTTGGGAAACAAAACAGCTGTTACATGTTTTACATTAATAAAAAAATAACAATCAGGAAAGTAAGCCAATTACATTGTTCCACAGAATAATATACATAATAAAGACAATTCAGTACAAAGTCAAAGACAAAAGTGTGGTGTAAGTGTACAATTGTGATGTGTGTGTATGTGTGTGTGTGTGTATGTGTGTATTTTATGAAGCGAGGGTGGGACATGAAGAAAGGTAGGAGAGGAGGAAAGGGTGAGTTGTCATATTAATACAGTATTGGACATACCAAAAATTGTACAATTTGGTACATAAAGTATTCATTATAATATTGATGTTAGTTGTTTTTTTAATGAATGTAGGCTATTGTTAAAAATATCTGGCTTATGATTAAGGTTATTGTACATATTGCAGCTGCGGTTAATAAAAGTGTTGTTTGCATAGTTTGTTCTTGAGTATTTAGTGTAAAAGAGGAGATTCTGGCGGTTTTGTCTGGCGGGGCAGTTGAATGGGATTTGTCCTATGAGATACGGACTATCTATTTGGTTGTTAAGTAATTTATATAGGAAACATATATCAGTTATACCCCTTCTTTTGTTAAGTGGTAACATTTGGTGATGTTTTAAAGATTCCTCATAACTGATACCAAATCGCCTAGTTCTAAAATCGAGGTGTTTGATGAATTTTTTTTGGATTCTTTCTATGTTATTTATGTGCAACTTATAATGAGGATTCCATACAGTGGTTGCGAATTCCACGTGACTTCGAACATATGCGTTAAATAAAATTTTTAGACAGTCAATATTCTTAAATGGTTTGGTCACCCTTAGGACAAAGCCTAAACCCTTGTAGCTTCTACTAATAACATTATTAATGTGGGAAATAAAGTTAAGCTTATCGTCCACAATTACTCCCAGGTCTTTTGCCTCGGATTTACGGGAGAGACTGGAGTCATTGATTTTGTAAATGAATTCGATGGGAGTTTTTATTCTTTTAAATGTTACAATGAAACATTTTCCGGTGTTAAGGTAAAGATGGTTTTTTTTGCAGTATTCGGTGAGATTGTCAATGTCATTTTGTAGTTGTAGGCAGTCTTGAGTTGATCGAATAGTTTTAAATAATTTAGTGTCGTCAGCAAATAGAATTATTTCGGAATTTTTAATACAAGTGGATATGTCATTTATATATATAAGAAAGAGCAAAGGTCCAAGATGAGATCCTTGAGGAACTCCGGATGGTGTAGGTCTAAAGCATGATGTAAACCCTCTCACAGCAACTGCTTGAGATCGATTCTTAACATAAGATTCAAGCCATCTATATAGATTACCGCGTATGCCGAAGTTCCAAATTTTTAATAACAAAATGTCGTGGTTAATCTTGTCAAAGGCTTTAGCGAAATCCATGTATATCGCGTCAAGTTGGTAATTCTCATGTAGAGCTGATATTGCGACCTGAGAGAATTCTAAAATATTTGTTTCAACTGATCTTTTACAAAGAAATCCATGTTGCTTTTCGGAGATTGCAGTCCTAATAATTGGGTTAATTTGGTCTACAACAATTTTTTCTAATATCTTACTGAATAATGTCAGCTTAGAAATCGGTAATAATATAATCAATAGTTGTTGATAATAATATTTCATTTTGATGACCTTTTTATTATAATTCTCATTTTTTCGATATTATTCTCATCGGAAGAAAACTTATATATTTTTACGCATTGCGGCGCTTTTGTGATGTCATTCAAATAATAGTCCATGGTTAAATAATAATTAAATTTCAAGACCTGGGGGCCTAGACAAAAGTGTCATTTAAGCTAAGCGTTATATCGTTAAGCGATAGTAAATGTATGAAATTGGTCGCTATGACAACACGTGACAGCCACAAATTTCATACATTTCTATCGCTTAGCGATATAACGCTTAGCTTTAGTGGCATGTTGTCTAGGGGGCTGACACGAAAGTAGAAGGTATTTAAATATTTTGTAAACTTATATATTTTTAAACTGAATTCCTGTTTTACAAAATTTCGTAGAAATAAAGTTGTTTTTTGTAAAATGATTTTATATTATGTTTCCATAAGTTTGAAAATTTACCGATAGATGTCGAAAACCAACCATTTATATTTCTTTATATATTTTTTCGTATTTTTTAAAAAAAAAATTAGGCGTTTCCACAAAAAAATAATATTTTTCCCGAAATATGTTTAATATTGTCTATCTTTTAACAAAAAATCAATATAATTGGCGTTGTAGGCCACTTGTAAAGAATCACCTATTTTGACAGCTAAATCGGTAAAACAATGCAAGTAAAGCAAATCTAACCCACAATGCAAAAGGAAACAATTGTTCCGTGTAAATTGTTCCCTCTCCCTATGTAGGATTTTATTATTTCGTGCCTTTTGAGCTCTGGCTATGACCAAAGAGTATATAATACCTACGGATAGCTATGACGGGAACAAACACAATTTTACGTTGGCATCAGTTGGCATTATAATAACCGTAAGGATATATTCTCATAAATCAATTTTGGCGACTCGGCGAGTAATGCAAAAAAGCATCCTATAAGTCTTATTATATAACATTTAAACATACTTTCTTTTGAAAATAACACAAAAAACATATTAGCTCGCGAGGTTTTGTGTTTTTATACCGTTTCAAATGTTATATTATAAAAATCTAACATTATAAGATTTTTGCTCTACTGTAAAATTGACGATTTTGACATAGTAAGATTTCAAACGAAAGACAGACAGGCAGGACTGGCATGAATTTAGCCGTGCACAAACATGTGCAAATCCAGAACGACGAGGTCTACTTTATTTATATGCAGATTATTACTAATTTGAATTGTATAATATGGTTAGGTATATATAATTAATGCATTAGTCCATTGTATATAAGTATATAATATATGGTATATGATAATTATAATATTCAAGGATATATATTTATTATTTTCAACAACCAAAAAAATTCTATAAAAAATAATATAAACACATATTGATAATGCTTCAATGATACGAAACCGGTTATAGTGAAATAAAATAATAAAACCGGATTTACTGAAGTTAAACATAGGATGATACTCTTGTTTTTTTTACTCCTCACTAACCCAAGTGGGGAGCTGTGAATTCACAATTAAAAAGGTTATTTTTTATTGCAGATTATCAACTAGTGTCATGCTGAGATTGTACGGCGTGTTTATTCTACTTTATCGATTATAGACCCAAGTTATCATTCTATTATTTTCAAATTTTGCAAATTTGTATGTCTAATACTCGCTTAGACCCCAATAGATTTTGAAGGATATCAGATCAGTGCTTCTCAATTTTTTAACTGTCAAATATTTCAAAGTGAACCCAAGCTCAGGAAAGTAAAAATTAGATATTTTTATTTTCAAATTGCTTAAAGGGCACATCATTTACATGAAACGGCATTGAAGTATTATCAATTTTTCATAAAAAAATATTTAAATAAAAAATAATTTAACAAACTCATGTCAAATTTTTCGGAGTGTCTCGGTATTGATATTATTGACGGTTAATACTTTTTATAGTATTTAGTATTGTTTTAAGTTATTGTACCTACATAATACAATCGTCATATCCTTACAAATGAATATATTGACGAAAAAATATATCAACACGTAACCTATTGTGTCATTAGTTAAAAACTAGTTGACTCTAGTGACCTCTGTACCTATGATATAGTGTAACATGACCTGCACTAATTATATAATTTTTAATTACATATTCAAATTACCTTCAATCAATTGTCTTGGTTATAAATTGAATATTGTATTAATATTGTTTAATTTTTATGACAGTTTTTTTTTATCTCAATAGAGACGAAGTTGTACAATGCTTTCTTTAATACACTCGACATAATATCTGTTAGCTCTCTTAGTGCGTTTAGGTCAGCTGTCTCCTATCTTTCCTAGTAGGGGCAAGTAGTGTACCTTTGAACAAATCGCTATAAAGTGACTTTGTATTTTTATATCTTAATAACCATTTAACATACTAGAATAATATATATATCATTGGATTCGCAATAATGTTATTTATCAAATATATATTTTTAGTTTCAGAAAATCTCAAAAACCCATTTGATATAATAATTTAAGTGAAACATTAATATTTTGTTCACAGGTACACTAATGTGTTTACCTTCGAACACCATGATGTGTACCTTCGAACATAAACAGAGATTCAGGAAACTCAAACAAAACGCACCCAGATGTATATTAAAAATTTATTTATAAAATAAAATAACTCTAAAAATAAATATAAAAAGTCATGCAAATATGTAGCTATTATAAAAACAATAAATTTAAAACATTTTACGTGAATTTATTATATCAAACAATTGTTTGTAATTCGAGCAAGCGTTTCAATATCTACAGGAGAGTCCGAGTCTGTAGAATCGTGTAAAATTTTAAAACGTCTATGACACAGAAAACCATCATTATCTTCTTTGATGGGAATGTTATGCCTATGAAGTTTTGGAATACATGATTCATGAAAATAACACTTACATGCATCACATATGATTGCTTTGCTTTTGTCACAAAGTTTTTTGCATTCGCTGCAAGTAATCAAAGTGTCCTGGAGTATTTTTATATTTTTACTGGTTGTCGGCAAATTGTCTTGCTTCTTCGTGGTCTTTGCTGCTATTTTAAGTTTTGGTAGTTTTCGTTGTTGTATTTCCAGAGTATTTTTAAGAATCTCTAATTTCTCAGGAGTGTCAGTTAATACTCTGGTTTTTCCTTGCTTTCTACCACCTCGAACCTGGTTTAATTTTCTAGGTGGATCCTTAGGAAAAGGACGAACCACTTCAGGAGTAATTTGAAAATCAATTATATTTTCCTTTCTCTTCGCCTCTTCCTGATTGTGATGTTGGGATAAGGCTGGTTCTTCTTGTTTGGGTGTTTTATCTTTGTTATTGACAACTCCTGGTCTGTCAGTAACAGATGAGGACAAAAAGTCCTCATCGGTAAAAATGGTGTCAGAAAAGGGACATATTCCAGTAGCTCGGAAACCGTTTGTTATATTTTTTTGGAATAAATGTTCCTTTTCGGCATTCTTCAACAGCTTTATCCAAGTGTTCATTAGAAATTGGATTTCTTTTTACACCAGTTTTGCTCCTCGGCACTGAAAAAAATACTGTATAACACCTACATAATAATAATAATTTATTTGTTGTGCTTAAATATTTTAAAATTTCAAAAAGATTTGCACTATGTGGCTAAAAATATGTAAAAAAAAGAGAAGAAAGAAAATAAAATAAACAAAGAACACATTATTACATATATAACTACACATTTAACGTTGTGTGTACCTTAGAAGGGAGTATCGTGTGTACCTTCGAACTGTTCAAAGGTACACGCACAACTCTGTTCAAAGGTACACGCAGACCATAAATACAATGAATCGTCAGTTTAAATATTTTGAGGTTATGCATTTCAAAACAAAATGCTACATAATGTAGGGTATTAACTAAAGCCCCAGGTTAATAAATAGAATTCATAAATTATGTACATTAAATTGTGTAAAACAAGTACAAAATATTGATGAAAAACTTACTTTTTGCATCAAAATTCTTCAAAGATAGTTAATAAACCCACGCTGTAAACGAAGCACTTGACGTTAAAACAGTGTTGCTATATTAGGAAAAACTTTGTAAATACAGTGTTCCCCTAATTAATTAATTTGCAATTTACGAGTTATAGAGATTGTTTGAAGGTACACGCGTTCGAAGGTACACTACTTGCCCCTACTTTGATTTTATCAGTATTTTGGTGTTTTTTTATATGTATTTTTTATATAGTAAATCAGTTTTTTATATGTATTTTTTATATAGTAAATCAATTATATATTATTTGTAATTTTTTGTGTGAATTATTATTTTGTTTAGACTGTATAACTTTTTATCGACCAATAAAACAAAATAAAAAATATTAAAGGAGAACTGGGAAATCAAGGCACCTACAGGCCTTGTCGACCTGTCATCGGCTAGTTTTCATGATCTCTTTATGTGCTTGTGCAACGTTCTTCAATTTTGCCTTTTTATTGAGTTCCTATCAATCTTATTTTTAATGTTCTATATATTTTATTCATAGATATTATTATTGTTCTCGAAGATTATCTGTTTTTACCATTGCCATCTATGAAAAGACGAAGAAACATTTTTGTAACGCACTCTATTTACAATGCACTCTATTTATATTTACAAGTTCGTAAACAATGAAAGTTACAGTTCTTACACATGAAGTAACAATGCTTTCGCGTGGATGTCACCCCTGAACTGAATTTTTGACTTGTTTATCTTCTTGTACCAATATGTATGTAAATCGCATACTTTAGTAGTTGTATTTACGCAAACATTTATTTTTTTACTTTTCATCACACCATATTTATTATGACAATAATAGATTACTGCTGACTGCTGTCCAACTAGGAAATCCTGTTCTAGGGCTAGCAGTTAAAAATTTTAGTGACAATTATATGCAATTATGAACCAGGTGATTGTTCCCGTTCCACACTAAATAGGTACACAATCTCAACATTCTGCACTCACAATCATTACCTCAGCAAACATATGGGCTCAAACAAAATAGAATAACCAGAGGAGCTACTCATGACACATTCTTAATACGTGATTATCTTGTCTTAATCTTAAATATGTATAAATCAGTAGGTACTCGATCATAATTTAATTTTAATCTTTCTCTATGTTTAATCATAAAAAAATGTTATTATCAACGTTTTGTATGAAATTGACATTAATTTTTGTACAAATTAATACAAATATTTAATTAATTTGAAGCTCAAAGATTTCTCAAGTCTGAAGCTGATCATAAATTTATGTTGATCAATTTCATGAGTAGCCCTGCAGGTCCTAATGACTGCTATAATACCTACATACTTGTTACGTAGTTATGGTATATTTTTCTATATTAATATCCAAACTATCGGCAGCAGTCGCTCTCTTAACTATAACATTAGAGATTGGTTAGTGGACTTCAATGAACGATAATAAAAACTTATTTTCATAAATCCATAACTATAAAACCACCCCACGCTGTTCTTTAATAATAATATCTTCGTAGTTAAGTGATCACTTTACCGAATTGACGTTATAAAAATGGTCACCCACGTTGGAAATGAAGCCATAAACCTCACATCCAGATTCTATGTGTCTACACTTGGACAATAGTGCAGAATATTGATGGGTAGGTACTACGTATAATAAAGTTATCACTGTCATAAAACAATGCCTCCCTCACAATGGTTCTATGCATGTTTTTCTAGCATTTTTTGCTAGCATTCTAGAGAAGGCATTTTTTGCACAAAACCCGTATCCTAAAGCATATTCCATTTTTAAATAAGTGGGTTGTGGCCAACGTTTAATTTATATTTTTCAAATGTAAGTACCATTTTGATTAATTAAAAGGTTTAAAATATGAAGTTCAAATTATTTAATTGATTAATTTTAAGTAAATTTAAGTTTATGATACTACTCATATTTTTATAGGGTTTTTACTATCAAATTGTTGTTTCCTAATTTGGTGTCCTTTTACAGAAAAAAATCAATATATGTATAAATTTAGTATTGGCCACTATACAAAAATCAGTATAAGTATAAATTGAGTATTGGCCACTATACAAAAAATCAGTACTTATAAGTATAAATATAGTATTGGCCACTATACAAAAAATCAGTATAAGTATAAATTTAGTATTGGCCACTATACAAAAAATCAGTATAAGTATAAATTTAGTATTGGCCACTATACAAAAAATCAGTATAAATATAAATTTAGTATTGGCTACTATACAAAAAATCAGTATAAGTATAAATTTAGTATTGGCCACTATACAAAAAATCAGTATAAGTATAGACTTAGTATTGGCCACTATACAAAAAATCTGTATAAGTATAAATTTAGTATTGGCCACTATACAAAAATCAGTATAAGTATAAATTTAGTATTGTGCACATCCCAGGCTGGTGGCTCCACATCCAAGGTGGGACCTGGTTTCCAAGAGAAGTCTTCGCCATTCCGATATGTCAGCGGCTCCTTGTCCCCAATTGACCACGCCCAAAGGGTCCAGGTCCCCCTGGACGCAGTCCATCCATCTCAACTTAGGTCTCCCCCTACGCCTAACACCCTCTGGTCTATGGTGAAGGACTCTTCTGGCGGGCAGTTGCTCACTCATCCTCTCCACATGTCCAAGCCATCCGAGTCTCCCAATCCTTACAAATACCCTAACGTCTATATCATCATAAAGCTGATGCATCTCGTGATTGTATCTGATTCTCCACACACCACCCTCACAAATAGCTCCGTAGATTCGCCGCAGGATATTTCTTTCAAATATACTAAGTTGATTCTCGTCTCTATTAGTTAGAGTCCAAGTCTCGGAGGCATATGTCGGAGGCTAAGTCTTGTAAATTGTATGAAATTATTTTCGTTAATAATTTTTATAATGAAAATTAATTGTCGAATATTTTTATTATTGCATATGCGCAAACATTGGATTTTTTCCCCTGTCGGGAGTCAAAGGTATTTTTTAACAGATTTTTTATTATTTCAATAGAGAATAATTAAAAATCTGTTAAAAAATACCTTAGACTCCCGACAGGGAAAAAAATCCAATGTTTGCGCATATGCAATAATAAAAATATTCGATTACTTACACATTGGTACAAGTAGGTAAATAAGACAAAAATGACCTTATAAGTCTGGCGCAATTCAGGGGTGACTTCTATGCGAAAAATGCATTTGTCACCTCAGGTATATGAATTGTTGCTCTCATTATTTACAAAAAAACCAATTCTCTCAATAGATGGCGTTACAACAAAAAAAAATAAAAAAAATAATAAGAATGTTGTTCATAATTTCACAAATAGATGGCTGTAGTAAAAATTCCTTATTTTCAAGCGAAAAGAATTTCAGTATTACAATATATAGAACTTTCAAAATTGAATTGATAGGGATCTCATTAAAAAGGCATAATTGGTGAACGTTGCGCAAGCGCATAAAGTGATCACGTAAACCAGCCGATGACAGGTCGTTAGCCCTGTAGGTGCCTTGATTTCCCGGTTCTCCTACAATAAATATTCCAACTTCGTCTCTATTGAGATAATTAAAAATCTGTTAAAAAATTAATTGTGTTTTCAGTTTGAATCTGTGAGTGATAAATATTGCAAGTCTCCAGAATGTGGCAACTTGTTATTGGGTGCGTGTTAAATAATTATTTGATATCGCATCTGTTAGTTGCCCGAGAAGCTACATTAAATAAAATAAATCCTTTTTAACGCATGTGAGAGTAACCCTTACTAATACGTAGTGTATTAGGCGGTTTTATAATATCATGTTTGTAATCACTAGGTTTAGCGTTATATGCCCACTTAAAAAGTAATGAGTTCTGTAAAATATACAGCACCATATATGCCATATGCACCATATGTAAAATATGCAGCACCATTACAGAAACATGGCAGATCATTTCTTCAACAAACTTCCAACGGATATAAGATAGTCAAATTATGAAACGCTTGGAAACAAAATAATGAAACACATTAAAGTAAATGAATAGAAAAGGGGTAAATAGAATCATGGGGTATAAATTAATTTATTGTTATGATTGATGTCTATAATTAAAAGTAAAACACTTTTTGATTCTGCATGAATTTTATTACGTGCGATAGACCTATTTCAGCTAGTAAATGCCCTAACAAGGCGAAATAGGCCTATCGCACATAATAAAATTCACATAGAATCAAAAAGTGATTTACTTTTAATTATAGACATCATTTATAATAGAATTATACAAAACAAAAACTTCGTCGATCATTATTGTTTGATCTTTTTTTTTGTATTGATGTTTTTTTGTTTTGATGCCTTTTGTACTGACGTTTTTTTTTTTGTTTTGTTGCTATTTTTTTTATTGAATCAAATAAATTAAAAAATATATATCGGGTTTGAAAAAAAGGCATTGATATTCTTGGATGAAGTAAGTTGATGAATGGTATTTTTTTGTAATTCAAATGTAGGTATATTAGATAATTATAGGGGTTAGGGGCTGACCACCCAGCATCCAAATATCTTCTATCCCCTAACAAAGAAGGCGTTACAAGATGTCGGTTATTTGTTTTGGTCCCTATAATTAACAACGAATATATGAGAATAATTATAAACTGACCTTACCTAACCAAACCGGAAAAAAAGGATAATTATAATTAATATAAAATAACTCTCGCTATTTACAAAACATAAATTCTATGGTGTATAGAACCATCGATTTTCGCAGCGATATTGATTTAATTCGCTATTACTATTTTAATTTGTTTTTCCTCAAATGACGATCCCTAAATGAAGGTCATTTAATAGTACATATATTTATCTTATCATGCACCAAAAAATATGAAAAATTGATTTCGATTTTGAATTTATATAAAAATATAAATTCAAAATAAAGAGAGAACGTTTTGATAGTTATGAGAGAAATTAAATGTATTATCATTCATAAATGTATTAATTTATTTTCATTCATATTTATTATCATTCATTTATATTTATTATCATATTCAGATATTAAATTATGAAACTTGTGTGACAATAGAGTTCAGCTTATTAATACTTAAATAACAAATTTACATTTTACAAATAATAACATTTCATTTTACAAATAATAACACTTCGTAATATTTTCAGAGCATTATGGCACATTAAGATATTCTTGTAGCATATTTAAATAATTTTTTGGCACATTTAAAAAATGTGGTACATTCAGAGAATTTTGTGGCACATTTAAAGAATTTTGTGGCACATTTAGAGAATTTTGTCGTATATTCAGATAATATTGTGGCACATTTAGATAATTTTGTGGCGGATCTAGAGAATTTTATGGCACATTTAGAGAATTTTGTGATACATTTAGAGAATTTTGTCGTACATTTAGATAATATTGTGGCACATTTAAAGAGTTTTGTGGTACATTTAGAGAATTTTGTTGTACATTTAGATAATAATGTGGCACATTTAAAGAATTTTTTCGTACATTCAGATAATATTGTGGCACATTTATATAATTTTGTGGCGCATCTAGAGAATTTTATGGCACATTTAGAGAATTTTGTGATACATTTAGAGAATTTTGTCGTACATTTAGATAATATTGTGGTACATTTAAAGAGTTTTGTGGTACATTTAGAGAATTTTGTTGTAAATTTAGATAATATTGTGGCACATTTAAAGAATTTTGTGATACATTTAGATAATATTGTGGCACATTTAGATAATTTTGTGGCGCATCTAGAGAATTTTATGGCACATTTAGAGAATTTTGTCGTACCTTTAGATAATATTGTGGCACATTTAAAGAGTTTTGTGGTACATTTTGAGAATTTTGTTGTACATTTCGATAATATTGTGGCACATTTAAAGAATTTTGTGATACATTTAGAGAATTTTGTAGCACATTTAGAGAATTTTGCGGTAAATTTTAAATACATTTTATAAAACCAGTTTAAAAGCGACTGCTTCTTCCTCAGGACGAATAATTATATTGTATTTAATAGTAGGTAGGTATTCGTATTCGATTCGTATGATGAACAATTCCCTATATAAAGTGACGTTATTATGTCAAGAGTAGATACCTATATTACTATAGATATACAAAGTAATCAAATTGTCACATGCACCCTTTTTATTTACTCCAATCATAACCAATTATTATTATATGCAATCCAGTTATTAAAAAATATATTAAAAAGTTATTTGGTAAGATTGTAGAAAAATGAATCCATATTAAATGAACTACAGATATTAATATTCCAAGAGAATTATTTTTAATGGCAGTTTTTTGTTATTGTCTTTCTTATTGAATATAAGTATGAACATATAATTATAAGGTAATATATAATCTAAGGATATGAAAAGGATAAGGCTGGCACCTGGTAATGGTTGCGTTTACCAGTGCGCATCCCCTTTCTATAGGTGAATATTACAGATTTTAATTTTAGCAGTGAGGCACCGGCTTAGAATAATGCTTCCACTCTTTTCTATTATTTTTTCGAGTGTCCCGTAAGAGCCGGGTAATCGAAAATACAACAGGCAACAATAACATCTCAAATAGTTCAGCAATGAGGTTCACCACCCATTCTGAATATAGTGCCTTTTTAGGTGAGACGAGACTGGTGTGTGGGTATACACAGATATGTTGTGCTCCCTTTTATAAGACAATGCACACCCGCACACCTTTCGCTGGTTACACCACATTGTGGGATATGCCGTGATGGTATGGATGGATAATTTTATTTCAATATATTTTGTACTTGTATGTTATTTGTACCTACATATAAAATCCGTTTGTTTGTGAAATTTGTTCCTACTGTTACTGAATATAAAAAAAAATAATAAAAAAAATAAGTAGAAGAGTTTTTTTTGGAAATCTTCCCGGATGTACGTTGAACATATCACCAAGTTTCATTGTAATAATATGGATGGTACCTACATATAAGAGCACAAAAAGGACTTACAAATATACAAATTATACTAAAATCAGCAATATTCACCTATATAATTCTATATTACTCATTTTTCAATTATTTTCATGTTTTTCTTTTTTTTTCTTGGTTTGAATATGTATTCTGATATGTTTTCTCATTTGAATATTCTTCTTTTTCATTTATTTTCAACCTTTTTTAATGTTGATTTGATTTTTTTTTTTGTTCATGTATGATTTGATTTAATTACTTTTACTTTTATGTTGACTTTGCTTTGTATTGATATTTTTTATTTTGTTATAAGTGCTTCCCTCATCAAGCACAAGATTGTAATCTTTTTGATGAGGTACTGCAAGGGAAAATATCTAAAAATATTATTACTAGTGAATTTATATATTGATTTGTATTATAAAATTATTTATGTTAAATAAAATAAAAAAAAATATAAAGAAGATGCGCACTGGAAAACGCAACCACTCCCAGGTGCCAGACTTAGGTACCTTTTTTTATACCTATATTAAAAGGGAATAAAGGGAATATAAAAAAACCAGCTATTAAAAATACATTATTTTTTTACATACATACATACATACCATCACGCCATGTCCCTTACGGGGTAGGCAGAGAGAACCGAACGCCATATCTTTCTATCCTGGCACACATTCATCGCCTCGTCAACATTCATGCATCGTCTCATACATGTTCGTCTATTGTACATGCTTCTAACATTTCCGTCTTTCAGAATATCGTTCACATGGTCGTGCCATCCCTTTCTTGGGCGGCCCCGGCCTCTCAATCCATTCCTATCCGCATTGTATATTTTCTTCGTCAGGCGTTCCTCATTCATTCTACCCATGTGGCCAAACCATCTCAGTGTGTTATTTTTTTATGTTGCTATATTTTAGACTTTAAAGCAAATGCTGCCACTCCCATAATACAAATGGATATTTTCGTATTTCATACATTAGAAATTAATTTATTGTGCATTTTTGTGTACATCCGTATACTCAGGGTATACAAGGGCCTTAAAGTGACAACCTAATGGGTTTGCAGAGTCAGTAGTTTCCCTCCAGAGGTCAGATTTTGGCCGAAGCTTAAGCCGAACGTTCGGCCCGAGCCGTAACCATAATTAGATATTTTATAATATATTTTTTTGTTTATTTATTATAGTATACGGGTTTAATGCCTTTTACATTGACGTATGCAAGTGAAACCTGGACATGGCAGAAGTCGCACGAAATCAGAATAAATGCTGTTGAAATGAGATCGCTAAGAAGAATCTGCAATAGAACGATGTATGACAGGGTAAGAAATGAGAACATAAGGAAAGAATGTTAGATGAAGAAAGATATCATTAATAGAATGAAAGTGAACACACTGAGATGGTTTGTCCACATGGGTAGAATGAATGAGGAACGCCTGACGAAGAAAATATACAATGCGGATAGGAATGGATTGAGAGGCCGGGGCCGCCCAAGAAAGGGATGGCACGACCATGTGAACGATATTCTGAAAGACGGAAATGTTAGAAGCATGTATAATAGACGAACATGTATGAGACGATGCATGAATGTTGACGAGGCGATGAATGTGTGCCAGGATAGAAAGATATGGCGTTTGGTTCTCTCTGCCTACCCCGTAAGGGACATGGCGTGATGGTATGTATGTATGTATATATGTACATACTATGCAAAATTGAGTGGGTTGTGGCCAGCGCTATACCAATTTACTTCACAAATATTCAAATTATGTATTGAAAATTTTAAGCATTTTCATGAAATGAGTTTGTTAAATTATTTTTCCTTTATTTTTGTTTTTTTGAAAACATAATAATTCTACGATGCTATATTACAAAAGTGATGTGCCTTTTTAACAATTTGAAAATAAAAATATCAAATTGTAGAGTTCCGGAGCTTGGGGTCATTTTGAAATATTTGACAGTTAAAAAAATTGAGAATCACTCATCAGATATCCTTCAAAATTTAATGGGGTCTATGCGAGTATTGGATTTTTAATTTGAAACTAATCCAATGAGTACTTTAGTCTACAATCGATAAAGTAGAATAATCACGTTGTACCTACATATTACACAGTACATACACACAGATACATTGTAATGAAACTTTCAGAATACAATCTCAGCATGATAATAGTTGATAATAAACTTTAAAATTGGGAATTCATAACTCCCCACTATATCCCCTTGGGGTAGTGAGGAGTTAAAACATAGGTACATGATAAACACGTACATACAAAAACAGAGAGGAAAAAAATATATTGTCGGCCTTCGTGGTTCAGTTGGTTAGATATCTGACTGCTGAGCCAAAGGTCCCGGGTTCGATTCCCGGTGGAGACACAGTTTTTAATTGTGTTTTCAGTCTGGATCTGTGAGACGATTAATATCGTAAGTCTCCAGAATGTGGCAACTTGTTATTGGGTGCGTTTTAAATTAATATTTGACATAGTACCTGTTAGTTGCCCGAGAAGCAATATTAAATAAATAAAAAAAAAATATATATATATATATATATATATATATATATATATATATATATATATATATATATATATATATATATATATATATATATATATATATATATATATATATATATATATATATATATATATATATATATATATATATATATATATATATATATATATATATATATATATATATATATATATATATATATATATATATATATATATATATATATATTGTTATGAAATTTAAATAGAAATATTTTGAAAATAAGAACCCAAGAAAAATGAAAACAAAAGATTTGAGTAGTGAGTTGGAAAAACTAGACAAAGCTTGTAAAAATATAAATTGTAGAAATATAAATTGTAAAAATAAATAAGACTTTGAACCATAATAAAATAAATAAATATAAATTTCGGTACATTTGGTGTCAGAAGTGGGATATAAAAATACCCAAGTATTTTTTGTGTAAGAAAAAAATAAAATAGTTATTTATAAAGACATTTATTATGGCATCAAAAAAAATAACTCTTTTAGAGTTGAAAGTGGTTGATTTAAAACATGAGTTGGAGGAGAGAGACGCTGATACATCAGGAAATAAAAATGCACTTCAACTACGATTGAGAAAAGTGATGCAAGAAGTAGGTGAGGATCCAGACACATACCTTTTTGAAATGCCTTGCTCTAACAACGATCTTTGTCAAGTCTTAAAAGAACATTCCAGAGACATAGAAGAGAAGTTTCAAGAACATTCCAGAGATATAAAAGGAGAAATTAAAGAAATCAAAGGAGAAGTAGCGATGCTTCAAAAGCATTCAAATACTATAGAAAAGAAATTCCAGAATTATTCTATGACCTTTGATGAGAAGATAAATGAATTAACTAAACAGATGAAAGTTTTGGAGAATCAAGTGCTTCCTTCAATCACGCCAATGAATTCCGAGCAAAATTCAGCTGTAGATACAAATTTTAAGTGTGTAGAAGATACAAGAGTACCAACAGTGGAGTGCGTGCGAAATGATATGCCAACCTTTGATGGAAAATGCCCCTGGGAAGAATATTTAACATTGTTCGAGACAGTGGCCATGATAAATGGCTGGTCCATGACAAGAAAGGCCTCAGTGTTGAGTGTATCATTACGAGGTGATGCTTTAAAAGTTTTGGAGACAATTCCTCTAGCTGAGCGACGAGATTTAAAATTGTTGATTGAGAGACTTGAGATGCGATTTGGACATAAGCACATGGAACAGTTTTACAGGTCACAACTTAAGAATCGTAATCAGAAATCTAATGAAACTCTCCAGGAATTTGAGGCGGATATAGCGCGTCTAATTAGATATGCATACCCTACGGTTCCTGATGATGTGTGTGAAAGCCTTGCAGTAGAAAAGTTCTTGGATGGATTGTGGGCAAATGAGACACAACAAGCTGTAAAACTAGCTAGACCACAAACTTTGAGTGACGCTCTAACCCAGGCACTCGAATTTGAATCTATAAAAAAATCTTTACGAGGTCATGCTCAAGCCCGCGTTGTTGAGGCCGTTGAAGAGAATCAAAAACTCATCGAATGCATTGTCGAAAAGGTGATGAAGGCATTGCAAGGAAGAAAAAGACAGTTTCGCTGCTGGGGTTGTGGACGAGCTGGACATCTACGTAATCGGTGTCCAAATGAAGCAACAACGCAACAGCAACAGCCACAGGAAAACTAAAAAGGGTTGATGGGAAGGGGCAACTGTTGACCTACATTACCAATGCCTCAAAGAGATCTGCAGTTGTTGCATCATTCAGTGGTCGAGATACCAGTATGTTTATAAATGGCAAAGTAAATGGAAAGAATTTGAAACTTTTGCTGGATACTGGAGCAACGATGACAATCATGAGACCAGATTTGCTTTATAATAAAAAGTGTATTACACCAACTAAATGGACATTACGAACAGCTACTGGGGAGTCGGCATCTATATGTGGTGAGACATATGCCAACTTTCAAATTGGTAGTTCTATCTTCGATCATCAGGTGCTAGTGGCGAATATAGAGGAGGAAGTTATTCTCGGAATGGACATAATGGCGAAATATGGATTCCAGTTGGATCTAAAGAGGCGATCTTTGAAAATTGGAGATGAAGATGTTCTCGTGCAAGAGCGTGAGGAATTTTCTACACGTGTTCTTGCAGCGGATGTTGTAACTATTCCAAAACAAAGTGAGATGTTAGTACGAGTCAATTTAGACTGTGTTATCCCGAATGGACATGTTTTGGTTGTGGAGTCCAACGCCAACAATGAAGCAGGAAAAGGAGTATTAATTGCAAGAGCACTGATTCAAAACCAAAAGGAAATTTTAGTCAGATTAATGAACATAAATAAATATCCAGTAACTGTCAAAAAAGGAGCTTATTTAAGTGTGTGTTCATCAGTTTCATCAGTAACACAAAATGCCTGCATCGCACAAGTTTCTTCAGAGGATGTACCAAAACATCTTGAGGACTTTGTAAAAGATGCTTGTAAGGAACTTACCAAAGAACAAAGCAAACAAATTAGATACCTCATTGCTCATTATCAAGATGTTTTTGAGAATGCGAGTCTTTCTAAAGGAAGAACCAATGTTGTTCAACATCAAATAGATACGGGTGACGCAAGGCCTATCCGCCAATTACCTAGAAGGCTACCATTAGCAAAGCGGGCGGAAGCAGATCAAATTATTCAAGACATGGAAAGGGATAGCGTTATTGAACCATCAAGCAGCCCATGGTGTTCACCAGTAGTGTTAGTTAAAAAAAAAGATGGCTCAACTCGGTTCTGTGTGGACTTTCGCTTATTGAATAATGTAACTAAGAAGGATAGTTATCCACTGCCTCGAATCGATGACACCCTAGATACATTGGCTGGTTGTAAGATCTTCTCAACTTTGGATCTAAAGAGTGGTTATTGGCAGGTTGGATTGGAACCCAAGGATAGAGAAAAAACGGCGTTTTCTGTTGGAAGTGGATTGTGGCAATTCAAAGTGATGCCATTTGGACTTTGCAATGCACCGGCTACGTTTGAACGACTAATGGAAAGTGTGCTAAGAGGATTATCGTGGGAGACCTGTTTGGTATACTTAGATGACATCATCGTACTTGGGAAGCGTTTTGAAGAACATTTAGGAAATTTGGAACAGGTATTTTCACGATTGAGGTCGGCCAACCTTAAACTCAATTGCAAGAAATGTATATTGTTCCGAAAGCAAGTCAACTATCTAGGTCATGTTGTCTCTGAGGAGGGAGTAGCAGTAGATCCTGAGAAGATTAAAGCTGTTCGAGATTGGCCAGTACTTAAAGACAAACATGAAGTAAGAAGCTTTTTGGGTCTGAGTACCTACTATCGACGATTTGTTCCAGGCTTTGCTGACATCGCAAAGCCACTGACAAAACTCACGGAGGAAAGCAGATAATTCATATGGGATTTCAAGTGCCAACATGCATTTGAAGAATTAAAACAGGTTCTAATTAATTCTCCGGTTTTGAGTTATCCTCGAGCTGAAGGAATGTTTATTCTGGATACAGATGCAAGTAACGTTGGTATCGGAAGTGTGCTCTCCCAAGTACAAGATGGGGCAGAACGCGTGATTGCTTACTTCAGTAAAGTATTGTCGAAACCAGAACGCAATTACTGTGTAACACGAAGAGAATTGCTTGCTGTTATCAAGTCAGTTGAGCACTTTCGCAAGTATTTATATGGACGGAAATTTCTTTTAAGGACAGATCACTCGGCACTTGTGTGGCTTTTGCGATTCAAGAATCCTGAAGGTCAAGTGGCAAGATGGATAGAGAGATTGCAAGAATATGACTATGATTCTGAACATCGAGCCGGACTTCATCATAGAAATGCCGATGCACTGTCAAGGCGACCATGTCCAGAGGATTGCCAGCACTGTAATAAGGCTGAGGAAAAGTTTTTTATAGCTTGTAGAACCACGGTCGTTGACAATTTTTGGCAAGATGATGAAATACGAGCAGACCAATTGGAAGACCCAGATCTCAAGTTTGTAATGCAGTGGAAGGAAAATGATCAAAGACCTTTATGGGAAGAAATAGCTTCACTATCTCCAAATATTAAGTCATACTGGGCTCAGTGGCAATCCATTGTCGTGGAAAATGGGTTGTTAAAGCGTGTATTGGAGAATGAAGATGGAACACAGCAGAGACAACAACTATTGATTCCAAGGAAGAGAATTCCTGAAGTTCTTAAACTGCTTCACAATGATGTGTCTGGGGGACACTTGGGAGTTAAAAAAACCACAGAAAAAATTCGTCAACGTTTTTATTGGGTCAATTACAATGGAGATGTAAAAGATTGGTGTAGAAGATGTGTAACTTGTGCCACTTCAAACGGACCTCAGAAACGAAGGCGTGCGCCAATGAGGCAGTATAATGTTGGTAGCCCATTTGAAAGGATAGCCATTGACATAGCGGGGCCGTTTCCCACAACGGAAAGAGGGAATAAATATATTCTGGTAGCAATGGACTATTTTAGTAAATGGACAGAAGCCTATGCACTACCGAATCAAGAAGCTACCACTGTTGCTGAAGTCTTGGTAAGGGAACTGATAAGTCGTTTTGGAGTACCATTGGAGTTACACTCGGACCAGGGAAGAAACTTTGAATCAGCCGTATTCCAGGGAATTTGTGAAGCATTAGGAATTCGAAAGACGAGAACAACTGCTTTGCATCCACAGTCGGATGGAATGGTGGAGCGAATGAATCGAACAATTGGAAGATTTTTGTCAAAAGCAGTGTCCGATCACCAGAAGGATTGGGACGAATACATCCACTTGTTCTTATTAGCTTATCGAGCAGCAATTCATGAGACAACAGGGCAAACACCGGCAAGTGTGATTTTTGGCCGTGAGTTACGGTTACCTTGCGACCTGCAGTATGGATCTAAGCCTGGAGAAGATCTAGTTGGAGAAGATTATGTGTCAGATCTTCGGAGGAAAATGAATGCTATACATGACCGTGTGCGGTCCAATATTCAAGTAGCTAGTGAGAAGATGAAGGAGCGATACGACATTAAAGCTGTGGAAGGTGGTTATCAGGCTGGAGACTTGGTTTGGTTATTTAATCCACAACGACGACGAGGCTACTCACCAAAGCTTCAGAAATCCTGGGAAGGACCGTATGAAGTGATCAAAAGGATTAATGATGTGGTTTATCGTATACGAAGAAAACCAAATGGGAAGCCAAGAGTGGTACATTTCAATCGCCTGGCTCCCTTTTTAGGTGATAACAAGGATGAGGAAAAAAATCCAGTTGCTCAAGTTTGCAATGTCCAAAGTGAAGAAAAGACCTTCGAGGAATTCATGATGACTCCTTATCGACGCACTCGCCATGGTGTGACTGTGGAAATTGAGCAAGACCTCTTCGATATCCCAGAAGATAATGTTTTAGCTTACTGTGTGGCTCAAGACATGAAGATGACTAGTGGTATAGCCAAAGTTATCATGAGAAAGTATGGGATGTTATATGAGCTAAAAGCCAAGAATCTGAAGATTGGAGAAGCGGTCCATTCACAGCATGGAAAACAGCATTTATTCTACATGACGAATAAGGAAACGTCTGAGGAACGAGCAGAGTATGCTCAGATGTGGAACTGTCTACGAAGTATGCGGGATCAAATGTTACAGTTGAATCTTATGAAGCTCGGCATTCCAAAGATCAGTGATGGTATGGATTGGAAAGTGGTTCGGAATATGATAGAAGAGATTTTTCATAATACTGGAATTAATGTTCTAGTTTGCTGCTATAATCCAAGATACAGTAAAAATATAAAAAAAAGTGTACCATGTTACTTTTTCAAAGCATCTCACTGTAGAGAAGGTTCAAAATGCCGATTTATTCATCTAGAGAATTCTGTTCGGGACGAACTGAACTAAGAGGGAGGCAGTGTTATGAAATTTAAATAGAAATATTTTGAAAATAAGAACCCAAGAAAAATGAAAACAAAAGATTTGAGTAGTGAGTTGGAAAAACTAGACAAAGCTTGTAAAAATATAAATTGTAGAAATATAAATTGTAAAAATAAATAAGACTTTGAACCATAATAAAATAAATAAATATAAATTTCGGTACAATATATATATATATATATATATATATATATATATATATATATATATATATATATATATATATATATATATATATATATATATATATATATATATTATATATATATATATATATATATATATATATATATATATATATATATATATAATATATATATATATATATATATAAATATATATATATATATATATATATATATATATATATATATATATATAATATATATATATATATATATATATATATATATATATATATATATTATATATATATATATATATATATATATATATATATATATATATATATATATATATATATATATATTCATACTGATATATTACCTATTAACTTATAACAATACATAGGGGTAATTTATATATAAAAAAAAAAACTAAGTACAATAGAAATTATGAAATATCGCGTTGTAAAATATATAAAAACTGAATAGATGGATATGATAAAATAAAAATTACAGAAAACCTACATAAATATAGATTCTTTAACCTACACCTACATAAATATAGATTCTTTAACCTACACCTACATAAATATAGATTCTTTAACCTACACCTACATAAATATAGATTCTTTAACCTACACCTACATAAATATAGATTCTTTAACCTACACCTACATAAATTTCGAACTTTTTATTATTTATCCAGTAGTACTTAGTAATAAATAAGTACTTTGAAAGAGTTAAAAACTTTGTTTTTGATTGAAATGAATTGAAATAACTATTATACGTATCAAAACGACCAGTGTAAGTTTAACAATGAACCAGTTTAACAATGAAATTTAGACATTTTAGTCTGTTTTTAGATGCTGATAGATAAATTCGGCTTAAGCCTAAACATTGGCTTTTTTTGCCGAAGGAGGCCGATTATTCGATCGGACACTAGTTATCAGCACTATTATGTAGAATCTCCGAAAGAAATTGTAGAACCAAATATTATTTTCAAATTGAAGTATTTTGGAAAAGTAACTTTATAGGATTGCAATGGATTTATAAAAATATACAATTTAGTACATTGTATAATACATCAATTGCACAGCAAATTTTCTCTTCGTCAGGACAACTTTGGTACAAACAAATTATCCTGACGGAGAGTATATTGCTTTCAAGACTTAGTTGATAGTATTAGTATATTTATATACAAAGTTATCGTGTAGTTTGATAAATTCAACTGTGAAAGTGCCCCTATAATTAACAAGTAGCTTGAATAAGATGATATAATTTTAATTCTACACTTTCTATCCTCTATTTTCCATCCAATTATTTTAATGTTTTAATTGATGTTTTTTTTATAATTATTTTGTAGGCAAATAAGATAGCTTTCAATATTTTAATATTCGCGTTACCAATTTTCAATATGTATATTTTAAAAGTAATTTTTTTTCGTATAATGAGTATTAACAACAATAAATGTAAAAAAAATATTAGACTCTTGACCATTTATTTTTTAATTGCTTCAACCGTATATCTTCTAACAATTTATTTTATTTTAATCTGGTAAAAATTACTTGCACATCCCCAATCAATATGTCATATATAATGTCGATTCAAAATTTTAAATTAACAAACATATTGCTTAGCTTCTTAAAGTCAAATAACATCCAACTCTAATTAATTTAATTTTAACAAATTCAAACTATTTATGATATTTCCACCAAGGCAAAAAGCACTCTCTGTAGGGTGAATTGCCATTAAACAAAAAAAAATATATTAAATTTTTTTTTATTAAAAAATATTTTTGTCAATTCATTTTTTTGGCAGTTTAAAAATAGACTTAAAACATCGTCGTTTTCAACGAGACGCGCTTAAATCTAAATTTAAAAACAAAATAAAATAATAAAAGGTTTAAAACTTACCTGTATGATTCTCTCGAAATCGGAACAATTCAAATGTATACTGAAAAACACAAGAATTCAATCAAAACACTAAATTCACCAAATAAAAACACACAATAGACCGATTTTATCGGCTCGTTTGAAAATACGTCAAATGATATCCACGACGAAAACTGATCCGAGTGTGATAAAAAAATATTCAACACGATTGTAAGAAGTTTTATTTATACACAGAAAAAAAATAATAAAATTTACAGAGCCCTTGTAACGAATTAAATTTGGACAGCAGCCATAACGTCCAATTAATCTTTCGCTAATGGCGGGATTAAAATGATTTAAGTCTTTCGATTTAAATTAGATATTTTGTGTTAAATCGCGGGACGGTGTATGTTTGTGTGAATGAAATTGTGAAATTGTGGAGGTGTCTTGTGATATAGGAGACCGCGCGACACACGAGCGTTTCACAAAGAACGATATCCAAGACTGCGAATGGAAATAGTCAAATACCTACTTATTTCATGTTAAAACTTAGCCTGGTACGAAAAACAATCATTTTCCACCTCTCTCAGCCGGCTGAATACCCAGAGTCAGGACGGAAGAAATTAATTATTGTACGCATATTAAAAATTTACGCATAATTATTCAAAAAAATTACAGAATTCCTAAGAAGTCTAAGGCTGGTATTTCGTTAGTTATCTTGAGAAAAAAATAAGAAAAAGTTGAGGTACCTCACTGTAAGATTGTTTTAAGGAAAGATCTATCTTTCCTTGGCAACGGTATTTTGGACAACCTATAATGTACAGTAAGTTAAGATTAATCTTACCTTACTTTCAGTGTATCTTTTTGGCCATCGTCTGCGAGCGCCACTACTTTTAATTAATGGCAACTCTATTTTCTATGGTTCGTGTGAATCCATGCCGTACGATTTTGACATTTTGTAGTTTGGTCATAAAAGTTCGCGAGGTTATATTACAATTTCTTCGTTTATTTTCGTATTTAGATAAATAAACACATAAAACAAAATAAACGTTGCCGGCTGGGCACAATTATTTGGAATCTGGTAAGTTAATTAAATACTTTTGTTATTTTATTACGTATTTACAGTATTTTCATATGAGTTATAAACATTGATTTATAATGTACAACGTACCTTATAAAAGCATTTATATTACAGTGGGAATCTGTATTCTTGCTATATCTACTAAAAAAGATTATTAATTTTGTTCATTATTGCTTTTATAAGATGTTGAATTTGACAATTCTGAAAAAAAAAACAACAATGAACAAGAGTTATAAAAAACAAGAATTATATGAAATTACTTATCATAACCGTAAACTAGATAAACTTCCATACATAAAATAAAGTCTTACTATAATATCTTTGCACTTTTCACAATTTATATTTTACTGTACGCAAATTAGTACATTTTAACCAACAAAAATGATGTTTTCAGAGAACTGTCATTCTGCTCTAGAAAACTTGGAACAATGAAACATAGGTTATGGAATGAACACGAACAAACAAAAGCCAGGGATAATGTTCGCCAAGAAAGCAGACCTTCAGGACGTCCTCCCAAAAGATAGAAGGATAGCTGGCATTCGACGTCACAGGAAGGAAACTGACACAGGACTTTAACAGGCTAACAGATCCAAAAAGAAGAAGAAGACTTATGGCGACAGTCGACGGTAGGTATTGGATTTTAAAATTATTCATAAAAATCTTGAGTACATAAAGTATGCTTTATAAAGGCGTTAACGACTAGTATAAGAAAATTTTGAGCGTACATGGTTTACTTAAAAAGAATCTTTTGAGTGTCTATAGAAACAATTACAATGTTATTAGTGCTCGCCATATAAGAGGATGTAGGTGACAGTTTTATAAATCATTTTTGCAAAGGTCAGGGGAAATGTGCCTCAATATGCTGTATAACGTCGAACATCAACTGATTTTATTGGTTGATACAATTTAAATTGTTAAAATTGGTTTATACACAGGTGATATCACCCATATACATTCGCTTGGCGAGTCCTATATATACTTTAAATTGATTTTGACAAGATTGGTTAAAATACTTTTTTATATTATCATACATCAGTAAAGCCAAAACTGTAGATAGAATATGTCGGTACAATTTAAATCCATAGATGTCATTATAATTAACTTCTTTGGTATAATTCATGCTGTGCTAGTATCATCATTCATACTAATATGAAATATGTTTTGGTTTTCTACTATTATTTAATACAATGACTGTTATGAAAAATCCTATTAAATTAGCCTATTATTATTTTGATGTTACTATTATTTTTCCTTTTTTTTCAGTTATGAAATGTTACCATGACCACAAAGAAAAACCTCATAGAAGACAACATCTGATATTGTAAACAACACCACCGATTCTGCTTATGGGGCTATCTTAATATAAAAATTTGTCTATCTTAATATAAAAATATACTATCGTTAGAAAATAAATCGTTAGAAAGAAATCCTGGTAGTAAAATTTAGAATGAAAAAATGTATATACATATATAAATTTCTTATGTATGGAAAAGTTCAGTAATTTGATTTCATGTTATTATGTAAAGAGCTTGAACATAGAACTGATAAGCTTTCCATAAATAACGAAAAATTTCTTCATATGATATCACATGTCAAAATTGTCAAAATGCTCTAACGTCCTTTAAAACAAAATTTATCTGCTTTTATTAAAATATTTCATACAACATAATCATTCTACACCATACTGCATTAATAGTTTGTCTATCTTAACATAAAAATATACTATCGTTAGAAAATATATATTCCTGGTAGTAAAATTTAGTATGAATAAAAATGTATTTAGATAAATTTCTTATGTATGGAAAAGTTCAGTAATTTGATTTCATGTTATAAGGTAAAGAGCTTGAACATAGAACTGATTAGCTTTCCATAAATAGCAAAAAAATTCTTCATATGATATCACATGTTATAATTTTGAAAATGCTCTATCGCTCTTTAAAACAAAATTTATCTGTTTTTATTAAAATATTTCATACAACATAAGCATTCTTTACCATATTGAAATTGTCAACATTTCAAGAAGAAAAAATGAACGCTTACTATGGTGTGGAGAGTTTAGTGTTGGCCACAACCCACTCGTTTTTATTGATGTTAAATAAACAAATATACTTTAATACAATGTCTTTTAATTGCACGCTGTTAATGTTGCACTGCTTTAACATTAAAGTATGTAAATGTTGGTTTGATACAAATCAATCGTACATGATTTGATGTATGCAGATGAAACAGTTTTGATTGCATTACGTGTGATTGCAGTATTTAGTAAATAAAGTGTATGAAGGATGCCTGCAAGAAAAAGATGACATGACCGTGTGAACGATATTTTGATAAACAGAAATGTAATAAGCATAAACAACAGACGATGCATGAATGTTGACAAGGTGATGAATGTGTGTCAAGATGAAAAAATGGGGCGTTCCATTCTCTCTGCCTACCCTGTGAGGAACATGGCGTGATGGCATGTAAGTATATAGTATAAGTCCACATTTCATGTGTTTTGTAATAAATATGTACCTTATATATTTATTTGTATTAAACAGTTTTATTATTTATTATGCAGATGAAACAGTTTTGATTGCAGAACGTGTGTTTGCAATATTTAGTGAATAAAGTGTATGAAGGATGCCTGCAGAACGAATTGAGTATTACCTTATGTTAGTAAATCTAAGATACTGGTATTCGAAAAAACTAAAAGTATAATCTGTGATACATAAAGAAGAATATTATAGCAAAACTGGACGAAGGCTGTCACATGAACGACCTGATAAGATTAACCGACAGGGCGATTGCCGCCGCCACACATAGGAGTGGCAAAATCTGAATTCTGGACTCGTTAAGTAAGTAAGTATTAGCAAAATGAGAGTGAATGCCCTGAGGTAGTTTGGCCATATTAAAAGAATATACAAGGGTGTACGAGACGGGAGTGAATAGTATGGGTCATTTTAGAAAAGTGTAGTATGACCATGTGAAACGTAAGAAACTTTAACAATTGACGAGCATTTATGACACGATGCATGAATGTTTACAAGATTAGAGGCGTATGGCATCAAGTTTTAAGGGTAAAAAATGGATTTATTATTCTTTGAGTAAATTTTTGTGTTATAGAAGAATGAAATTGGTAACTGATAAAATTAAAACCTTGGTCCACTATATTAGATTATAATATATAAAGTGCACACTTTAAAATCAGGAAAAGAATTTAATTCATATTATGTAGCGTCTTGTAGTATTTCATTGTATGTAGTCAGGAAATTTTGATGCAAAACTTATTTCATTGGTATAATCAAATTAAAATTTGGATTTGCTAGGAAAATGCCAAATTTTATTTTTATTAGAATCAAATAATAATAAATAATTTATATAGCGCCGTTTAATGATTCAGGATCATTCCAAGGGCGCTTATATTCTGTCTAATGTTGCTCTATGAAACAAAGCTGTTTTCAGTCCTTTAGAGAATGTGCTCTTGCTTTGTGCACTACGGATATCTGGAGGCAATCTATTCCACTTTATAGGACCACTCACGCTTAAGTATCGATCATTGTAAGCCGCTTAGTTGTCTCTGTCTAACTTCTTTAGGGAGTTGTTACTCTGTGATCCAGAAGACCTGAGTGTGAGATGCTTCCCAGTTAGCTCTTTTCTCTGACATAACTCTTGAATGTACTGTGGTGCCAGGTTATTCAAAGCATTAAACACTGTCAAACAAATGATGTAGTCAACTCGCGCTGGACGCTTCAACCAGTGTAGTCAAAACAAGAGTTCATTAAGTTAAATATGTACAATGAAAGTACCCATATCCAAACCTAACCTAAGCATACACATATTTCTAGTAATGGAACACTCCTAAAATTGTACATTTTACTTCCTCTTGTATTAGAATTATTATGATTTTTTTTCATTAGCATACATGTAAAACTTTGAAGTTATGGATTTTAAATACTTTCTTCACATAAGCATCGAGTTAATTTTATGATACCTGACATTGTTTAGGTCATAAAATTCAAATCAATATTTTATAATGAGATTTTTTTTAACAAATTCAACAGTGCGTTTGTTAAAATATAACTGCTTTTTTATCGAATATGGCCTTGAGGTTCGCGTATTCGTGTAAGTTAGTATTTAAATATAATTATTTAAATTACAGAAGTCTCCAAAAAATATGTTGTTGACTATTTTTTCCACATTTGTATGGATAAGGTAGCTAAATTGGTACCTCACCATTACCTCACCGAAATCTCACAAATATCGTAATTTGACAGATAATGACAGTCGCGTGAGATGCAGATAGGGTAAGATAACTTGTGTAATACCAAATAACATCTGTAATACGACTTGAGAATTTGGAGAGGGAAAGATTATCTCACCGTTTTCTCATATAACATGCGTAATACGACCCTAAGAGATAGCAACGTCAAAAACAAATCATTTTTACTGACTGTTTTTTTGGTATCTCCTTCCTTATTGAATATAGATATGAAAAAGGTAAGTCTGGCACCTGGGAGTGGTTGCGTTTACCAGTGCGCATCCTCTTTTTAGTATCATTTGTATCTTTGTTAGTCCTCTTTGTGCTCTTATACTACCATCCATCTGATTACAATGAAACTTGGTGATTTATTCAGCGCACACCCGGGAAGTTTTCTGAAAAAATCTTCTTTTTATTTTTTTTCTTCATATTTCAATAACAATAAGTAAATATTTCACAAATGGACGGATTTCAAAAGTACAAATAACATATAAGTACAAATTATATTGAAATAATCTGCAATTTTCACCAAAAAGAGGATGCGCACTGGTAAACGCTACCACTTCCAGGTGCCAAATTTACCTTTTTCATGCCTATATTCAATAAGAAAGTGCTTCATCCTTTTTCAGAATTTTCATCCTATTTGGGTGTCTCGAAAGAGATGGTTACCTAATCGAAAAAAAAACATGTAAAATAACATCTTACAAAGTTCAGCAATGAGGTTCATCACCCTGTATGAATGTTGCACTTTTAGGTATGCACACCCGCACACCTGTCGCTCGTTACACCACTTTGTGGGATATGCCGTGACGGTATGTATATATGTAAAGAGTTTTTTTAAGGTAGGTATCTATTTTATTAATATTTGAACATAATAATATAGGTATACTTAAATATACTGTACATAAGCGGTTATTAGGCATTTTTTTTTAACCAATTACTTTATCACTATATATTATTCATCACATTGTTTACTACGAATGAATTATTTGGCGCATCCGCTTCTTCCTCAGCACCAATGATAACTGTGATGATAATAATTTTTAATAGTGATTTTCATTTTAGAATAGGATGACACCCTTTGAACCACGCTGTGACTTAAAACTGTCAACCGTTACTAAAACTAAGATAAATTGTGACAGACAGACGCGATCCCAAATATATGTGTATGCCACAAACGATAATTTTATAAACAGTCGCATAATAACTGAGTTAACGTACCACGTGGAAATATATAATATAGTTATTTAGTATAATCTAGATTAAAATATCGATAGCATATAAACGATATTATATGAAATATTACACTTTTCCATTTATATTTCAAGCGTTGAAATATTGATAGGTACACAATATAAAATATATATATATATATATATATATATATATATATATATATATATATATATATATATATATATATATATATATATATATATATATATATATATATATATATATATATATATATATATATATATATATATATATATATATATATATATATATATATATATATATATATATATATATATATATATATATATATATATATATATATATATATATATATATATATATATATATATATATATATATATATATATATATATATATATATATATATATATATATATATATATATATATATAAATTTTGAAAATTTGGAAAGATTAAGGGAATTCAATTAAAAAAGGTATAATAATAACAATAATAATAAACCATATTATGAATATGAACCGATTTCATTTGTAGAAAATAATAATATTTCGATTTATTACGATAAAACAATATTAACTGACCGGTCAATTCAACATAACAGACCCGATATAATAATACATGATAAAATTTAAAAAATAACATATATTTGCGACGTGGTTATTCCAAATTCTAGTAATATTATAAAAACTTTTGATAAAAAAATTAGAAAATACATTGTTTTATGTAACGAGATTAAAAGACTTTGGCATTCTCGTAAAATAATAATATTACCGTTCATTATTTCAGCCACTGGCATTATTCCAAAATCGTTAATCCGTAATATAGAAATTATAGATTTATCGAAAAACTTAATAATAAAAATGCAAAAAACGGTAATAATGAATACATGTAGAATCGTTAAAGATTTTTTAAACGTTAATATTCGGTAATCAGTAGGGTTGTTAGGTAGTATAGAGACCTCCTCAGAGCCTAATCCTTTGATATGTTAAGTATCTGGATGGGTGAACTATTCCCAATTGAAAGCTTGATGATGCGTTTGTTGCATTTTATTTTGCTCTTTTAAATAATTTACAATTTACGCATTGATCTGCTAATTCTTTTGAGGAAGTGTATAATGGTAATAATAATAATTGAGTGTTATTATTTGTAGTGCTTAATTGTTGTTAACATCATTAGTCAATGGGCCAGTGCTGTATAAAAAAAATCCTTGCACCTTGAGCAAGTGGCGAGTTTGTTACCATATGGCAATTTCTTCCAACTAAGCAGTGTTTCCAGCTCAGAGAAGCAAGAATTGCATGATGAATGAATTTAATAAATTTCTCCTCTGCTCGGGATCAAACCCAGGACGCCCGCACAGAAACCAAACGGTTTGCCAACTGTTCCGAGGCATAATTTATGTAGGTACGCTGCGCAAGCGCTTAAAGTTCATTCATTCATACCATCACGGCACATTCCACAATGTGGGATAACCAGCGACAGGTGTGCGGGTTTACATTACCTTATAAAAGGAAACACGACACATTCGTGTGTACGCACACACCAGGCTCACCTCACCTAAAAAGGCTCTATATTCAGAATGTGTGATGGTGAACCTCATTGCTGAACTATGTGAGATGTTATTGTTGCCTGTTGTATTTTCTATTACCCGGCTCTTACGGGACACCCGAAACACTACATTCAGAATGTGTGATGGTGAACCTCA
The DNA here is from genome assembly GCA_963576475.1 of Molanna angustata. Lineage (NCBI taxonomy): Eukaryota > Metazoa > Arthropoda > Insecta > Trichoptera > Molannidae > Molanna > Molanna angustata. Next base: position 5,010,201 of record OY754985.1, on the reverse strand, counting down.
TTGCTGAACTATGTGAGATGTTATTGTTGCCTGTTGTATTTTCTATTACCCGGCTCTTACGGGACACACGAAAATGGTGATAGTGGCAGCACTATTATAAGTAGGTGCCCCTCAGCGCTTCAAGTGATCACACAGGTGTCAGATTTCCCAGCTCTTTTATAAATATATTTTCCTTCTTCGTCTCTATCGAGATTGATAAGAACCATCATGTAATTTATTGTCAACCATTGAAGATAAAAAATTCTAAGTAAGTATAATTAATATTTTACTTCAAGTATAGTAACAGGATAATTAATTAAGTATTAACAATTTTATTTACTATTTCCAAATAAAAAAGATTTACATAAGCCATAATTACATAACAATATTAATACAAAAATACAATACAAATAAAATATATATTAATAATAGGTAGGTACTTGGATATATTGCCTCACTAGGCAAAATATATATTGATAATAGGTAGGTACTTGGATATATTGCCTCACTAGGCAAAATATATATTAATAATAGGTAGGTACTTGGATATATTGCCTCACTAGGCAAAATATATATTAATAATAGGTAGGTACTTGGATATATTGCCTCACTAGGCAAAATATATATTAATAATAGGTAGGTACTTGGATATATTGCCTCACTAGGCAAAATATATATTAATAATAGGTAGGTACTTGGATATATTGCCTCACTAGGCAAAATATATATTAATAATAGGTAGGTACTTGGATATATTGCCTCACTAGGCAAAATATATATTAATAATAGGTAGGTACTTGGATATATTGCCTCACTAGGCAAAATATATATTAATAATAGGTAGGTACTTGGATATATTGCCTCACTAGGCAAAATATATATTAATAATAGGTAGGTACTTGGATATATTGCCTCACTAGGCAAAATATATATTAATAATAGGTAGGTACTTGGATATATTGCCTCACTTGGCAAAATATATATTAATAATAGGTAGGTACTTGGATATATTGCCTCACTAGGCAAAATATATATTAATAATAGGTAGGTACTTGGATATATTGCCTCACTAGGTAAAATATATATTAATAATAGGTAGGTACTTGGATATATTGCCTCACTAGGCAACAGCCTGTTCCGAGGCAATATCTAGGTATATTTTATATACATCTTTCTTCATCTTACATTAAGAATGTAAGATGAAGAAAGATGTAATTAATAAAATTAAAGGCAGAACGATGGCAGATCGGTTAACGCATTGGGTTAGTAATCCAGTGGTCGCGAGTTCGAATCCTGTCTCGACCAATTTAATGATTAATTTAGGGAATAGGGAAGATGTATAATATCTACTTATTTAATTGTTCTTTTTTTTTATTTGGTAAGACCGTATCTTAGTAATTGATGTTACAATCTTGGTTTTGAATTTGTTCATTCATTTTGAGATTTTATGTTTATTTTAAAAAAAACTGTATGTAACCTTGAATAAATAAAATAAATATTAATTTTATCAAAAAAAAGGTTTACACATTAAGATGGCTTGGCCACTTGAAAGGAATGAATGAAGAACGCCTGACGAAGAAAATACACAAAGCTGACAGGAATGGAATAAGAGGTCGGTGGCGCCCAAGAAAAGGATGGCACGACCATGTAAACGATATTCAGAAAGACGGAAATGTAAGAAGCGCGAACAACATGAGACGATGTATTAATGTTGACGGGGCGATGAATGGGTGTCAAGATGGAAAAATGAGGCGTTCGGCTCTCACTGCCTACACCGTGAGGGACATGGTGTAATGGTATGTATTTATGTAGGTATGTACATTACTTTTTTGCTATATTGGAAGATATTATACAAAGAAATAAATAAAGAATTTTTACAAAGTATTTGTTATTTTTCGGCACTACATAATGAACGAAAACGACCAACATGTGTTTGACACGATAATAAAAATTATCTTCAGTACAAGATATGCTGTGAGGCAAATAAACAAGGTGGTCTGATGATATTAGATGAGTGGCTGGAGGCGGATGAATAGCTGCGGTCTGTACAATTAGGGAACAGTGGAGTCTCAACTCAAGGGGGGTCTATGTATGTAAATCACTGGACGAAGGAGGGCTAAAGAAGAAGAAGAAGGTGAATATTTTGCAACCTGTGTGTTTGTTAGTCATAGGTGTTGGATTAGATGTAACTATTACATACTTTATAATAAAATTGAGAAATAATTTTATACTTTTTAATGCATTTTATGTGATTTTTCTGGTTTATTGATATTTTTGTTAAGTCTGGGGTGGGCAATTCCAGTCAAAAAGCGGAATCAAAACCCTCAAGATAACCCATGTCATGGATATAATTATCTTATGGAGTTCTATTATAATATATTAAGATATTATAGAACTCTATGATCCAACTGTCGATTTGTCGATTTCGAATCCAAACCTGCCACAGTACCTTAAAAGCAAATTTACTTATTTATCCAATCTTAGATTGGTTTGCTAGTTATCTTTCCAAACGGACACAAAGGGTTAGAATTCAGGGACTTTTGAGTGATGAAGCCATCATTTCATGTGGTGTGCCACAAGGTAGTGTATTGGGTCCTCTACTATTCCTAATATTCATAAATGATCTCTGTGAAATGGAGACTGATTTTTTTTTTTTTTTGTAACCCATCTAGAGACCTTCTCACGTCGACTCAATAGTAGTCCATTGTGATACTTTGCCTGCTAGATGTCATTCCATAGTCCTATCTCCTGGAAGAACTGTAAAATCCTTTGTGGATCGGTGTCTCTGATTTGCTTTTGATCAGCAATATGCAAACCTATTTACTTTACTCTTGTTTGCATTAGTGGGCCACATTCTGTAAGTAGATGCATCGGTGTTTCATGTTCATCCATGCAGAACCTACATAGGTACATTTCCGATAAATTCATCGTGCATAGATGTTTATTGAGTCTACAGTGACCAGTTAAGATTCTAGTAAGAATCCTAAGGTTATTCCTGCTCATTGTTAGGATCCGCTTAGAGTGTGTTGAAGAGAATCCTGAAATGAGTGCTTTTGAATGTCTTTGTCCTGGGGTAGATAACCAGAGTTCAGTGGCATTGTTAAGCATTCTTTGGTAAAGTGTTGATTTAACAATACTATTAGCTAGGAGACAGTGAGGCTCCGGCCCATAGGTAGCTATGTCCGCTCCCCTATTTGCCAGAGCATCAGCCTCCTCGATTTATAATTGGAGTGTCCAGGTACCCATCTTAGTATGATTTTGTTACCATAGTTTACTGATAAAGTCTTCAGCGCTTCAATGCAGTCTAGTACTGTTGATGAAGTTACTGTGTAGGAATCAAGAGCTTTAAGAGCAGCTTGACTATCAGAGTAAATGTATATTCTGTGGTTCTTATAATTCCTTCTTAGGATTTCATAGGCACAGAGTGTTATGGCACATATTTCTGCCTGGAAGATCGTTGCATACTGTCCCAAGTGCTTGTGGATCTTCACCCTAGGCACTTGCCCATATATGCCCGATCCTATACCATTCTTTTTCTTGGATCCGTCAGTGTACCATATAAGTGCACCATTGGATTCCTGATACCAAACATCTGCTATTGTAGTTTTAGTTTGTATTTCTACTTTGTATGGTTTTTCAAAGTTGTAAACAGTTAATATTTTATCTGTTGGGAATGCAAGTAATTTGTCTTGAGATTCTATTTTGTTTAGATTTGCTTGGATTTCTAAATTTGTGTTTAGTTTATTTCCACTTGTTAGTCTTATAATACCTTCCTTTGCCATTTTTTCAAGGTATAAATGGAGAGGTGGTAGACTAATCATGGCCTCTAGAGAAGCGGTGGGAGTTGTGTGTAAGGCTCCCGTAATGAGCAAGCAGGCTAATCTTTGTAAACGTTTAAGTTTATCTACACAGCCTCTTTGTTGTAGTTTGTCATTCCAAACTGTTACAGCATAAGATACTATTGGTCTTATTATTGTAGTGTATGACCACAGAGCTTGTTGGGGTTTTAGTTCCCAATTATTCCCTATGAGTCTATGGCATGTCCATAATGCTTTGATTGCTTTTTGAGCAACTTTTTCTACATGTTGTGTCCATGTTAATTTACTATCCAATGTTATACCTAGATATTTTACTTCATTTGAAAAGTCGAGTTTTTTTCCAAAGAATATTGGAGGTGAGAGTTTATTCAGCTTTCTTTTCCTAGTGAAAGGTACAACAGTTGTCTTATTTGCATTAACTGTTAGTCCATTATCTTTGCACCATTTTTCAACTATTTTTAGTGCATTTTGTAGCAGATCAGAGATTGTTTCACATTCTTTCCCTCTGATTGTAATGACCATATCATCTGCATAGCTTTGTGTATTATATCCACATTCGTTCAGTGTGCATACTAGGCCATCCACAGCCAGCGTCCACAGGAGTGGTGATAAGACTCCACCCTGCGGACACCCACTGTTTGTTTTAGCCTTAGTTGTCTCATCCACCAGATTAGTTATGATGTATCTATTGGATAACATGTTATCAATCCATTTTATTATAGTATTGTCTACATGTTTCTGTCTTAGTCCACTAATTAATACGCTTATTGGTACTGCATCAAATGCTCCTTCTATGTCTAGGAACGCACACAGAGTAATTTCTCCGCTATCTAGGGATTTTCTTATATTTCCTACGATTTCAATAAGAGCTGTTTCAGTAGATTTGCCCTCTTGGTAAGCATGTTGCTTTGGATGAATAGGATGCAATGTTATTATATTGCTCACTATGTATCTATGTAAAATCTTTTCCATAGTTTTTAGCATAAATGAAGATAGACTAATTGGTCTATAAGCTTTTGGAGTCTTATAACTTTCTTTACCTGGTTTTGGTATATAGGTTACTTTGACTGTTCTCCAGCTTTGTGGAACATAGCCCCATGCAAGACTGGATCTGAATATTTTCAGCAGTGTCGGCATGATTTTTTCTATACCGTTCTGTAGAAGAGCAGGGAATATGTTATCATTTCCACTGCTTTTATAAGGCTCAAAAGAGTTGATAGCCCATTTGATTTGATTAGGCCTGAAGATTTTTGATGCTAATCTCCAGTCATTTAAACTTGGTTTATCGCATCCTGGAGGCTTAGTGATGGTTTCCTTCACCGTTTCGCATCCAGGAAAATGTGTTTTAGCTAATAGCTCAAGTGTTTCCTTGCATGTTGCAGTATAATTACCATCTTCTTTTATTAGGAGACCTATACCAGGTTCCTTCCTCCTGGCAAGGATTTTATTAATCCTTGCTGTTTCTTTAGTACCATTTATGGTGCTGCAGAACTTTTTCCAAGATTCCGTTTTGGCTTTCCTTATAGCCTTATGGTATTCTGTTAGAGATTTTCTATACTCTTCCCACAGGCTATAGTGTTTAGCCCTATTGAACAGTTTCCTAGTTTTTGCCCTAAGGGTGGATAGGTTTGAGTTCCACCAGGGAACTTCCCTTTTTTCAGTTTTTGTTTTAATTGGGCAATTCTGTTCATAGGCCATAATTAGGTTTTCCGTAAGTTCATCCGTAATTAAATCTATTCTTCTTAGATTTCTTGTCGACTCTATTGGGCTAATACCACCCTTAAGGTCGTCTTTGAACCCAATCCAATCAGTAGATTTTTTATTTCTACAGACGGTGGCCAAATTAATACAATCAAATGAATTTATAGCAGTTTTTAGACTTCGAATCATTGAAAATTATTATTTTTTTATTTTATTTCGATCTTTCTAGAATATTATGGGAGATTTAATATATTTTTATAAAATAAAATGCATTTACTATGAATATATAATAGTTTATTGATAATAAAATACGTTTTATGGTAAAATGATCAATATTTAGTAAATCCTCCCTTAGCTTTAATTACTGCTGATATTCTTCTGGGCATGCTGGAGATACATTTAATTGAGATATTTTTTAATTCTGGTGTGTTGTGCCATGCCTCAATTATGTTTTCTATTAGTTGTCTTTTGTTGGTGATGACACCTTTTTTTACAATTGCCCTTTTCAGAGCCTCCCAAACGTTTTCAATTGGATTTAGATCCGGTGAATTTCCTGGCCAATCTAATACCTTTATTTTTTCTCCTTCTAGAAATTTAGTAACGGTTTTCGCTTTGTGGCAGGGTGCAGAATCATGCATAAATACATATTTTCCATTTGGAAACCATTCGGCCACTTGAGGCTTTAGTCTCCCTTTTAAAACTTCTATATACTGGTCCTGGCGCATTGTGCCATTCACAATATACAGCCTTCCCATACCCATCCCACTAATCACTGACCAGATCATTATTGACTGAGGGTGCTTCACTCTTTGGACCACACATTCCTCATTATATTTTTCACCTGGCCTTCTTCTCACATATTGAGTTTTGTCCTGCAGTATTTGGATTGAGGATTCATCAGAAAAACAAACCTGAAAGAACACGAGAAGTTTTCACTAGTCAATTTTATTGAATACAGAAAGTTTCATAAAAACTTATTTTACATTCTAATACCTTGCTCCAATCGTCTTCGTTCCAATTTTGGTGTTTTAGTGCCCATTCTAGTCGCTTTTTACGCATTTCAGGTGTTAGTTTTGGCTTTTTCACTGGGCGATAACATTTGAGGTCCATTTCCACCAATCTTCGTCTCAATGTACGATCAGATATATTGACTCCTGTGGTCTGCAAAATAGATTTTATTACTTTTCGAGGCTTCTGTCTATTTTCTAGAGCAACATTTCTGATTTTTCTTTCTGTTCGCGGAGTAGTAATGCGCTTTCGTCCACATTTTCCTATTCGAGATGGTTCAAGGGGTACATTTCCTTTCATTTGCCTACTTATTTTGTGCACAGAATATTGAGAAACATTGGTAAGTGTGGCAATTTCTCGTTGACTGTATTCACAGTGACCAAGAAGGGTTGCAATTTTAGATTTTTTTCTTGGAGTGAGGTCACAAGATCTTCCCATTTCTAAAATAAACCAAAAAATTCTGAAATTCAGCATACATTTAGAAAATAATTTATCAAAATCGTAATAATTTGATTAGTAGTATAATTGTGATAAATATTTAGTAATAAATATTAGGTTTACCTGTTATTTAAAAAAAATGTAAGAAACACTCAAACACTGTCTCAAATAAACACAAAATCAATGGGCAAAATATTCCATTAACACCCGCACACTCTGTGAAGACCAATACTAAACTGACATTATCGTATCTTGTATGTGACAAACTTCATGTTGATGCTTAAAAAGTGTTGCAAGTACGATAACAATAATGAAGGGAGTTGCCACAATTAAAAATATACTGATGTGATTCGATTTTGCTGGATAACAGCTAAAAATACAATTATTTTTGCATTTTTTTCCTTTGATTGTATTAATTTGGCCACCGTCTGTATATTGAATTGTTGTTTTTGTCAGGCTTTTAATGTGGAACATTAAATGTCTATGGTCAGAAGCTGATACTTCTGACGATACGTGCCAGTCCATTACTTCATTACTGATATTTTGTGAGCAGAGGGTGAGATCTAAAACCTCAGACCTTGCTTTGGTAGTGAATGTAGGTTCATTACCTTTGTTCACAATGTTTAGATTATGTGTGATGATGAAATCTAAAAGATTTTCCCCTCTTTGATTACAGTCTGTGCTGCCCCATATTGTATGATGAGCGTTTGCATCACACCCAACAATGAGTCTCGCATCATTCTGCTTTGAGAAGTTTATTACTTCTTCAAGGATTGTAAGCGGTAATGCTTCATCACCTGCAAAGTATGCTGAACAGAGTATTAGTTTTCTGTTGTCTGCTTTTTGTGGGATCATTATAGCCACGAGATCCCTTTTGCAAAATTCTGGAATGCCAATATATTTGGTATTATTGTTTATCACTATACATGCTCTGGGTCTAGATTCATGGTCACAGGATATAACTGTTCCCATGGAGCCCAGACCACATACTCTGTTATTAATGGTCCATGGTTCCTGTACCAGTAGTGCTGTTAGGTTTTCTTTCTGCAACCTTCTATTGGCAATAGCCGAAGCAGCTCGAGCCTGGTGAAGGTTTATTTGAAGTATACCTATCTTATCATTGATATTTTTTCCAGTGTTAGGGTTTATGTATCCTTCACCACTGTTGTAGTTCCGTTTTTTGGTATTGTCAGTAACTATATTTGCCTTTATTATATTTAATGGGTATTGAGTGTCCATCAACATGGTCCTCAATGCCTTCTAGGCCCTTTCCATTGGGAGCCCCTGCTCTTCAATGGATATTTATTCACCGCTTTTGGGTTACCGTTTTCGTCATAGGTATACCCTCCGGCGGGATATGAGGTTTTTCTGGGTAGCTTTTTGCCACTTCTAGCACCTCTTACTACTTGAGCCGAGTGTGCCGGCCCCAAAATCCCTCCAACGGTCGTCCCCGGTGCCTCCCCTGCCGGGCCAGATGTTGTCCCAGCATTGGCGCCACCGAAGGCAGAAACCGTCCCCGATGCCGTCCCTACTGGGCCAGACGATGTCCCAGCATTGACGCCATCAATGGACACTGCCCTCGGTGCCACCTTTGACGGGCCAGTTGATGTCCCAGCATTGGAAGCACCGGCAGACATAGTCCTCGGCATCACCTCTGTCGGGCCAGATGTTGTCCCAGCATTGGTGACACCGATGGACTTTCCACTGGCAGGATTCACTCCGACTGACGCCCCGGCGACAGGCACGAAACCCCCAGAGCCACCCAGAGCAGGTCGGGCCAGGCCTGGTGTTGACTCAGCCTCAACCACGATCTCAGAGGCTGCCACATGAGGATTTCGTGACCCCTCACCAGGGCCTACGTCTCCAGCATTCAGCCCAATTTCCTTAATGACGGCATTAGTTGAACTAGGTCCAGCCCCAGCTAATCCATCATTTGTCGCAAGGCCCTTTTCCTTGTTTGATCCCAGCTCCTTTATCATAAAGGATATCCTGGTCATGCCCATATAAGGCCTGTATCCAGCCCTCTCAATTGCTTTGGCTGATGCCTCATCAATTGAGAATGCCATTTTGTAACACCAGTCAAGTTTATTGATGTTTAACACCTTCCAGTGTCTGGTGTTGATTCCCTCATTGCTCTCTAGCAATCTTAATACCATATGAGGTTTTAGGTAGGCTTTACCTGGGATGGTTGCCACAGCTATGTGGTTCCTAGGCAGTTCATGCCCTTGGATCACCTTTAGTTCCGCTCCCTTCCAGGGTAAGATAGGAACTAATTTCTCGATCCATTCCTTGGATCTTTGGTCTATACATGTAATGGCTAGTATGCCCATCTTGGGAACACAAGATTCGAATCTTGGAACATACTGCCTTGCATCCATTGCCTGAAACACGGCCTCGTTTAGCCTTACCTCAAGGGTGGTCAGTTCCTTGTCGGTAAGTTTTGAGTCGGTCTTAGAGCAGATTCCGACTTTGTGGTTGATGGCTTTTCGGTAGGACATTGCTTCAGCTTTGTCCTTCTTACTGGGATGCTCAATAGAGTCATCCTGCCTTGGCCTTTTAACAGCTGAAGGATGAGTGTCGGTAGCGGGCTTGTCAGCAGGGTCTGTAGACATCCCACCCCTTATCAGAGCCTTCTTAAGCCTTCTTCTGGATGCTCCACAGCGTTTTACACTGTGTTGTCCAATATTGGATTCCTCACAGTCCTCCGTCAGGGTTTGAGACGTACTCGCCACTGATGGGATCTGTGGGATATCCACATACTCCATTATATCAGATAATGGAGAATTATTCCTAGTGGATTGGGCCAGTTCAGTCCCTGTTTCCACATCGGAGTTTACAGTCATTGGGGAGTCACACCCCTCCGACTGATCTATCACTGTTCTGCTGAGGGCCTCTGAACAACCCTGCAGCAAGACAGTGATACTGTCTTCTTCACTCTCTCCTTCACTATCGTAAGAATTTTTATTAAATTTATCCATTTAGTTCCCACGAGTATTGAGGAAATATACGTCACTGCGCCCAGAGCCTCTTAGACGCAGAAGGCTGCATTACAAGGGGATTTCGCCCGGTTTCCCCAGGAGTCGCTTCTGACACTATGTAACCCAAGTGCCATTCAGCTCTCGGCACGACAGACCTTAGCTTGGGTTTTTCATCCGTCCTCGTTAGCTTTAACGGCCCATGGGCCGCCCCAAGCGTCCACACGCGTAGGCATGAGGATACACGTGACGTCCCATATGACCGTCAAATTACCAGGGGGCACCGCGAGGAGGTGAGGATCGGATAAGGATGCACGATCAACGACCACCATTCCCCGCCCCGTTTTGTGAGCAGACAACAGACCCGCCGACCGTGCACCTCCTTTGCCCCCCAAAAATGGAGACTGATGGTAAAATAATAACGTTTGCAGATGATACTGCCATTGTTTTTACTTCTAGATCATGGGAGCGAGTATATAGACTGAGTGAAAATGGATTAAAATCAGTAAAATATTGGCTTGATACTAATTTGTTATCTCTGAATATTTCTAAAACCAAATATATAACCTTTAGCATAAACAACTATGGTCAACCTAATATTCATCCCACTCTCAAAATACATACATGTAATAGCAGTATCCTTACAAGTCATTGTAATTGCAGTACTATTGAAAATACAAAATTCATTAAATATTTAGGTATTTTTATTGACAATAGGTTACGTTGGGAAGAGCAAATCAAATCACTATCTAGTAAATTGAGAAAGACAATATACATTTATAGGGAACTGAGGAACCTTCTGGATAAAGATACTATGAAATCGGTCTATTATGCACTATGTCAGTCATCACTTTTGTATGGAATAGAAAATTGGGGAGGTTGTGCGGCAACTATTATAGATACTCTAGAAAAGACACAAAAATCTATCATAAAAGTTATTTTAAAAAAACCAATGACATACCCATCTGATGAGCTATTTCAGATTTATGGCGTGTTTGACATACGCCAATTGTATGTCAAAACTATCCTTAGCAAATTTCATAATAACAGAAAACATACTTCCAGATCTCAACAAACTATTCTTACTAGATTTTCAGCATTTTCTAATTTCCAGGTCCCATTTATGAGAACAACTTTTGGCCAGCGCCATTATATCTTTATCGCACCAAAAATTTACAATACTTTAAATGAAAATATAAAATGTATGGATAAACGATATCTATTCAGAAAGGCCATACATAATTTAATACATGAACAACAGAGAAAATACAATTGAAAGCCGTGTCTCCACGGTGTTCTTATCTACTCATAAACTGAATAAATTGGTCATATATGTGTGGATAAACGATATCTATTCAGAAAGGCCATACATAATTTAATACATGAACAACAGAGAAAATATTTTTATTCCTTCTTCCCTTGACCATATTCGCATGTACATGTGGACATGTGGGCATGTGTATGTATGTATCCATGGCTGCGTGTGTGTACGTACCTACATGTAAATAAGTGTGTATATATATGTGTCACTGGTGGGTGTGTCATTGGTCTATGATATATTGTGTCATTGGTATATATATATTATTTTTCTATGTGTTGTATTTTGTTTTTTATTTTCTTGTCAAACAATATACTTTAAATACACTGATTTTACATGTCATTTTTATGGAAGTGTATTATTATAATTTTTTTTCTCATATTGTTATTATTGTTTTTTTTGTTTATTGATGATGTTGTTGTTTTGATGTGTGCGTATGTATGTGCATGTGTGTATGTGTATATGTGCATATATGCATGTATATATGTATAATGTATATTATTGTATTTTACTGAATAGCCTCACCTTAAGACAGGCGTAGCCGTTTAGGTGAGGTTATGATGAATAAAAAGAGAGAGGAGGAATTTATTATGTATTATGTTTTGTTGACTTTTTAGTTTCTTTTCTTTCTTTTTTGTACTTGTATTTTTACTGTATTAATAAATAAATAAATAAATAAATAAATCATGGACTTCCACTCCGATCTGCTGAACGTACAACACTATCCATCCTTATCCATAATACAGCATTTCTTCGTTCGAAGTACAATCAGCAAGATTATGGAGTAACGAAATACCCAGCATTCTCCTTTCCATGGCTCTTTGTGTTAATGCTAAATTATGAAGCATTTTGTTTGTAATCACAAGAGTTTCACAGCCATACGTTAATATCGGGAGAGCGCAGGCGTCAAAGAGTTTTTTTTAGATAATATTTACCAACATCAAATCATAAATTGATTTTTGTTTTTTCATATAAACTCATTTGGTATTTTCTTCCATTTTTTTGTGTATATGTATATTGTGTAGAATATTTTTCTTTTTTCAAAAATGTTAAATGTATATTTTATATTTATATGTACATATCTTGTAAGTATGGTATATGAAGGATGCATCGAGAACGGACTTAGGATGAATGCCAGCATATCAAAAACAATGGTCTTTGAAAAGAGTGAAAGCAGAACAGCGTGTAAAATAAAAGTAGAGAACGAATGGCTCGAGCAAGTCGACGAATATGTATACTTGGGAAGCATATTTCAACGGAATGGACGACTCGATAAAGAGATCGAAAGAAGAGTTATGGCAGGAAACAGAGTGAATGGAGCACTAAGGATTTGGAACGTTTATCCGTTTATTGCAATGAAAATTATCTTTCCTTAAATATATCCAAGTGTTTTTCTATATCTTTCACTAGGAAGATAAAAGTTGTAAAATACAATTATAAACTGAACAATGTAGTTTTACCGACGAAAACAGACTGCAAAGATCTTGGCGTACACCTTGATTCAAAACTTCTCTTCGACAAACATATTGAAATTATAGTAAACAAATCTTATAAAATGTTAGGCTTTATATTTAGAATCAGTAAATACTTTAAAAACCCCAATACATTAAAACAATTATATTGCTCTCTTGTCAGAGGTCAACTTGAGTACGCATCAACTATATGGAATCCCCAGTACAAGGTTTACATTCACTCGTTGGATCAAATTCAGAATAAATTCATTAAATATTCAAACTACCGTTGTAACAATACTTACCAACCTACTATACTAACTTCTTTGACCACGCGACGCACAATTTCAGACCTTATGTTCCTTCACAGTATACTAAATGGAAACATAGAATGCCATGAAATTCTTACCAATATCAAATTTAATACATCTACTCGCCGGACAAGACATACGTCACTTTTCTTCTCCAATATCTGTAAAACAAATGCTTCCAAAAACGCTCCGATTAACAGAATGATAAACTTATTTAACTCTTACGAAAGAAATGCCGACTTAGACATATTTTTTGATTCACATATAACCTTCAAAAATAAACTTATATCTAACGTCGTGACATTATAACAATTATTTACAGATTAATTTTATTTTTCCCAACCACCCTCAGCAATATATTTTCTTATTTATCTCAACTCATGAATCTGTCAATATATGTTCGTCTACACACACATGCACACCCTCTCTCTCACACACACATACACACCCACACACTCACACTCTTTCTAGATATCTCTTTCACACACACATGTATGTATTTCTCTTCTCTCATGCGCGCACCCACACTAATTCACACTTTTTTGTTGTATTATTTTGATATTAGGTATAGTACGTAAGAGGTACATGTTATTTTTGTATTATTATTTATTTAATTTTAATAATTGTATGCATGTACTGTGTGCTGTCCTTTGGAAAATAAAATAAAAAAATAAATAAGACCAATTATGAATGATCGCAACATATCAAAGGATGCGAAAGTTGCCATTCATAATGCCATCGTAGTGCCAACCTTGACGTATGCAAGTGAAACCTGGACATGGCAGAAGACGCATGAAAAACGCAAACAATGACTCGTTAAGAAGAATTTGTGATATAAGAAAAGAATGTAAGATGAAGAAAGACGTCATTACTAGAATGAAAGTGAACACATTGAGATGGTTTGGCCACACGGGGAGAATGAATGAGGAGCGCCTGACGAGAAAATATACAGAGCGGAAAGAAATGGAATGAGAGGTCGGGGACGCCCAAGAAAGGGATGGCACGACCATGTGAACGATATTTTGAAAGAAGGAAATGTTAGAAGTGTGAGCAACAGACGAACATGTATGAGACGATGCATGAATGTGGACGAGGCGAGGGATGCGTGCCAGGATAGAAAAATGTGGCGTTCGCTCTCTCTGCCTACCCCGCAAGGGACATGGCGTGATGGTATGTACATTAAATTTATTATTATTATTATTAATAAATTTATAAGTAGGCGCCAAACACAAAATTTGTACGAAACGCATTCGACGGATCGTAATGAATTACTCTGAGTCGTATGATGAGAGTTTTCTAAAAAAATAAAAGAAAATTTGACGTCCCGTAAGTAGTTTTCTTATAGTATGGGACCTTAACTTTTTCTATTTACTTTTCTTAAGTGAAAAACTGAATAAATGAACAAATAAAAATTATTGAGAAATTTCGTGTATGCTAGTGAAAAATCTATTACAAATTCAATATATGATGAAAACTATAAGGTGTCCTAATTTATTAAGTAGGTACCTATTTACTTAGTTCATACTTCACCTACTTTTTAGTTTTATTTTTTTGAAATTATCGCTAAATCGAACTGCATTCTTATCTGAAAGTTGACGATTTCAACATATGACAATATTTGACATATCCGTTGTTCCACGTTCGCACAAGATCGCTGTGTCCATAACACATGTCAAGTATCTATGGGTCGACACTGAATAAATAAGCATTTAACTGTTCACGTCTTCAATACGGAATTGAATTCAAGTGAACAAATTGATTTACAGGTAAAGTAATTTTGTCGAATCAGCGGGTGATTCCCTTAAACATATTCAATTCATTCGACAAAACGTGCACAGAATATGTTTTTATGTTATTTATTTTCGGGCTCTCGATTAATATTTTTTTATCTACTCTTTTTCTTAGTGAGTACCGATACGTTTATTTATTTCCACAACACAATTTTATACATACATAACTCTTCTCAGACCTGTCGTAGTGTATGGAGCCGAATGCTGGGTCTTTACAAAAAGAGACGAAAACAGTCTCTTGATATTTGAATGGAAAATCCTGAGAAAGATTTGGCCCAGTAAATGATAATGAACTTTGGAGGATGCGATATAATCACGAACTACAGGCATTATATGACGAACCCAACATTGTCATCAAAAGTCTCAATCCTGCGGATTAGTTTGCAGAAGAAGTCTACATCTCGCTTTCTACTTCTTTCTATCCTCTACAGCCCTCTTCAGCTCAACATATGTGGCGCAGTTCATGTCCTCGCACACCTGGGCCAGATACTCCCGTCGGGGGCGCCCCCTGTGGCTTATCCCCTCAACCATTCCCGCCATTAGGTCATATAGGAGACCCTCGCGGTGCAAGATGTGACCAATCCAGCGAGCACGTCTCTCGGCAACATTGTACAAGTCATAAAAGTACGTAGACTGCAACGGTTGGGTCATGTCAGCCGGATGAATGATGATCGTGTCCCCAAAAAGGTTCTTAATACCAATCCAGAGGGCAGAAGAAGTAGAGGCAGCCCCAAGCTAAGATGGCTGGACGATACAGAAGACGACATAAGAGCGATCGGAATAGAGCAATAAGACCAGTTATGAATAATCGCAACATATCAAAGAAGCTAAAGTTGCCATTCATAATGCTATCTTAGTGCCAACCTTTACGTATGCAAGTGAAACCTGGACATGGCAGAAGTCGCACGAAAGAAGAATAAATGCAGTTGAAATGAGATCGCTAAGAATAATCTGTAATAGGACGATGTATGACAGGGTCAGGAATGAGGACATAAGGAAAGAATGTAATATAAAGAAAGATGTCATTAATAGAATGACATTAAAAATAAGATATGGGAGTGAGAAATCAAATGCAATCACCATTCAACGAGGAGTAAGACAGGGTTGTATTCTGTCCCCGTTATTGTTTAATCTCTACTCCGACTATGTCTTTAAAAGAGCCCTCAGTAACACCGAGAAAGGTCTCGAGATAAATGGAGTCATAATCAACAACATTAGATATGCAGACGATACTGTACTACTAGCTGACAGTGTTGATGATCTTCAAGACCTCCTTGACCTTGTTGACGAATCCGGTAAAAGATTGGGACTAACAATTAATATCAGTAAAACCAAATGGATGACTTTCGGGCGGCTGGATTACACTGGATCAATGATGCATTTGAACGGCCGCAACGTCGAAAGAGTGGAGAAGTTTAAATACCTCGGCAGCATGCTCACGCAAACCCTTGCCCCGGATGTGGAGGTTAAATGCAGAATTGAGGCAGCAAGAGCTGCATTTAATAAAATGAAAACACTCTTCTGTAACGACAACATAAACCTGAAACTCCGACAAAGAATGATAAGATGCTATGTGTGGTCTGTTTTATTATATGGATGCGAGACGTGGACCTTGAAAGTCAGTATGATGAACAGACTGGAAGCATTTGAAATGTTGCTCCATCGACGAATGCTCAGAATTCCCTGGACAGATATGGTAACAAATACAGAAGTCCTGAGGCGAGCTAGAGCAAATAGGGAGTTGTTGTCTACCATCAAGGTCCGAAAAATCTCATACCTAGGTCATGTGCTGCGTGGAGATAATAATCGCCTTCTCCAGCTCATCTTGGAGGGCAAGATTGAGGGACGCCGAGGACCCGGCAGTAAACAGATGTCCTGGCTGCGCAATGTAAGAGAATGGACTGGTATCCGGAGTGTGGAGGAGCTGTTCCGAGTAGCCCAGGACAGGGAGACATTCGCCGGAGTGATCGCCGACGTTGGGGGAACCCAACATGGGGAGAATGAATGAGGAACGCCTGACGAAGAAAATATACATTGCGGACAAGAATGGAATGAGAGGTCGGGGCCGCCCAAGTAAGGGATGGCACGTCCAAAAGAACGGTATTTTGAAATAACAGACGAACACGTATAAGACGATGTATCGATGTATGAATGTCGACGAGACGATGAATGTGTGTCTCTCTGCCTACCCCGCGATGGACATGGCGTGATGGTATGTATGCATGTATAAAGTTATTAAATTTTATTTATATAGTTCCGTACACCACCCAATATACGTGTGTGGCCTTAAAATGCATTAAAAATACAGATTATTTAATGACCTCATTATGCGTTCTTGAGTTCCAAATTCAGCCATTTTTTTTAATATAGGTAATAATTGACGTAGGCTGCACATGACAGAGCGATACGGAAATTAATAGAGAGGCCATCGTCTAGAAGTGATTAGAACTAGGTTAAGGATTAAGAAGAAGAATTCATATTGTTAAAACCACGAATGATCATTCATAAACAAATTGTTGTACGATCTTTTGTTCTAGTTTGTTAGATTTCGTCCTCAATTCTTAGCCTTATGTCCGCATTTTTATAGATTTCGTCCTCATTTTTATATCTTTCATCCTCATTTATTTTTTCATTTATTTACGGTTACAAATTACAAAATACATTAAATAAGACAGTTAATTACCGGATGTATGTATGTATGTACTTAATCAAGCAAAATTCTAAGTATCAACATATAGTTTTAGCCGGTGATATAAATATAAACACAATTGGATCGAAACACTATCAGTCACTTGAGTACGAATGTGCATTGGCTGAACTAGGACTATTGTCTGCTATAAATCTACCGACGAGAGAAACCAACATCTCTCACTCGTGTCTTGATCACATTTATGTTAAATCCAACTTAGCAGTTGTTGCAGCAGTGGTGAAATCTACCATAACAGATCACTATAGCACTATCTGTGGCCTTGTTAAGAAAGAAAACACACACGCTAAAGACAAAACTCCAAGTAAATCAATAAAATTTACAAATGTCAATAAACTAATGGATGCTCTTACAAAAACAGATTGGTCAGACGTATTAAATGAAACATGCACAAACTCTGCACTGAAAATTTTTATGTTGATATTAGAAAAACATTTGTTAGAAAGTACAGAAATTAAAGCTAAAAAGCCCAAGTTATTACCTATTAAACCATGGATGAATGAATGTATTCTAAGTTGTGTCAGAAAAAGAGATATATTACATCTAGAGGTTAAAAAATATCCTCATAATAAATCTTTCTATCAATATTATATTAAATACAGAAATATATGTAATAAAACCATAAAACACCATAAAGAAAAATATTACAAATCAATTTTACAAAAAGATCATTCTTCAAAAACTGCCTGGAAGATAGTGAAAAAACTAAATAATGTAAATGACTCAAACAAAACAACTATTAAATCAATTGCTATAAGCAATTCTCTGATTCATGGAGATAAACCAATTGCTGACTGTATGAATGAACATTTTGCAGGTATAGGTAATAAACTAGCTACTGAATTATTCTCTAAATCACAGAAAACTGAACAAGAGATTCTTAAAAATTATGAACGGAAAAAATATACGCACGCAAAGTTTAAATTAATGAACATAACCAAAGATGACACCATTAAGTATATTGAAGATATTCGTACAGATAATTCTAAGGGATACGATAAAATACAAGCCAAAATAATAAAATCAGTAAAAAATCAAATCGTTGAACCATTAACTCATATTCTAAATTGTAGCTCATCACATGGTGAGTTTCCTGAGGCGTTCAAATGTGCTAGGGTAATCCCACTTTATAAAGGAGGTGATCATAAAAATCCCAACAACTATTTTGAGTGTTTTATCAAAAATATTTGAAAAATGTGTCAGCCTTCAACTTACAAAACATCTAGAAACGCTCAATATTCTTGCAGAAAATCAATATGGTTTTAGAAAAAATAAGGGTACGGACGAAGCTCTTCTGTCAATAATCAAAGATATTGCTAGTAACATTGATAGAAATAGAAAAACCATAGCAATATTTTTAGACTTAGCTAAAGCTTTTGACACGGTTTCTCATAAACTTTTATTAAAAAAGTTAGAAAACGTGGGAATTCATGGAACAGAATTAAAATTCTTCAAAGAATATATTGAAAAACGATCCCAGTTTGTACAAATTGGAACCACAACCAGTGACATAAAGCAAATAAATTATGGCGTTCCTCAAGGTAGTACCCTTGGACCACTTTTATTTTTAATTTACATAAATGATCTCTGTTTTCTTAAAATTGGAGGAAAAATTATTACTTTTGCAGATGACACTGCACTACTTTTCAATAGTGACACATGGGAAAAAGCGTACGTATTGGCAGAAAAAGGAGTCAATATAGTAAAATCATGGCTAGATAACAGTGTCTTATCTCTTAATATAAAAAAAACTAAATTTATGACCTTCAGTATTGACACACGAGGACAACCTTTGGATCAACATTCTATTACAGTTCACAATTGCTACAAAAATTTCTGTCAATGTACCCCCCTGGAAAAATGTAACGAGATCAAGTATCTAGGAGTTGTTGTTGACAATAACTTAAATTGGAAAAAGCATATTGAGGAATGTTCCATAAAAATTCGAAAACTAATCTATCTATTTTTACGTATTCGCAATGTTTTTAAAATAGATGACCTTAAGTTCATCTATTATGCAGTTGCTCAATCTATACTATGTTATGGCATCATAGTTTGGGGAGGAACGTATAAAACCGCACTTAGTCCCATTGAAATAGCCCAGAAGAGTATCATTCGAGTTATTAATAAAAAACCTTTTAGATATCCGTCTAATTCATTATTTTCTGAATTTGAAGTTTTAGATATT
This sequence comes from Molanna angustata, assembly GCA_963576475.1. Classification (NCBI taxonomy): domain Eukaryota; kingdom Metazoa; phylum Arthropoda; class Insecta; order Trichoptera; family Molannidae; genus Molanna; species Molanna angustata. The sequence goes on along the minus strand of OY754985.1, from coordinate 4,990,517 downwards.
CGTCAGCTATACCTCAAGAAATTAATCATTTACTCACATAAGCTCAATATAACACAAGATACTCGAGTTGAAAATTCCTACAATATTAGACACAGACTTTTACCCATCCCCAGAGCTCATACCACGTTTGCTCAAAAACATTTTGATTTTATTTTGCCTCGTATTTTAAACATATTTACAAAAGAATTGATTGGTTCTGAGATATATAATATAAAATCACTAAGTGCTATGAAAAATAAACTATCTTCTTGGATTCTCAACAAAGGTAGAATGAACATTGAAGATATATTTTTTAAAATTATGAAATGATTATAAAACCGTGATGTTATAGCTTATATTATAATTTGTATTTTTGATTTTTTTTTTATATGTTATAATTATATATTAGACATAAATGGGTTACATAAGTAAAGACTGTGTCAGTTAAAATGAATTGTAAAGCTATTCCGACACAAGCACTGCTTAGTGGAATAGTTCTTATCCACTGGATGTTGGTACTGATAGATTGTATTAATTTTGTCAGTGCCAACATGTTATACTAAATTATCAATTTTTAAATTTTTTTTTTGTTCTATGTTTCACTGTCGTATTGTTGTAATTTTTTTTTGTATGGTTATTGTGGATTTAAATAAATAAATAAAAATAAATAAATAAATGTACGTAATTACCGGATAGCCGGTGTTCGGAATTGGAGAGAAAAGGCCATGGATAGGGTGCAATGGAGACAATTTCTTGAGGAGGCCAAGGAACATCCTGGGCTGTGGATCTATTAATGATGATGAATTATCCACTTTAATACCAGAAAATGAAAAACTAATTAACATACACGATGGTGATTCTGAATCATTTCTTAGTTCTTTTCCTTTTTTCTTATATTTCGACCTCTTTTTTATCTTTCATCCTCCTTTTTGCCACTAGTCCTCATTTTTTTAGCATTCATCCTCTTTTTTAGCCTTCGTCCTCATTTCTTAGCTCTTTTAATTTTTTCTTAGATTTCGTCCTTATTTTTATCTTTCATTCTCCTTTTTGCCTTTAGTCCTCATTTTTTATTTGCTTTCGTCGTCTTTTTTAACTTTCTCGTCGTCTTTTTAGTTCTTTTCCTTTTTTCTTATATTTTATCAGCAACCTTAATTGCTAATATTAACATTTCTGTGAATACAAACACCTTGTTGATGCTTTTTTGCAAAGGATTTAAAATTGGGACGAAAAATCCCATACAAAATTCAACAGATTATTACGACTAGCGGGCCCTAGTATTTAGCACCGTCACATGACCAATTGTAGAGATATTCGGCAAACAACAAAGCAATTAAATAAAAGATAAAAGTGTCAGAAAAAGATTAAAATTACAGTTATATACAGTGAAGGTCAAGTAAGTTCAACAATATAATCGGACTTCATGGCTCAGTTGGTAAGACATGTGATTTATTTACTTAAATTTCGGTTTGTTGCAGTTCTTCATATTTTCAGTTGGTAATTATTGACAGATGGGCACCCAGAATTCCAAATTGGAGACCATGGGATATGAAAAGGGGAATAGGCCGGCCCCAGGAAAGGTGGGCCGATGATATTGTCCCTGTCGCTGGAAGCGGATGGGTTCTAAAAGCCCAGAAAAAAAACGAGTGGAAGCTTTTTGAAGAGGCCTACATCCAGCAGTGGAGAGATGGCTGAGAAAGAAGAAGAAGAAGAATTATTGTGTGCCGGTAATCATACCGTTGAAACTGTGGGATCGTTCCAGTACATCCAGTTCCAGGCTAAATAGTAACTAGTAACAATGATGCTAGTGTCAAGATAAAAAGAAGAATTAGCTGTGGCAAATTTTATTAATGATGCTATTTCGGTATTGACCGCCATCTCAAATCTCCCTTTTTAACGTGAAATACTGTTATTATGGCATAAAAAATTGCTGTAACCAGTACTTGTATATGGTGCGGAATGTTGGGTGCTTGATTGGAAGGATAAAATGCGCTGTTGGTCTTTGAACGGAAGGTGTTGAAAAAAATCTTTGGGCTTCTCTATGAGAAAGGAAAATAGAGAATAAGGTACAACTATGAGAGGGATAACCTTTACAGCGATCCTAACATAATTAAATATATAAAAATACATCGACTGCAATGGTTAGGGCACGTCCAGCGAATGGAGGAAAGCCGAACCACAAAAAAGATTCACGACACACAACCGAAAGGGAGACCAAAGCTGAGGTGAATGGACGGTATACAGGAGGATTTGAAAAGGATTTAAATGGCAAAAATTCTGAAGGAGGCCAAGGTTCGCAACGAGCTGTAGCGCCAATGATGATGATGAAGTATTGTGTGATTGTTATTGATTAATCCTACACTATCTTTAATTGGGAACGACTTATTATCTTTCTTAAAAGAACGCGCAGATGAAGGTGTTAATTTTAAATTATAAAAGATCAAAATCAAATGCAGCAAACGCTATGATCAAACTTTTTGGAATTGGAAATGATCGACCCATCGAAATACCTTCTAAACATATCACAGGATTAAGCTCTGAGGAGGACCCTATAATCTATCGATTCCTTAAATATGGCGAAATCTTAACTTTTTAAATCTTTTTAAATTAATTTTTTTTCATTACAGAAATATTTTTAAGAAATCTAAAAACACCTTCTCATTCTAAATTGCAACTAAAGTAAATCAAAGATTAGTAAATTAAAACTCAAGTAAATCTAAGATTTCTATATCACGACTAAAGTAAATCAAAGTTTTCTAAATTACAACTAAAGTAAATCAAAGTTTTCTAAATTACAACTAAAGTAAATCAAAGAATTCTTAATAACGACTAAAATAAATGACATGTATTTAAACTACGTCTAAAAACCTGCTAATTAAAATTACCTACACACACTTTATTATCTAACTAAGTATTGAATATTTGCTTGGTTGGAAAAAAATGCCAAATGGTTGACCGCAAGTACCTTTACAAAATATATATTCAAATAATTGAGTGTTTTATTTGTCGCCGAGGATGATGGTGTAACCATCGAAAGTGCTCAGGCTAAAAATTATAACTCATTGTTTGTGAATTTAAACTTATTTTGTTTAAGTATATGCACACAGACAATCCTTTGGACCATATTTATAAATTTAGTCAATGTATGGAGAGAGAGTCTGAACCAAGTATGTATGTAAGATGTGTTCAGTTTCCAGAAGTGCCTAGATATACATATCTATAGACATGTCGGTACCAGTGGGACTTTAAACTTAGCGAAGGTTATCGTGGAAATTCCAAAGTAGGTGACACGAATTGTCGAACTTTTGGCAAAGTGAACACTGCGCCAAGTAAAATGCACAATGCAGTAGACGGTCACATTGTGACGTCATTTAGGACCCGGTCAGGTCAACTTCAACTTTTACTTTTGGAAGAATCAGCTTCGCCAACTTTTGGTAAATAATTGATACCTACTCAAAGTGTGAATGACCATAATATAGAAACACTATCAAAAACTTTGAAATCCCATCGCAATTTCGAATTCTCGCTTAGAACCTGCCTTTTTAATGGAGAATAAAGTAGTTGGTAAGTATATTTTAATCGTAAAAGTAATTTGAATGTACGCAGATAACAGACAGGTAATTTCAAAGCGAAAATTCCAAATTGTTATCGGATTTGATCGTAGTGAAATGAAAGTCTAACGAAGAGCTATGGAACCAGCGTTGTCGGGAATTAGTCTTAGAGATACAGCAAGGAATAAAATTATCAGAGCGAGTGTTGGACATATTTGAAAGGATTGCAACACTAGTGTTGAGCTAATCATGTTACCTGGCGATAACGGACAAAATCTATGATATTTTATTTCATTTTTATTGATGCAAACAACATAAGATAATTCATAATATGGAACAAAGTATAACAAAAATCATCATCTATTATCAATTATGTACATGTGACCAATTTAAATTTGATTATTGGTGTATCCCAGTAGGTTATACTAATGTGAGAAATCCAGGACGACCACAACTTCGCTAGAGAGACGATATAAAGAGATGCGAAGGTAAATCATGATGCATACAGATAGCCCAAGACCTGTTGGCGTGGAAATTATTGGAGGAGACCATCGTTCAGAAGTGGAAGGCTCAATTCCAAACGGCAGAAGAAAAAATATATACCTATATATACAATCCATATATGAAATCTTTGAGTCGATCATGTTTGCATTTCGCTAAGAAATAAAAAAAAATCTGAATTATAAATTTCTAAGTGCGAAGTGTTACATTTCCAATTAGTAAACATATTCGAATATAAACCACATCTCTAAGGTATAGTTTTCGGCAAATAACTTCAGAAATCACGTAGGCTGTGCAGAGCGCAAATTAAGGATTTTATTGGTTGGTATGTGTGCAAACCACCGCCCCTCCAAGACAAAAATTCTCAAATTATTTGCCGGAAACTATATCAATTCTTTATACGTCGCAGCTATACTTTCGTGGCACATTTTAACTAATAAATTAAAATTACAAATTACTTTGTTTACACCACTAGTGAGTATTTAGATATAGTTAACTAGTTGCGGAGCTGACCCGCTCCCTCATCAGAACAAACTAATACTAAAACTTAAAACTATGTAACGAACGTGTGTAGTATTATTGCAGTTAGGGGGAGGAGTTATAAGTGCGTGTGGGTGGTAGTGGAAAGATATTGAACAGGGGCGTCCGGTTTAAATTTATTTGATTATTAATTATTGCTTCTTTTTTATTTATCGATTTTTGTATCTCCAAAGCCTCCAAGTTGTCAAGTCTTGGACCCTCCTTATTTATATGTAAGATTTTAACACCCGTTTCTTTGTCAAATGAATGGCTACTGTTTATTAAGTGATTGGCGAACTCAGAAAAATTATCACTTTTTAGACACCTCATGTGTTCTTTAATTCTTATTTCAAAGTTTCGGCCAGTTTTACCAATGTAAAAGGCCGGACAATCACTACAATTCAATTTATACACACCAGAATAACTCAATATTTTTTTTTTATTTTTACCCAAGAATCTACCCACATTATTATTTGTATAATACGCCGGTTTTATGTCTGACGGTAAATCTTTAGCTATCAAGGAGTTTAATGTATCATTAACGTGTAACATTCAACGCCATTTTTGTTCATCTACATTATTGACTTCCCTACCATTGTATAGATACTTAACTCTAGTTTCCTTTTTTGTATTTTATTCATAATATTATCTATAATTTCTATATCATATCCATTGTTTAATGCGATTTGTTTAATAGTTTTTAATTCCTTGTTAAAATTCTCATTTGTCATAGGAACATTTAATAACCGATATAACATTGAATAAAAAGCAGATAACTTATGTGGTGTAGGATGATTAGATAAATTATGTATCACTGTGTCGGTATATGTAGGTTTACGGTAAATACTAAAATCGATTATGTTTTTCTTCAAAGTTAATGTTAAATCAAGAAAATTCAAAGTATAATTATTATCTATTTCAAGGGTAAATTGTATATTTTTGTGGAATGAATTAATTAAATTGAGGAACATGTTTAATTGTCGGACACTTCCCGTCCAAATGCAAAAGACATCATCCACATATCGTCTCCACAGTGCTACATATTTTAGTAATGGTGATGTACAGTTCAAGATCTTATTTTCCAAATGGTCGACAAAGATATTAGCGATTAAAGGACTTGCGGGTCCTCCCATTGGGAGACCCTCTTTCTGCTTGTATAGAATATTGTTGTATTGAAAATAATTTTGATCTAGACATAAATTGAATAAACGTTCTAAATCACTCTTTAAGTCAGGCGATAAATCTGAATGCAAAAATATCTCCTTAATTAATAATTTACTTTCTGTTATTGGTACATTAGTGAATAGGCTTACGATATCAAATGACACTAATCGCGCGTTATTAGGGAATATCTTATTTTTAAGGTCATTTACTAGTTGTAACGAATTGCTAATGGCATAGGTAGGCTTAAATAAATTGCTATTGTTAACTATTGATATTATTGTTGATGCTAATTTAAATGTTGGGGCATTGTAATATGATACCACAGGTCTAATAGGTTTATTTTCTTTGTGTAATTTCAATAGGCCATAAAGTTTTGGGGGTTTCGGATTCATTAGAAAAACCCGAGATTTATATGTGTTTTTGATTATATCACTATTACACGATTTTATTGCACTTTTCACTTTTTCTCGGTAATTGTTTGTTGGGTCCTTAGATAACACTTGAAAGTTATTGTCTTGTAGAAAGTCATTAATTTTTTTATCATATTCACATTTGTCCATAATTACTGCTGTATTTCCCTTATCTGCTTTAGTTAAGATTAAGTTCTTTTCATTTATCGCAGTACGAATGTTTTTTATTACTTGAATCTCATTTTTGTTGAAATATTTCTTTTTATTATTATTTGGCAGGTGTTTGTTTTTTAAAGTTTTCGCTCATTTGTAGTGAAATTCTCTGGATTGATTTTTGAACGCTGTTTCTAAATCGACTGCTAAATTTTCTATTGCGACATTTATATTATTATGTGAATAATGGAGATTATATTTTAGGCCTTTTGAAAGTAGATCTAATTCTTCTTTATGAAATTTATGTTGAGAGAGGTTGACGACACGATAATAGAATTGAATGGTATTATCAAGCGTTGTTGTATTATTCAATTTATTATTGTTATGAATGTGATTATTAAGTTTTTCTTAATCACAGTTTTTTTCCTGAATGCATCTTCACTTGCGAATTGACGAACTTTATCATCTAGTAAGTCCCATTCGACTGGATGTAGTTCATGCGTTAACTCAGTGTGCAACACTTTTAAGCGAAGCTTAATGTTGTTGCGATTTTTGAATGCACTTTTCAGATCTTCTTTTAACCACACTTTTTCCGCTTTGTTTTTTGCACTTTCACTATACATTTTACATGATTTTCTGAATCTACACTTTATGTATTTTGGAATTACATTTGATCTCAAGCACATTTGGTAGAAATAAATGTTTAAACACACGATTCTGTACATAATAAACTGTTTTTTGTACATTTTAGCTTTTTTTGCCGTACTCGCAGATATAATATCTTTATACGTCGCAGCTATACTTTTGTGGCACATTTTAACTAATAAATTAAAATTACAAATTACTTTGTTTACACCACTAGTGAGTATTTAGATATAGTTAACTAGTTGCGGAGCTGACCCGCTCCCTCATCAGAACAAACTAATACTAAAACTTAAAACTATGTAACGAACGTGTGTAGTATTATTCATTTGACAAAGAATTTGACAAAGAAGACAAAGAATTCATTTGACAAAGAAACGGGTGTTAAAATCTTACATATAAATAAGGAGGGTCCAAGACTTGACAACTTGGAGGCTTTGGAGATACAAAAATCGATAAATAAAAAAGAAGCAATAATTAATAATCAAATAAATTTAAACCGGACGCCCCTGTTAAATATCTTTCCACTACCACCCACACGCACTTATAACTCCTCCCCCTAACTGCAATAATACTACACACGTTCGTTACATAGTTTTAAGTTTTAGTATTAGTTTGTTCTGATGAGGGAGCGGGTCAGCTCCGCAACTAGTTAACTATATCTAAATACTCACTAGTGGTGTAAACAAAGTAATTTGTAATTTTAATTTATTATATCAATTCTGATTCTCTTAGCTTATTAGTAATAATCCCGGTAAGTAAGGGGAGCACAATAGACCTCAAAGATCGCACAGTATCACTCGAACTAATAATAATAAGGGTTCGCATTATTCTTGTAGCATTTCACTCGTTGAAATTCCAATCCAGTGCTGGATTGAATCTTAAATAATTATAATTGTCACCGAAATACGATGGATTCAGTGAGAGACCAAGTCCAGTTACTGGATTGGCGGTCTTCTTTTCAATCCAGCGCGATCATTCTAGTGCAACTGGAATCGTGTAGATGGCCATATCAATGCTGGCAGATAGTAGGAATGGTGAAAGAGTTATCGGAAGATTATTAACTGCTTCCAAATGATGTGCAGCACTGGATCAGATCACTGGATGCGAATGCTACTGGAATATGGACACAAATAGTACGAATCACCCTCGATTTGGGTGGGTTGCAGAACTTTAAAAAAATGTGAACTGAGCATAATCCCCAAAATCGCCCATTCCATGGCCACTCGGTGACTTTCAACAATTATTGTGTATCAAATTAAAACAAAAATTATAACTGATAATTTACAAAAATATGACGAAAATTGACCCAATGATAGTTAATAGAATAGATTCGCCATTTAACCGCTTAAGGACTACGCCCGAGTATACTCGGGCGGCTATTATTTGCAAAAATTCCCACACCCGAGATAACTCGGGCAAAGTTTATCGGCAGAAAAGACCACTCCCGAATATACTCGGGCGTAAATAAATACGATTTATGGTATGTGGAAGCGAGACAAAAGACAGCTGCGACGATTCAAAGGATGTACCACCCCCCTATCTTCCAATTACCGCATACCCAAAGTACATCTTGTCATAATGCGATGTACTGTTATTACTTTTAGTACCGTCCAGTGTTTTGCGCAGTTAGGTCGTGTGTTTTATATTTGAATTACGTGATTCAATTTCGATTGATTGTATCGATAATATTTTATGTTTTTATAGACTTTTTTCCTTGATGATTCAGACTTTTTTTGTATTTTTAATTAATTATGATAAGTAAAAATTAATATTTTTTTCTGAATTTCTTTTATTTCTTGACCCACACTATGCACCATAATATCAAATTTCCGACCCATTCTGAGCCTGAAATGGCTTTTGTGATAGATATTTACGTTCATTAAATAAAATTCATTCATTAAAAAAAATGTGTTTTTTTTGCAATTTTTTTATTTTTTAATGATTACTGAAGGGGTTAAACAAATTACGGTGAATATAAATGGATACTAAATATACATTTAAATGGATTTGTGAAGGTGCAAATGATAAAATTACTTATAAAATTGTAAGGCACTTCCGTTTTGTTGTTAAAATATCGGTTTGTTCATAAAATATAATAATGGTACGACCTTGAACAAAAAAAAATATTATTGTATATAGTAATTATGTTATTAAATCGCCCATACCTGCTTCTGGGATTACTGGGAATGACATAATATGTAAACATCCTACTAATGAATTACTTTTGGGATCAAAAATATGAACAGAAACAATAGGTATTTGGAATAACTTTGACAAGATTTTTTTTTCATTTTATTCTTCTTCGATGGCTCTACGGCCCATATCGAGCCGTGGCCTCCATGAGTCTTCGCCTCCAACCTCTCCTGTCTCCCGCCTCGGCCTTCCAATCTGTTGCCTGGAGAAGTTCGGCAGCATCCCTCCTTTTTTTACATTTTACTCCTCACTTATCCAAGGGGAGTTATGAATTGATAAGGTCATTTTTTTATATTGCAGATTATGAACTATTATCATGCTGAGATTGTATTCTGAAGGAAGTGCTGTGTACATTGTACAGCGTGTTTATTATACTTCATCGATTATTTACTAAATTACTCATTAGATTCATATACCTAAGTTTTCTCAATGTTTTTTATCAAACTTTTGACGACCACTTCGGCTTACAAGGACATAATATTTCAACTGGTGAATAAAAATTAAATTACCGACTTAGTTTCCACAATGTTTAAATTAAACTTATTTAAGTTCATATTTTCCTATGAAATTATAGAATAAGCCGTTTCAATAAATTATTGGATTGAAAACACGGGTTTGATTCCCGGTGGAGATACAGTTTTCAATTGTGTTTTCAGTCTAGATCTGTGAGATTACAAATACCACAACTCTCCAGAATGTGGCAACTTGTTATTGGGTGTTTGTTGAATTAATTTCAAAGTTTATTGAGCTTTACAAAATAAAATAACAAGTACTTTAATAAAAAATATTGAGGACACACTTTTCAAAGTTTTCTTCACATTAAAATGAATAACAAGTGAAGTAATAGAAAACAGAAAGTGATCTACGAACGAACGATATAAATAACCTGAATATTATGCAACATAACATAAGCAGTCACAATTCAAGTTCAGAAATACAAAATTGTTCGAATGAATCAAGATAGAATGTTTTAACATGCATTGTCATCGATTTAAGAGCTCTAACTGCAAATTAAGACAAATCAAGACAAATGAAGTTAACGAAAAGGATGTTCAAATAGATAAATATGTTAATTTAATAATGAGATATTTATTCTACAGATAGATGTACTTATATTAACATAATAATATGAAGTAAGTACCTATACTTATCTAGGTGAATTGAAACATGATTGATTATTATAGATTTAACCAATGATGTAGGACCAAAAATATTCAAGTCTAAGCCATCATTAGTATTCCTGAAGCAATTATACGAGTGGAAGCCTTGAAATAAATAATAAAACTAAATAATATGTATGCAAGATGACTTCTAAATGCAACAATGGCGTCATACAATTCCAAGTATCAATATGAAGATGATGATACAATAATAAATTATAAAAAAAACTTGCTCGACCTTCACTATCTGACTCTCCTGAGCCTCAAAATTTAATACACTTTAATATATTCGTGAAAAATAAAGTGAAAAAGTGTGACTCGAAGACCCGTTAAAAGGTGGAAAGACAGCTGAGAGTTCACATCATAAGAGACAGCAAACTCTATACAAACAGGCCTTAGTGGCTAGTGATGCATTTACATTTGGTGTGGTCTTGGTCTCGAAAGTCATTCAAGAAAATGATTTTTATTAAATGATTCAAAATCATCTCGATTACTATTAATATTATATTCCTGGGATTGATTTTTTACATTTATTTAATAATTACAAACAGGCAGTTTTTTTTTAGTTTTTTTTTGTATACATACAGCATTAATTATAAGTTGTTTCCTGGATGCATGCAATGTCTATCCTACGTCTTCTCATGGCCTCTGCGAGTTTCTTCCCATTTCCTGTTAGCGTTCGCAAATTACAAGTTACAGTTCGAATCTTCTCATAGCCTAGATTGTGTCCTCCGCTTCACTTTGGTTACCCCTGGAACCCTGTAAGCTGGCCCTGACTTGATCTCAGACTCTGGATCACCGAAAGGTGAATCACTCTCGCTGCCAGATAGGGTAGTGCATTTTTGCGTATTTGTTTCCATGAAGCATTGGTTGATATAACTGTATATTTTATCCATCGATGGTCATCAGACGTGGAACCAGAGTGACCCATCTAACTAGGGCTACATCCGCTATCATTGGTCATTTATTGACCAACTATCGGATTAAACTAATGGGCTTGGAACATACGCTCACCGCTTCTCCCTTTAGCTGTATTCTTGGGATCCCCCGACGGATAATTATAAGTAAATCAAGAATATTAAGTTCTCCATTTGAGGACCAATTAAGATTACAGAAATGATCACACCTATGTAAATTCTAATGGCAGATTTATAGGGAAAGGAATGGGAAGAATATTAGAAATTGGATGGAAAGAGAAACAGGAGAGCTTGCGAAAATACCACTCACCAGAAGCCGCAGAGGCATTATGGGACAAATTAGCCATAAAATGTTTGTTGAATATTAATGGTAAAAATAAGATAAGAGACATTGTTTCATTCTCAGTAAAATAATAATTTGTGATGTAGGAGAAGGAATTTGGGTGTGGGATCACTTAGAGTGATGAAATTAGCAAAAATGGCTAAATCTTCTATGAGATTAGTTCAAGGAACCAAATATCGTCCAGACGATAAAAATAGGGAGGCTCCGCTGGTTAGGATACGTGCATCGTATAGAAGATGACCAGACATCAAAGGAAAGAAGAGCTGTGGGAAGGCCGAAACTACGATGGATGGATGGAGTCGAGAAGGATCTTCAGATAGCCGGTGTGCGGAATTGGAGAGAAAAGGCCATGGATAGGGTGCAATGGAGACGATTCCTTGAGGAGGCCAAGGCACATCCTGGGCTGTGGAGCTACTGATGATGAGATAGATGAGTTGAAGAGATCGATGTCACGAAAGGAGAAGTATTGTCAGAGAAGTATTTTCACTTGCCGTTACCGATCGAAATACTGGTGTTATTGTTGTCATCTGTGAGACTAAGTGAGTATTAAATGTACAAAATTTGAAAAGAATCGATTGGATACTTTAGTCGCATTCATTGTCGCACTGTCGCACATTGTGAACTTTCAGAATACAATCTTAGCATGATACTATTGATAATCCGCAATAAAAAAATATCCTTAAAAATTTCGAATTCATTACTCCCTCCTTGGTGTATTGAGGAGTAAATATATTTTGTTAAAACAACACAAGTCTGTTTATGTTTGTATGTATGTATTTCAATTATTATTTTGCTTATATCTTTTCTGTGTTTTGACAGTGATCGCGTCTGTAAAAACTTTTTCAATTTATATATGGGACAGTAAAGATGTAATATGTTTTGTTGTCTTACGTAAAGTAATTGAGAGTGACCGAGGTCCTGTCAAACTTCAAAAGGAACACAGCGAGGTACTTACCGACCGACATTTTGGCGGGAAATAATGTACCGCACATTCAACTTTCAAAGGAAGACATCATAATCTAGAACAACACCAATTAAACGTTATTTATTTCGACAATATATCACAGAACTTGACTCCGATGTTGTTTTGTCTGGTTGTCTGCATATTTTATTATACAATAGTCGCCATTTTGTTTTTAGAGTAAACAAACGTAACCGTATTGGAATTGTAGTAAGTATTTAGAACAAGTCGAATATTTCATTCAAGATAGGTACATTATTCTACTTTCCATTTCTATGGAATATGTAGTAAAGAGTTTGTTTATAATTTTTCAACAGGTATAATATATAATAATAGATGCCTGACAATCTTCATTTTGATTTTGTGTGTATGATGTACTATGAAAATTTATGTCCTCTTTACAGCCCAAACAAGAATTTTATATTGGTATCATAAATATGTGAAAAGTGCATTAATTTGTATCTGGGGGCCTAGACAACGTGTCATTTAAGCTAAGCGTTATATCGCTAAGCGATAGTAAATGTATGAAATTGGTCGCTATGACAACACGTGACAGCCACAAATTTCATACATTTTTATCGCTTAGTGATATAACGCTTAGCTTTAATGGCATGTTGTCTAGGGGGGCAGATACATAATGCATAATCTGTCAAAATGCTCCTTTATTACTTGTTAAATTATTAGATACGCATTTAATTGTATATTCAACTCGTTTCCATAGCAGTGTAGAGGAAAAAATAGAGAAAAGAATCAAAACACAAAGTGTTTCTAATTTAGTACACCCAGAGATAAAAAGAAAAAGATTTCTAAGATAAATATTTATTAAACGATTTTCTGGTTTTACGATCAAAACATTTTTCTTTGTGCATAACAATCGGTTCTTTTTGCTTACCCCAAACAAGAAATCATCACATTAGATTAATGGAACGAGTATGTATATCTTCAAAGTTCACCTCGGATAGGTACCTATCTATATCAGTAAAAATATATCGTACATTTACCTAGTTAGCGAATTATACCACAGAACTCGCTAAAAACTAATCGCTAATAAATTAATTCGGTGACAGATGGCGTTAAACGTGATTCTGTTGAACGTGTTAAACCGGCGCGGCGGCGACACAACAAACTTTGCCAATAATAAAACAAAACTTAGCGTAAAATAATAATAATAAAAAATATATTTATAAATATATTTTTGTCAACTCTTTTGAAAGAAACAAAAGCGAAAACATTTGCCGTCTTTCCTATTTTGCTTCTCCTTGCTCGCTGCTGTGATTTGACACAAACAGATGCCGTTTAAAATACACGAGTCGCCTTTTGAAACGGAAAGAACCGCTTGGAGTGCGCGGTGAAATGCAAACCGCGTACGTTGAAAGACATCTAGAAAAAATCTAGAAAAATCTCAAAAGATGCAAAGCTTTACGAGATCAATCAAGACATTGATCTTTCAAAGCTTCAAAACATAAAATAATTTTCAAATAATATGTACCTATCTTCTCCTTTCTCTGTAAACAGATTGACGATAGACTATACATATTACCTGTATTTACAATCAAATATGATTATTGAGGAGGTATTCAAAGTACCTTTTATGGTATTTGTCGCTATAAAGGAGCCCTCAAGTCTACACTTCAAGGAAACCATAGATACTTATGACATTCATAGATTTTCATATAAATATAATGTACTAAATGTCGCAGTTAGCAAATTTTGTATGAATCGAAGTGAGGATTATTCCCGGCCCAGGGTTGCCAGATGGTATCCAAAAGGAGGACATGTCCTCATTTTCCATGTTTTGTCCTCCCGTCCTCCCTTACCTACAGTAAGTCCTCCTTTTTGCTAAACATCGGGCGGGACTGGCGGGAGGCGGTGAGTCACCGCTCACGCCTCCACGCAGAGACGCAGACCACGCACCAGTCCGTTGTGGTGCGTCTGTGCGTGGTCACGCAGCCTGTGCAGTGCGGTGTTTGTTATTGCAATTAGATATTTGTTTGAAACAATTGGTTATTATTATATTAGATACTGCGCTCGCGCGACGAGAATCTTAGTCATTAATTACTAAATATTTAAGTATATTTAACGTAGTCATTATGAGTAAGCGGAAGTGTAAATTTACGGAAGTATTAAGAGCCAAATACCCGTGTTTTACTAGCGGGCGAGACGACTTTGACGCCAAATGTTCTATTTGCGACTGCCATGTGGATATGGGCAACAAGGGCAATATTGCTTTAGAAAGACACGTAGCTACGGAAAAGCATAAGAAGATGATACGAGCAGCAGGTTCTTCTTCTAAGGTAACCAACTTTTTTAAACCTTCTACTTCATTGACAAAGACGGAAGCTATAGTAAATCAAGTTGTTTCTCCATATACGATAACGACAATCATCGAAACTTTGAGGATCATCTCTTATCTTTCTGTTGCCACAGACGCCAGCAACCATGGTGCAGATAAACTGTTTCCTATATTGATTCAATATAACTGGACTGGAAATGGAATCGAAACGAAAATTCTTGATTTACAAACTTTACCGAACGAAAATTCGCTTTCAATTGCAAATCTTATATACGAAACACTCAATACACACCAATTAACTCCTAAGTGTGTGGCATTTATTGGAGATAACGCGAATGTTAATTTTGGGGGTATGAACCGAAACCCAGATGAAAACGTATTTACGCGCCTAAAAGAAAGTTTTGAGGAAGAAAACCTTATAGGAGTCGGCTGTCCTGCACATATTATGCATAACAGCCTTCTCAATGGTGTCGATTTGATGAAACTGGATATTGAGTCAATAATATTGAAAATATTTAATTATTTTTCTGTGTACACAGTGAGAACAGAGGCACTAAAAGAGTTTTGCAATTACGTCGAAATCAATTATCAGCCTTTGCTAAGGCACAGTAAAACAAGGTGCTTTAGCCTGTTTCCATGCGTAGAAAGAATTTTGAAGCTCTATCCAGCATTAAAAGAATATTTCTTAAGCCAAATAACAACACCATACCTAATAAAAACATTTTTCGAAAACACAACTTCATAAGCATATTTATGGTTCACGCATTCTCTTATGTCTATTTACCAAGCTAATTTGGTAAAAGTCGAAGGGGAACATAATTCCGTTCTGAAAATTTTAAAGATACTTCAATCTGTACTTCATATGCTTCGTAATCGAAGAAACAACCATTTTTTGCCGCAAAGCGTAAGAGAACAGCTTCGTGATAATGACGAAACCGAGTCCAATTTCAACGAATTTTTCAGTGTTTACAAGGCTTGTGAAGATTACTTGATGGAATTGATAAAACCCTTAGAAGATTTCAAATGTTTTGAGTGGATGACATTGCTGAAAGAGAACGAAAACCTAAAATATGACGATTTAGTTTCATGCATTGAGTTCTTGAGCATCAGAGGTGTAGAGATTGACGATGTTAAGCTACACGATCAATTTTGTAACTTGATTTCATTTCTTAAATCATCAGATGAAGATGATTTGAAGTTGCACGAGCAGTGGACAATCTACTTCATAAGAGTTAAAAACATTGAATGTTTCTCAGAACTGCTCAAGATCTGCGAGTTTTATTTTTGTATAAGCGCAGATAACGCAAAAGGGAAAGAGTTTTTTAACTGATTAATACTCCGTGGAGCAAAGAGAGGAATAGACTGTGTGCAGTCAGTTAAAACTTTAATTCTTACTCAATACAACTTCAAAAACATGACATGTGAAGATTTTTATAATTATTTGTTAAAAAACCAAAAACTTCTTTCCAAAATTGGCATGATTAAAGTAATGTAAAATAATATAAAAAATTCGTTTAATTTCTGAATGTCCTCCTTTTTTACAGAAAATCCTCCTTTTTAGACCCATCTGTCCTCCTTTATCAAATTATTATCTGGCAACCCTCTGGACTTTTGACAACAAGGTGGGCAGAAAACATCGTTTTTTATAGAGAATAACTACTAATGGGAATTGTTTTCGGAATTATTTGTCGAAAAAAAACACTTTGTACGTTAAGATTTAGAGAACAGTTATCTATAAAATATTGAAACGTATGTAAAACAGCAATATGTTGCCAAACAAGAAATCAAACGTGGGATATACCATGACTCACTCATTGCACGGAGTACTCCATCTAGTATATTATAATGAAGATATAGAGAACAGTTATATAGGAAGTGTTGAAATGTATAGAAAACTGCAATATGTTGCCAACCAAGAAATCAAATCAAATCAAATCAAACTTGGGACTGACAACGCTTAAAGAAAGAAGAATGAGGGGTGACCTCATTGAGACATTTAAAGTGTTGAACAATCATTTTGACTGTCCTGAACTGTCCCATATATACACTCACAATCAAAATGAACACTTACGTGGCCATAGCCTGAAGTCAAATAGAAGTGTGTTTGCTCAGAATTCACATAAACACTTCCTAAGTAATAGAGTGATGGATGTTTGGAACAGGCCGCTTCAGGATCTGGTTGTTGCTGAGAGTGTCAACTCCTTTAAGAACGGACTAGATGTATTACAGTGACACTGCGGACTTATTTAAGCACATCAGCTTTATGCTGCCTGCTAGTCACCTCAATGATAAGAATAATAATTGAATAGGTTTAGACTTTTTTCCCAAAATCAAATGTCGTGTAAATGGAGGGTCTCGTAAAATGAAGTAACTTTGATGTTTATACATTTCGCATTTTGTTAAATATATGTAAATATTATATAAGTAGGTATATTTTTTTATTAAAGTCGGGATCATTAAAAGCAAATTTATCTCAGACTAAGCGAGGCAATTTTCTCGCTATAAAATTTAATAAGTGTGATTTAAACCAACCGGGACAGGGCCGCTCTAAGATATGATATTGTGTACCTACAGACTTGATCAGGGCTGGCCTGAAAATGGCGCGATTTTCATTTTTTTAGTTTCTCAGACTATGTATCATCCTCATCACCAGACATTATTCGTCCAGTGCTGAACCTAGGCCTCCCTCGCCACCCCGTGCTATTGAACTTCTGCCACTCGTTTTATGTCGTCAAACATGTGGATCTGAACGGATTTCTACGGCCAGTACTGGGTTTCCACTTCAGAGTATATTTGGTCCATCGATCATTTATTTAATTATTTTATTTAATTTATTGAAAACAAACATACAGCCAATTTAGAACATAGGACAAGCAGACAGTTATACAACAAATAAGCCAAAAATGTTTGATGAATGAAACGCCATCCAAAGATAGATGTCCGAACTTCAGAAGGTGTTAATTATTCAGGCGCATGTGTGTCTGAACGAGACATAAGAAAATGATTTGTAGAAATTAAAAAATACATCACCCAACAACAACTAACAGATGTCATCCAAAATTCTCGGCGTGTATTTAACGCAGATGAGAATGTTTTCAATATTTGTCCTAAAATAGGAAAGGTTCTGGCCGAAAGGGGAAGCATGAATGTAGGTATATGAAATTGAAAAGACCTCATCTAAAGAAAATATTACCGTTATGTTTTCTTTTTCTGTTGCATGTTTTATTTTTAACCTCATGATTATATATCCTTACAAAAGAATACCAGACCGAATAGCTGAAAGTGTGCCAGCCCGTTGAAGATTAGGACGAAGTGATACAGGATGGATGACTGCTGCAGTATATTGCAAATTTTTTTCACCCTTAACTTATTGCAAAGGAAATACCAATTTCTGTCATATTATTTGCTGACGGACACAAGACCCATATAACAATTGAAGTCTCAGAATTATGCAGACTTAAAAATACATCTAATCGCATTGTACCCAAATGCTACGCGTGTATTGCAACCTGTATATGTAGCAGCATTTCGAACAATAAAAGTTGGTTGGAAAAAAGTCTTAGAAACTGGTATACAGAAAATAATTATGAAATTGCTTCGAATAAATTGACATTTGCTCCACTACTCAAAAAAGTTATGATACTGAAAAAGAAAGCACGTTGATTCGTGGTTTCATTATCAAATGTACTAGTCAAATATTCATTATCAAATATACTGGTTAAATATTCATTATCAAATATACTGGTAAAATATTCATTATTAAATATACTGATCAAATATACTGGTTAAATATTCATTATCAAATATACTGATCAAATATACTGGTTAAAACATGAATTGAAAAAGAATATATACAAGTGATTACGCAAAGGTCAAAATTTGACCGTAATTCATTAAATGTTTATGTATGACCCCCTGAACTATGATAAAAAATATGTACTACAAGGATATTTTTTTCTTTTCGTGTATTGCAAAATGTAATTGCTGAATTATCACTTTTATATATTTTCGCAGTAGATTGTGAATTTATCAATATTTAACATATTCAGAAAAAACCTTACAAATTTCTATCCTGACGCATTCTCGTAAATGAGGAGAATGCGTCAGGATAGAAATTTGTAAGGTTTTATTTTATCTGCTGCATGGAAAATGACATGGTAGTACGAATGTAGGTAGATTTATTGAAAAACAATTTAAAAGATTACGAGAGCTACGCAGAACGCAAATACACAGTTTTATGATTATTTATTTTGGTATTTTTTTGCCAACTTAGTGAAACTCATCGTTGAACAATATTGTGACTTTTCTTATGGTTCAGTCTTAAAGTTCGGTCAAAGAAATAGATATATTTTGCATGCATAATAAATGGGGTCAGGTGGCAGGAACTGTTTACCTAACAATCCGATGAAAGGTGAGTTGACCAATAAAGACGATAGCACTTCGGCTTAGGTATATTCTTCACACAGACTATCACAGGTTCTTCCTAAGGGGTCCACCTCGTATGTTTACTGTAATATTATTATGTGTGAACCACACAAAAGGAGTTTATTGTCTTAACACTAGATCCTGCAAAACAAAGTTTACCTACCAATTTGTTTGGAACTGTAGTTAATCATATTATTTATTCTGTATTCGGCTGATTTGTTTCAATTTCTTTCAGAATTTTAAGAACAATGGTTGTAAATGTATTTTTTATTAGCTGTGAGGCACCGGCTTAGAATAGTGCTTCCACTCTTTTCTATTATTGTTTTCGAGTGTCCCGTAAGAGCCGGGTGAACGAAAATACAACATGTACATCTCACACAATAACATCTCACATAGTTCAGCAATGAGGTTCACCACCCATTCTGAATATAGTTCCTTTTTAGGTGAGACGAGACTGGTGTGTGGGTATACACAGATATGTTGTGCTCCCTTTTATAAGGCAATGCACACCCGCACACCTTTCGCTGGTTACCGCGATGGTATGAGTATGAACATATTCAGAGTTCAGTAGGAAAAATGTAGGTATGCTAGGATACTGGACCGAATGTTGAGAAAGGTATGGAATGCACAAAGAGCGTTTGTTGGAGGTTAGAGTATGCGCCGACCAATTTTTTTCCTTTCAAACGGCGACTGAAAAGGTTCTGGCAAAAAACAGAAGCTTTTCTGTGCTTTCATAGACCTGGAAAAGACCTCCGACAAAGAAGACCGTGAAAAGCTTTGAAATGTGCTATCAATGTATGGAGCGGGCAGGTTGATAAGGGCAATATCATCTCTCTATGGGGAAAGCCAAATTTGTTTGAAAGCCAAATTTATGTCAGAATAGGATAATGTGGATATCAGTCCTTTTTTCCCCGAATATGTAAACAGCTTGATGGTATGTATATATGTATGATGATTAAGTATCAAACTATTAAGAGTCCCCGTGGGAGGAACCAACTAGGAGGATCATCTCTCAATCCTGACTTACTGGTCTGGGAAGGGAGTTTAGGACGCTGTCGATACGATAGAAGAAGAAGAATCCCCGTAGATATTATGTACATGTTGTGTACATATTGTATGAAACAATGTCGTCACTATATTCAATTTTTACACAAATTGTTACAGAAATTTTGAGATGTCTCGTTTTAATATGTTTTTCATTGAAAATTAAATTATCTAGTTAGGTTATTTCGGCCTTTTTCCATATTTAAACTAATGAAAATGTAGCCAGTTAAACACATGGAAATATAGGCAGTTAAACACATGGAAATTTAGGCAGTTAAACACATGGAAATGTAGGCAGTTAAACACATGCAAATGCAGGCAGTTAGACACATGGAAATGCAGGCAGTTAGACACATGGAAATGTAGGCAGTTAGACACAGATATATAAGATAAAAATAATTTCTGCATTGGTATTATTTTTTTTATAATATATATGAACTACTTACTGCATCAAGGGAAATGAGGTGTCAGTAAGAAGCGGATTTCATGGCTCTCCAATGTAGGTACGAGAGTGGGTAGGAATAAGGAATGTGTAGGAGCTGAATCTTGCCGCCGGAGATAAGATGTAGTCAACGTTGCGTTGCACCGTTAGTGGGAACGTTGAACAAGATATTAGAAGAAGATTACATATACAACATTTGGGAAGAAGTAATTTACCTACAGTTGTCAACTTAGGAATAAATGATAGCATTAAACTTAAGAACAAGTCAAATAAAATAAATGAACGGTATTACTGTTTCACATATGAAGGGACCTAAAGGTAAGCATTCACTATGATAAAGAAGTCTTACTGTTCTCTTTGTGAAATATGTCAATTAACACACGATACTGTTTTTTACAACAATAATTCCGACTGTTTCAATACATAATTACATGTTTCAGAATCAAAATCACATTTTGCAAAAACATTGTTACACATTTCAGAAACAAAATTACAATTTAGTAACATAATTACATGTTTCAGAAATAGCATAACATATTTCAGAAACAAAATTACATTTTTCAGAAACATAATTACATATTTCAGAAACATAATTACATTTTCACTTATATAAAATTACTTAAAAATAAGTAAAACGTCACGAATTTTAAACATTTTTCCACTAATTTAAAAATATTGACCACTGACGCGTTTCGCTCAAAGAGAATAATCTACTGAATGGTCCATTTAGTGAAAATTTGTATCTTTTTACTTATTTTTAAGTAATTTTATATAAGTGATAATGGAATTCCATCAAGAATTAGCAGTCTAAAAATATAAATAAATAATTACATTCTTCAAAAACATAATCATTTCTTTCAAAAATAAGTTTATTATTTCGTGGTTTCAGGTACTTATCGAAATACTGAAATTATTTGCGTATATTTGTGTAGGTTGATTCACGTATTGCACGGGATCTGAATTGGCGAGTCGGTTTCAAACAATTTATTTATTTATGTATGTACCCTTTCAGCGTTTTTATAATTTGAAATTATGTTTGTCTATAATTGGCTCATTTTAATTGTAATATCTATTGTAATATGTATGTACAAAGCTGTTGACAATAAATAAAATAAAATAAAATAAAATTGGTTTCTGAATCAGTGTTATTAAACAATTATTTCCCAATGGAAAAATTGCTTTTTACTGAACAAACATGAATGTGCCAGTCGAATATAACTGAAAGATAACATTATAATTTACATATATTTTGTTTAGCTTATCCGGCAACCAACAGTTTTAAATACACAATAGGTACGTTAAATATTATTTAAGTTGTCAAGTATTTGGAGACATGATGTTAAAGTTATCGTTGACCTTGAAGTTGACTTGATCTTGAACTTATCGTTGAAGTTGACTTTCTGCAAATCCAGACATAAGTATCCGAGTCTAATTATTCATACGACATATTATACGAAGCACCAAGTATGTATTTTAAATTCCATATTCATAAATGAGACGATGCATTTATTCCAAAATAGAAATATGTGGTATTATGTTCTCTCTGCTTACTCCCTTTAGGGAAATGGTTTAATGGTAGGTACGTGTGAATGTACAATAATCATTAATATAGATGTCATTAACGATATAAACGCAATTGAATGTAACAACTGTAACTGTAACAACTACGAACCTGTCTTCGGTATAAGTGAATACCAAGCATAATGTTTAGACACATCTTATGTCTACGCATGCGCAGTCTCGTGGCAACATCTGTTCAGTAATGTAATAGAGCAGGTGTTACGCCATTATTTGGTATAATTGTCTAAATTTAAATTTAAATGATATCCACGTTTGTACCACCCTGTACTTAATAGGTAGGAAACACAGCGGTGTTGCAAATTTAGATATATTTTAGTTTCTCTGTTGAATTTAATTCATTTTATTTTCATATATAGCAATACTGAGCCCAGAAGGTCACAAAATGATCTCATATCATAATGGATGAGATATTGATGAGATATTCCAAGAGTTTGTAAACTTGGGACACAAAATGAAAATAGGCCGAGAAAACCAAACGGGTGAGATAAAAAGACGAAGCAAGAAAACAAGCCAAAAATGACCTTTTAATTCTAACGCGGTTCAGGGGTGACATCTGTGCGAAATCATTGTCACCTGTTGTCAGGTCATTGTCAGGACTGTTGCATTCACTGTCTGAAAACCGATTTCTCAATAGATGGCGTTACAAAAAGTTTCTTCGTCACTTCATAGATGGCGATATATTATATAGAACTTTCAAAAAAATGGATTGATAGGGAACTCAAAAGGAAGGCATAATTGTTTTGCGTAGCGCAAGCGCATAAAATAAACGCGTAAACCAGCCGATGTCAGTTCGAAAGCCCTGTAGGTGCCTTTAGTTCCTGGTTCTCCTATTATATTCCAACTTCGTCTCTTTTGAGATGTCAAAAAATTGTCACAAATCTGTGTTCTGCCAGACGCAATTTAAGGCTTGAAGACTGTGATAACGACCCAGAAAAGTGCTAAAAAACTAAAGATCACCCAAAGAGCCATTCTGGGATTAAATCTGAGGGATATGGTGCGAAATGACGTCACCAGGCCTTGTAGACCGCGAAAGACAACCAGAGTTGTTGGGAGACCGCCAATGATATGAAGGGATGACATCAACCATCATGCTGGTGTCAATTGGATGCTGAAAACATAGAGTGGCTTGGAAGGAGACGGAGGAAACATTCATCCAGGATTAGTCTGAGAAGAAAAAACATATATTATGTTGTATAATTGCGTCGGCTGTGCGGAACACAAATTTCGGGTATTTGCTTGATTGGTAGATGTGCAAACCTTCCCCAGCCGAAAGTAGTCGAGATATCTGCCGATAACTAAAACATTAATGTCAATAGCCTTACTGAAAACAAAACAATTCAGCCTTATTGTGTATTCGGAGAAATGGCGAGGAAATGAGAGAATTTTCTGGATACTCCCGGCGGGAACGCCCTCTGCCAGTTATTCCTTGAGACATTCATTCCAAGATTATGTGTAGGAGGTCTTCGTGTCGCAAAATATGGACTTTTCAGTTTGTACGCCTTCTCTATTCATAATACGGTATAAAAATTGTTCAAAAAAGTTTGATATGTACTAATGCAATGTTTAAAACTAAGGTTGTGGACGTAGCTGAAAGAACGGCTACCCTGAAGTGGAATTGGGCAGGTCATATTGCCAGATGTACTGACCAACGATAGACAAAAAAACTCCTAGAATGGCAACCTAGAACGGGAAGAAGGAGTGTGTGAAGATCACAGGCTAGATGGTCGGATGACATCAGAAAGACTGAGAGTAAATTGGATGCAGTGTGCCCGGAATAGAGACATGTGGAGGAGCAAGGGGGAGGGCTATGTCCAACGACAGATTGAAAACGGCTGAGGAAGAAGAAGACGAGAATACAATGTTAATATTTTTATTGCAAATTAAATTATCTAGTTGGCTTTTTGGATATTTTTTGAAATTTTGGAAACATAGGAAGTTAAACAAATTTATCATAAAAAATAAAATGAAAAAATGAAATCTAGAACGCTGAAAATTGGTATAAATATAGACAAATACAAAATCTCAAATTTGTTCTTTTAAAAAAATTCCAGAGTTTCTCAAACATTTTTTATTAAGAAAAACATTTTCTTACGTGTTTGATTGCCTGTGTTTCCAAAGTTTTTGAAAATATCGAAAAAAGCCGAAACACCCCAGTTAGATATCTTCATTTTCTATCGATAATAAATATGAACATTGTAGAAGTACATCTGAAACTAATCTTAACAATTTTTATAAAATTGTTAAGAATATTATTTAGTGACGATATCGTTTCATACAATTTTTAGAGCAGTAGATATTCACTACACAATATCTACGGATATTAAGGTACTTAATAGTTTAATACTTAATCTCCAACATCCATACTTACCATCATGCTGTTACCATATTCTGGGTAAGAAAAAGTGACTGACCTCTCCTGACATACATACCTACATGTTTTATATAGAAAACAAAATAGGCATCTTACATCGAATATATTTTTAATTGCATATACGCAAATCGAATATATTTTTTTATTGCATATACGCAAACATTAATTTTTTTCCCTGTCGGGAGTCAACTGATGTTTTTATTGACAATAACATCTCAATAGAGACGAAGTTGGGATATTATAGAAAAACCAGGAACTCAGGCACCTACAGGGCTTACGTCATCGGCTGGTTTACGTGATCACTTTATGCGCTTGCGCAACGTTCACCAATTATGCCTTTATTGAGTTCCCTTATCAATGTATTTTTTGTAAGTTCTATATATTTGAATAATGTGTAAATAATTCACTATTGCCATCTATGAGGTATCGAAGAAACCTTTTTTTGTAACGCCATCTAAAAAAATATCTTACAATATTTGTTAATTTGTGTTGAAGTGTTTATAGTTTGGTACGTATTCTTCAATTCATACTATCGTCATCGACAGTTTGATCTCACGTGTTACATGCAACTAGTAATATGTAAAAATAATGAATCATAATCATTTCAAGATGGAAGAGTGAATACCTTGAAATTTTGGGGTTAATGTACACAATAAGGCAATATGTAAACACAAAGATAACACAGCTTACCTGAATTATGTAAGTAAGTAGGTATGTGTGATCGATCGATCGATTGATTGATTGATTGATTAATATTGAATATCTTCAATGAGCTTCACAGTTGGAGCGATGATGACAAATAAGGTTGGTGTGGTGTGAAGTGGAGGATAAGAAGGAGATAGGTAAGTATGGAAGAAGGACGAGGTATAGAATTAGCACGGGTCGTTCCCTCGGTGACAGAGAATCACGTTATCTCCCATCCACACTGGTGGGCAACAGGTTGCTCTGCTCCACAACACTCAACACCCATCGACCCCATCTACCCTCCTATACATCATGTACAGGGTGGTTATTAACACACAACCAAACATTTAAAAATAAACCAATGTTTCTTTTTTCTCTAATCCATAGTAAAAAGAATCTGTTTTTTTTTGCTCTTTAATTTGTTTCAGATGCCGCTCAGTGAATAAACCTAACCTAACCTAACCTAATCTTACCTAACCTAACTAAACAAAACTTCTTGAATAATTTTATATTTCAATAGAGACAGAGTTGGAATATATTTATTTTGGAGTTATTCTTCTGGGGCAACTAACAAGTAGGTACCATATCAAATATTAATTTATCACGCACCCAATAACAAGTTGCCACATTCTGGAGACTTACGGTATTAATCGTCTCAGATCCAGACTGAAAACACAATTAAAAACTGTGTCTCCACTGGGAATCGAACCCGGGACATATGGATCAGCAGTCAGATACCCAACCAACTGAGCCACTAAGGCCGATATACATGTTTTTAAAAGAGAATCTGAAAATCGGGCAACTACAGGACTTACATAAATGTCAACGACTAGTTAACGTGAACACTTTAAGCGCTTAGGAAATGTTTACGCACACCTGTCGTTGGTTACCCCACATTGTGGTAAATACCGTGATGGTATGAATGAAATACACATAATATGGATAAATGAGTTGTAGGGAATCGATAGAATTATAGAACTCCTGTAGATGATAATAAACGGTATTATTGTAACTTTTTTTTTTTTTTTTTAAAAAAATGAATATGTCCTTGTTAAACAAGTACATATACATCTTCCTACGTTCCCTAAATTAAGCATAAATGCTTGTCCTATAGGTGAACGAGATCGGTCGAGGCAGGATTCGAACTCGCGACCACTGGATTACTAACCCAGCGCGCTAACCGCTCTGCCATCCACCCATCCAACTTTATTTTGTTTATTTTTATTGTTATTTTTTTCTGTATGTTTTTGTTCTAAATTTGTTGTATTTGGAATAGATATTTCAATAAAATGGGTTTGCTTTGTATTTTTCTCAATCAGGGATATATCGGGTCTGTTGTGCAGGTTGGTTCTATCTGTAATTATATCTCTATCCCAAGAAAGTTTATCAATAACTGCCAATGGGCGATATTGAAACTATTATTATTATTTTATTTTCCAACATACAATACATAATTTCAACATGGATATAGTATAAAAGATCCCACTAAATGTATAAGGTTATCAATATTATTATTAATCATTATCAATTGAGTTACATAAAATAAAGTAAGGGGGTACTTTATTTTCTAATGACTTCTGATTCGATGTATGAAGGTTAGATTCCCAGATTAGACATAACTTTTATAAAATTTCCAAAAGTATTTAAATAAAAATTACATATTTTTTTAATTAATGACAATGTTATTCGAATTGTTTACAAAAACACTGATCGATGGATGATTGAGTTGAAGAGATTTAAAATACTTTTTGTCACAAATTCTGAACACCCATTATTTTGTATTCCCGGTGCCCTGAATATATAGAATAACGAATCAAACTCCATTTTGTTACTTTATTCCAAAACCTTGAAGTAATTTTATTAAAAAGTAAAGTTCGTTTCACTTTAAATTGCATTTCGTGGTAAACAATGTTGCCATATCGCCAAATTAAGTTCATATAATCTCATATTTAAAAAAAAAATATTTTAATTCAGTGTATTTTCATTTGTGTATTTATTTTACTATTATATTTTTAAGTTGTTATGTTTTGCTGTTTGATGTTGAAACTTTTTACGTGTTAATTTTTAAATTTTGTTCTTAAAATTTTAATTATTAATTAAAAAAGATTTTTTTTCATTTATTGTTTTTAAATTTTGTTTTTTGAGTATTTTTAGTATTATTTTCTTTATTATTAATTTTGTCTTGCTTACGTTTTTTGTTTTGTTTGTATTATTTTATTTTGTTGTTTTTTTTATTTTATGATATGATTTCGGTGGTGCACATGTTTGTTTTTTTCTTGTTAAATAAATAAATGAATAAATAATCAGAAATTGCAAAAAAAAAACGATCTGAGTTTTAGTTATATGATAGAATCAAACATGTCCTCTATGATTGTATTAAACAAAACACACTAATTTTTTAAACGATTTGTGCAGATTTATCAGAAATAATTTTTACAAAAATTACAAAAGAAGACAAATCCATAATTGTAGGAAATATCCTGTTTTTAACACATTTAACAGTCATGGATTATCTATATTGTTCACCCTTTTAAACGGCGCTGTCCGATTTACTAATGATATGATTCCCGAATATTAACGTTCTACATGTATATTTGTTTGATATTTATTTATATTTATGTATTTATATTTATTTATATTTGATATTTATTTATATTTATTTATATTTGATATTTATTTATATTTGATATTTATTTATATTATTTATTTGATATTTATTATTTATTTGATATATTTATTTATTTATTTATTTATTTATTTATTTGATATATTTATTTATTTATTTGATATTTATTTATTTATATTTGATATTTATTTATATTTTATATTTATTTATTTATATTTTATATTTATTTATATTTGATATTTATTTATATTTGTTTGATATTTATTTGATATTTTTTTTTTTTCTACATGTATATTTTTTCTATATTTGTTTTTTGAATTTTCATTATTAAGTTTTTCAATAAATCTAAAATTTCTAAATTACGACTCGGTCAAGTAGCCTCAAAATCTTTTATTTCGCAATGGTATTGAATGGAAAATAAATGTTTTATAGGATTCTTTACTAAACCTGTTGCATTAATACAAATGTCAAGACAATTGCTTAATTTACAAGAAAAAATTGCTTATATAATTTATATAATTTATAATTATAGTTATTTTTTTACAAGTTGAATTTATACAGATCATTATTGAAAAGTTAGGGAATATTACTAGTTTTTTTTTTTTTCAAGGCATTTGATTAGTAATTATGATGGAATATCAAATTGAATAATAGGTAGGTACGCTAGTAGCAGGGGCCCTCTTTATTTGTTTTATTTAGAAACACGTGAAAAAAAATAATTTTGTTGAAAAGACATATCGCAACGAAAAAATAATTTTGCATTTTTTTTGAAAAAAAAATCTTTACAGTTTTATGTATGGCATACTTTTAGTATTGAGATATCAACCCCACAACTGTCCTCCCTTAACACCCCATGTCTCACTCCCATCTACCTACAATGTTACTAAGGTAGGGGTTATTTTTCTCAACAGTTCTTATTTACACGTTCCGTGACCATATTGTACAACAGTTGACACATTTGCTACTTTAACAATCAAATTTGGTATAATGTGCTTAGTAATCTACGACAGTTTAAACTAGTTTCTTTTTCATATAAAAAACGCACTGAAAAATACGAGAATGATAGTTTTTTTTTAATAAATCAAATCTAAAATTAATTCTTGGTAAAACGTGATTTATTATGAATCATAGTGTTAAGTTGTATAAAATATTTTTTATATTATTTATAATAATACAGTGGGAGTTAATGAATAAATATTTAAATATTTCTTTAATATAAAAACACAGTTCAATTCTTCAACGTGTAAAATATTCTAAAAATATATTTTTTTTAATAAATTACTCAGGAATAATTTGTTGAGTTAAAGTAGTTTTAATCGTCAGATTTAGTATTCAAAATGTGTTTCTTAATGACTGTAACTAAATATGATTAGTTTTAATTCATCAGATAGTTGTAGAAAATAAAATGCTTATTTAGGATTAGTTTTAATCCGTAGAAAATAACGTCAGCAATCACAAAGTAAATTAAAAAAAAAATCGTGTACTTAGTGTAAAACTTAATTTAAAATACGTAGTAATTGGTTAAAAAAGGAATGTTTCAGACAAACATATAATATAGAATTAATAGGTAGTTATAACAAATGATTCAATGGCATTCTATCTAAAGCCCTATCTAAACCATACTGATCTATGAACATCTATTCTAAAAAATATCAAAAAGGTATTTATAAACTTTGAATTTTGAAATTTGTTTTTAAACCTAAAGTATTTTATGATAATGTCAACAACTAACACCTTGAATATACAATTTATTTCTTGATAAGAATGCCATTTTCTTGACTAAAGGATAATATTGTATACTAGAATGCCATTTTCTTAACTTAAGTATTGTTTTCTTTACTAAAGTATAATTTTCTATACTAGAATGCTATTTTCTTGATTAAAGCAAAACATTCTTTAGAATAATGCCATTTTCTTGACTAAAGTATAATATTGTATACTAGAATGCCATTTTCTTAACTTAAGTATTATTTTCTTTACTAAAGTATAAATTTCTATACTAGAATGCTATTTTCTTGATTAAAGCAAAACTTTCTTTAGAAGAATGCCATTTTCTTGACTAAAGTATAATTTAATTTTTAGCTGTGAGGCACCGGCTTAGAATAGTGCTTCCACTCTTTTCTATTACTGTTTTCGAGTGTCCTGTAAGAGCCGGGTAATCGAAAATACAACAGGCAACAATAACATCTGACATAGTTCAGCAATGAGGTTCACCACCCATTCTGAATGTAGTGTCTTTTTAGGTGAGACGAGACTGGTGTGTGGGTATACACATATGTGTTGTGCTTCCTTTTATAAGGCAATGCACACCCACACACCTTTCGCTGGTTACCCCACATTGTGGGATATGCCGTGATAGTATGAATGAATGAATGAATGAAAGTATAATTTCCTTAAACAATTAAAACTATGAAAAAATTATATTTAATTTTACGTTCTACTTAAATTTTTCGCAAACGCGACTCCCATTCACCGGTTTCGCTCTATGATGAGCATCGTCAGAGCGATCATAGAGCGATACTGGTGAATGGGAGTCGCGTTTGCGAAAAATTTAAGTAGAACGTAAAATTAAATATAATTTTTTCATAGTTTTAATTGATTATGGAGTTCTACCATGAGGTGACAGTGTCTAATATTGAAAAAATTATAATTTCCTTTATTAGAATTCCATTTTTTTGAATAAAGTATTACTTTCTTTACTAGAATGTAATTTTCTTGACTAAAGCAAAAATTTCTTTAGTAGAATGCCATTTTCTTGACTGAAGTATAATTTACTTTATTAGAGTGCCATTTTAATGACTAAAGTATAATTTTCTTCACTAGAATGCTATTTTCTTGACTAAAACAAAAACTTCTTTAGTAGAATGCCATTTTCTTGACTAAAGTATAATTTACTTTATTAGAATGCCATTTTCTTGACTAAAGTATAATTTTCTTCACTAGAATGCTATTTTCTTGACTAAAACAAAATTTCCTTTACTAGGATGCCATTTTTTTGACAAAACTATTATTTTCTAAACTAGAATGCCATTTGATGTATTAAAATTTTGTCGCTTAGAGCCAGTTGATTTCTCTGGTACCCTGTCAGGAACCCCCGACACTCCCTCCCTCGAATACCTCTCTGTCTTGTGCTGCCCAGAATATCTTCTCCACATTTCGGAAGCCCGTCCTTTCCCTGATATTACGTAGCCAGGACATCTGTCTCCTTCCAGTCCCTCAGCGACCTTCTATGTATCTTGCCCTCCAGTATTAAACGAAGCAATTGGTATTTTTTCCCTCATTATGTGGCCCAGATATGCGATCTTGCGGACCTTTGATGTAGAGAGGTGTTGCCTAGTTGTCCTGGCTCGACTTAAGACTTCTGAGTTTGTAACCAGATCTGTCCAAGGAATTTTGAGCGTTATTTATAATTTCATTTTGAGCCAGATTATAACCAAATTATTTGTCATTTTTAATTTTTTTATCGTGTTGGTTATACTAATATCAAGTATCATCAATCTTTGATACACTTTCTTGAGTTATAGAGAAATAGTTCATAATCGACACGATTTATTAAAATTTAAGATGTCTGTTGGGGAGTTTCCCCAACAAATGTGTATTTAAATATAAATTAACACGAAATATAATAAGTTCATACTAACTGAGTGCTAAAAAGCATTTTTTTTAAATTTATTTGTAACTTCTTGTATATATAATTTATACACTGGCGGGTTTGTTGCCAAACGGCAATTTCTTCCAACCAACCAGAGTTGTTGATGATGATGATAATATACAAAACAATGTGTACTATGACAATAAGGTCATGACATGACAAAAAAATATAACAGAAGAAAAGTAAAAAAAAAACACGAATAATTGAATATATAAATCAGTTCATAGCAATGATAGGTAAACAAAAGGATAATGACAAGAATAATAAATCAGGTATTATTAGATAGATATTTTTGCTTTGCAATAATTTTCAACACTTTCAAGGCTGTTATCGGCGAATGCCACCACTATTCAGGGTTTAGAGTATCCAATCGCTGTTACCTGTTGTGATATCCTTACACAGTAAAAAAAAACTTTAAAGGTACTATACCTAAAGGAAATGTAGCGTATATGGGTTATGGACTCTTATAGAAATAATATGTTAAATTTTTTACTACCTATAAATTAATTTTATAATGTTATTAATTATTATTTTCTTGATATTAGGTACTTACTTATTTCCCGATTACAGCGAAAACTTTAATACTGAAAAATTTATATTGAGTTACGAGCATTTGTAAAAAATAACAGTGTGCTAAATCATTAATAAATCAAATATCGTTGTTTTTATTAAAATTAAAAATATATATATATTTTAAAAATATGACTTCATTAAAATTATCCGACTCATTCGATTCGCACCAAACTAACAAGTATGGAATTATAGCGATTGTCTATTTGGCGTTTTTTCTAGACAATATGTTGCTAACTGTTGTTGGTAAGTAGAATTTTTTTTATTTACTAATATTTATTAAATTATTGTGTACAGATAGCGGCATGATAAGTGTCAATATATGAAGATTCAATTAGGTTACGACCAGGGGGGCAAGTCTGGTTCGACCAGCGAAATCGAAACCCCAGTGATTACCCATATCATGGATAAAATTATAATATTGAGTTCTATGACATATAAAGATATTGTAGAACTCCATATGATAATTATATCCATGATATGGGTAATCACTGGGGTTTTAATTTCGCCGGTCGAACCAGACTTGCCCCCCTGGTCGGAACCTTATTGAATCTTCATACATTGTCACTCACAGAAATTTAAGTAGGTATTTAAAAATACACTAATTAAATATATTCAATTAATGAATTTATCAACCAACTTCTAGCTACGGTTCGTAAAATTATAGAGTATAAAGAAATATAAGATTACTCGCGATATTAAATATTATATTTTAGTTACAACTTTCAGACATAAAATATAAATTCACTTAATAAAAAACATACGAAATTAACACGAAAGAGGAGAGATTGGCACTGAAGTGCGTCGCCTGCGCGTTTAGTTAAATACCCCCCTAACGCCAAATTCCAGAAAGATCGATTCTCGCTAATTGGACGCTAGGAGGAGTATGCGTCCATTCGACAATGTCGGTTGCTAGACGCTGTGCCGCTAAAAGTGTAATTAATTGTGGTGGGGACGATGGACCGGGTAGAATGGCGAAGTTCTTGAGCTGTAGCACCATTGGTGATGATCATGATGACACAAAATGGAGTTCTATCGAGAATCGTCGATCGACAAACTAAATTTAATAGAAATTTTGTTTCAAAAATAGTAATTATTAGTCTATTCGCTAACAGGTAGTGACCAGCCGTTGTGCACCGAAAAACTAACGAAAAAAATTATTATTTTTTATTTCTAGTGCCCATAATTCCTGATTTTTTGCACACCATCAACATCAAACTGATCCCGAAGTCCGCCTTCTACGACAATATCGAAAGTCTCTTGATATCACCGGAGAAGCCGACCCTCGAACTTAACACAACCAAGATACCTCAGGGTAAGAACATATCAACAATATCCAATGACCGCTTGATGCTGAAGATGGATGCTGGCAAGACAATGATCGGAGAGGGTCTCAAGAAAGCGAATTCTGACGTCACGTTTATAAATCGAGGTAAAAGCTTTACCGAAGAAGACAACGAAGAGATAGAAAGAGAGAACGGACCAGTGGGAGTTCTTTTGTCATCCAAGGCACTGGTGCAGTTGTTCTTGAACCCAGTTATAGGAATTTGGACGTCCAAAGTCGGATACAAGATCCCAATTTTCTTCGGAAGTATTAATCTTCTCCTAGCTTCAATACGTAAGTGTTTTTATTTAATCTCAAACAGCATTTGAATCAATATGATATACCTATTATTTTTCTTCTTTTCGAATATACCAGGTCTTGGCCTTCATCAATCTGCGAAACCAACTTCTCTTGTCTCTTGTTGCAGTCCTTTGCCTTGTCCGTCGTAGCTAACAAATAAAATATCACCTAACATCAATCTAAAAACTGCTAAAATATTAAAATTTATCAATATCCTGTTAAATTTATCTGTCATCAATAACCTAGCCAAGGCCCACAACGGGCTGTAGGGCCAATGATGATGATGATAATTTTCTTTTTATTTTTACCACTGCTCCGAATTTAGGGTTGGAACTCAGCCGCGACGGTAATATCCATCGTTAGATCTAATCTTTAGATTTTTTGACGATTTTTGGGAATATGCATGGTAGAAATGTCCACCGAAACCAGTAAAATTTTGAAAGTGGTCTATGAGAAAACAAAGCTTAGGAACCTCTGGTCTAGAGTCTAGAATCTTACTACGCCTGTCGTTTGCCTGTGAACGCAATGTCTATTACACAATACCTTAGGACGACTGGGAGTAATGTTTACTACGCCTGTCGTTTGCCTGTGAACGCATAACTATTACACAATACCTTAGGACGACTGGGAGTAATGTTTACTACGCCTGTCGTTTGCCTGTGAACGCATAACTATTACACAATACCTTAGGACGACTGGGAGTAATGTTTACTACGCCTGTCGTTTGCCTGTGAACGCATAACTATTACACAATACCTTAGGACGACTGGGAGTAATGTTTACTACGCCTGTCGTTTGCCTGTGAACGCAATGTCTATTACACAATACCTTAGGACGACTGGGAGTAATGTTTACTACGCCTGTCGTTTGCCTGTGAACGCAATGTCTATTACACAATACCTTAGGACGACTGGGAGTAATGTTTACTACGCCTGTCGTTTGACTGTGAACGCAATGTGTATTGCACAATACCTAAGGACTAACAATTTATGAAACTTTATAAATTGATTGATATTTCAAGTATTTCTAGAATATATTTTCTTTTAAAAAATAACTTCTTTACTGCGTTGGGATGGATAAAGGTTATTTTAATAACGATTTGCTTTATTTCAGTGTTTGCCTACGGCCAATCCTACCTATCGATGCTGGTAGCTCGGTCAGTTCAAGGTGTTAGTTCTGCTTGCATAGGAGTCGCTGGTATGTCTTTGGCAGCTGCCACCTTGGGCTCTGCAGACACGGCACGTCCTAAAGTAATGGGCGCTCTCCTGGGTGGTGGAGCTCTTGGAGTTTTGTTGGGATATCCCATTGGAGGGCTTCTCTATCACTTTTGTGGAAAATCTGCGCCGTTTCTTCTAATAGCAGGGATGGTTCTTGCGATGCTGGGTATGTTATTATTAATATTACAAAACATAGACATGTTTTGTAATATTAAAACGAGTGGGTTGTGGCCAACGCTATACTCCTCATTATCAAGTCACTCACAAAATATTCAAATTTTGTATGGAAAATTTTCAGCATTTTCATGAAATAAGTTTGTTAAATTATTTTTGTTTTAAATATTTTACTATGAAAATTTGATCAATGCATTTTTATGAAAATGATATGCCTTTTTAGCAATTTGTAATTAAAAATATCAAATTGTAAGTTTCTTGAGCTTGGGGTCACTTTGAAATATTTGACAGTAAAAAATATGAGTAGCACAGATCCTTCAACACACAGACAGATATCCTTCAAAATCTAATGGGGAGTATAAGATATATAAAATGGCAAAATTTGGAAAAAAAATCGAAGAGTACTTTAATCTATAGTCTATAATCGATAAAGTAGAATAAACATGCCGTACATAGCACACAGCACAGAGATTCAGTGTGATGACAATTTCAGAATACAGTTTCAGCATGATACTTGTTGATAGTGCATTTACGTTTTACAAAGATCTTATTTTGTAAATGATTTCACAAAATAAGCAATACGGCTATTTTGAAAACGTTGAACTGGAGATTTCAAAATTTAGCTAACGCCTGATAGTTTACTATGTGTATAGCTTCCAATATGTTCTAGGTAGAACCTGTCTAACAGGTATATTTTCAAATTTATCATAACGCCTGACATACTACAATTTGTAGAGGTGAGAATAATCTTAAAAATGTATCTATTGAAGATTATCTTCTAACTGTGTCTCCACCAGAAACCAAACTCTATCTCAGATATCTAACTCGAATTTTATTATTTAATAAGCAGATGATAAAGATATTTTATTTATATTTCTTGATTCATTAATATCAAATGAAGTATTTTGGGGATTTCAAATATTTTTTACCACTTGTCTCCAATTTCAATTTGAAACTTTTTATGTTAACATGTATTATTTTATTTCAGTGTTGCAGTTAGTATTTTTGGATTTGAATACATCATATGAGGTAAGAAATATTTATTCTCATAATACAAACTAAATTTGAGATAAAAATGATTTTTCATGTTTATTATGTACTAATATTTGATAATATTTTGAGAATACATTGAAACAATCGTCAATTTTATTTTACAGTTACGATAGCAACATTTTTAGGTAATTTTTATTGAATTATTTTTGTGATTTACAAAGTTTAATAACTATGTATTATGATGCATTTTATTAATTTGTCTCCTTAGTTTAAAAAGAGATAACATATTTTAATAACAATTTTTTTGACATCTCAATGAGACAAAGTTGAAATATTATAGAAGAACCAAGAACTCAAGGCACCTACAGAGCTTACGACCAGTCATCGACTGGTTTACATGATCACTTTATGTGCTTGCCCAACGTTTATGCCTTATTATTGAGTTTCCTATAAATCCAACTTTTAAAAGTTCTATATATGTATGTATGTATCATGCATGTATAAGTATATTGGTGTGTACCTACATGTGTATGTATATATGTATGTATATTTATAATTTTTTTTTTTATTCTCATATTTATAGTTTAAAACATGTTTATTAATTTAATTCCTCTCGTTCCCTTTCCTTTCCCCTTCACATTCCTTCCTTGTTATATAGTATAGGGCAACATGTAATTGGGGCACTACATTATTTTACTTAAGGTTATGTAATCTAGTTACTTTATATTAAGTTGTTGTCAAATAAATAAAACAAAAAAAAATAATAAAAAAATATGTTAATCATGAAAATCTTTTCGTTTGAAAATAAGCAAAAACACCATTGCCATCTATGAAGTGATGAAGAAACTTTATATCTTTTATAATAAAGTGTACCTATATTTTTTTCTAAATAATTAGAGGCATATGTCTTCTTTCAGAAACTAAAACTTTTTATAATTATTTCTTTCCTCAGGCAATAGAACCCAATACAAATACAGCCTGGTGGCCTCTACTGACCGATGGTGTAATTATTGTTGTAACTGGAGCCATATTTATATCAACATCAGCCATGGCAATACTGGAACCATGTCTTCCTATATGGTTGATGACACACTTAAAACCAGAGGTTTGAAAAAATTATTATTATAATAAAGAAGCAATTATTGTAAGTAGTGGTGAGTTAATTGCCTATAGTGTGTGACTAGACCTCTGACTGTGGCCACCTTAGGCAAAAAAAACACCAATTTTTTTTTTCTGAATTAATCTGAAACTGAATGACGTATGAAAATGAGCAAATTTTACTAAATTGTATTGTTTAAAAAGTTAAACCTTACTCTTGAAACTCGAATCTGGGGGGCAAGTCAACTGGTGAAATCAAAAGCCTCGTGATTACCCATATCATGGATATAATTATCATATGGAGTTCTATAATAATAATAAATGGATAATTTCTATAGCGCCATTTTTGTGTATCCACCTCAAGGGCGCTATAATATCTTTAGAAGTCATAGAACTCTTAGTTTATATCCAAACTAAGTTATTTTTTTTTCAAAATAATTAATTTATTATTCATAGTAGTAATGATGCAATATCAAATTGAGAAAATAGGTACGTTGGCAGCAGTCACCCCCATGTCATAAAATTAAACATATAAGAATCCGTACACCCAATAATATTGTTTCACATATTATAAACTTTAAAAAATACAAAGTACTGAACGATCAAATTAAATTTCTAAGAACAGCTCAACAAAATAGTATAATATAAATAAATAAAGAAGGGAAGGAGAAATATGCCATAGATTGGTTTTAAATAAATAATAAACACTTCCTTGCACCCTGCGCAAGTGGCGAATCCATTGCCATATGGCAATTTCTTCCAACTAACCAATGTTTCCAGCATGAAGGTGTGAATATGAGTTTCAAACCCAGAGAAGCAATATTTGCATTTGTTTATATTATAGTTTTACTATGGTGTTCTGTCTTATGGCTTTACATTAATATTATTTGCATTAAAAATGCAATTTACTTGCAGAAATGGCAAGTCGGTACTGTCTTCATTCCTGACAGTCTTGGATATCTACTTGGAACCAATCTGTTTGGTGTCATTGCTTGTAAAGTTGGACAATGGAAGGTATCGGTGATAGCACTGCTGACTATTGGAATCGCTGCTATTATGGTATTCTTATTTTCAATCATACATTATTAATATCATTTGATTCGTTGAAAAATATAGGATTCCATTAAGTCTAGAATAACGTTTTCCTACACATTTCATCTTCAATTATGCTCAGAATCCATTTGCCTACTGAGCTAGCGCTGTATACATGAAATATTTAATGATTTTTTTCATCTCTGCAATTTCATTTTGGATAGAAATAAACGTGGATGATGAGTCCAGATTTTTAAATACAATAAATAAATATTTTCATTCATACCATCACTTTATATCCCACAATGTAGTGTAACCAAAGACCTTATATAGGTACTAATGTATATTATTATAAGGTCTTTGGGTGTAACCACCAACAGGCATGCAATACGATGTCGGCCTTCCTAACTCAGTTGGTTGGATATCTAACTCTTGAGCCAAGGGTCCCGGGTTCGATTCCCGGTAGGGACACAATTTCAAATTGTGTTTTCAGTCTGGACCTGTGAGAAGATTAATATCGTTAGTTTCCAGAATGTGGCAACACGTTATTGGGTGCATGTTAAATCAATATTCGATATGTCTTATGTACGTGTTAGTTTCCCGAGAAGCAATATAAAAAAAAAAACCTTATAAAATAGCAAAAACGTATGCATATGTACTTGCTACAAGGATATATTCATTAAAAAAAAGGAAATATGATACATTTGTATATCTGCATACAGCAGTCTTGTCTAACCTAAAAAGATTAAATTGTCGGCCTTCGTGGCTCAGTTGGTTAGGTATCTGATTGCTGATCCAAAGGTCCCGAATTCGATTCCCGGTGGAGACACAATTTTTATTTGTGTTTTCAGTCTGGATCTGTGAGACGATTAATATCGTAAGTCTCCAGAATGTGGCAACTTGTTATTGGGTGCGTATTAAATTAATATTTGGCATAGTACCTGTTAGTTGCCCGAGAAGCAATATTAAATAAAATTCAGAATGAATGGTGAACCTCATTGCTGAACTATATGAGATGTTAATTTGCCTCTTATATTTTCAATTATCCGGCTCAATTATATTCAATTACAGAACAGCCAAAAATGAAAGGAGTGGAAATACTATTCTAAGCCAGTGTAACGCAACAACACAATAAAAAGACTATATATAATATTTATTTTTAGATTCCAACAGCCACGTCTCTTGGTCAGCTGCTCTTGCCGCACTTCAGTTTGGGTCTCGGCATCGGAGCTTTGGACGCAGCCCTGGTCCCCCAGTTGGCAACATTGGTGGACTCCAGACACACGGCATGCTACGGGGCTGTTTTCTCTCTGCAACAGACTGCCGTTAGCCTCGCTTATTCCGTTGGTGAGATTCATTTCAAAATATGGAAAAATAAATGCAATCATTGTCCAATCAATATGTGAGTGTGGTCAGGAGGAAGAGTCGAGGAAGAAGGATTATCTTCTAGCGACATTCAAATACCCAATAAAATAACTAACATAATACTGAAATACAAGGAAAACAATATTCAGCCACGATTGATAATTTTACAAGTGAGAAGGGCAAATCCAGTTAAACCGTCAAAACCTTCATAATAACCCATATTGTGGATGTAATTATCTTATGGAGTTCTATAATATCTTAAGATAATATATAACTCCATAAAATAATTATATCCATTAAATGTGTTTTTATTTCACGGTTTGAACGGACTTGTCCCCCTGGTGAATGAAACAGTTGGTTTTGAGACCCAAAGACATGTGAAATTAGTGTATAACCTCTAATTTCAGCTTTGTTGTGTAGTATTCTGATGATGCACCTTACACGAAACATGTCAATAACCAAATAGAATATAACTAAGTTATCTAATTTATTTTTAGCTAAGGTATAATATTTATATTTATTTAAAAATACTTTTAATATCTCATGTAGGTACAATATAAGTAAGTTAATTTTTATAAGATGCCTATATAATATGGAGTTCACAAGATTAAGTGGTAGGTTGAAGTGAGACAGAAGTATGGAGTTGTATAATTATTATCAGTTAATAAAATAAATTTAGAAGTACATACCATAGAATACACTAACTACATACTCATTACCTAGATACTATTACTTACTCGATACATTATAACAGTACTATTTCTTATTAGATACAGTAAGAAATAAAATGAAACTATGATTCTAGCTCCGCTTGTTGGAGGTGCATTAGCTCATGGAGTAGGATTTGGTTGGACTCTTAGGGGGCTTGGACTACTGAATCTTCTCTATAGTCCCCTCTTGGCATATCTGGCATGGAAACTTAACTCCTCAATACAGGTAAATATTACTCAAATTAAATAAATAAAAAAACTCCCGCCACATTAAGATTTCAAATAACATTACGTTTCTCTTGACAGAAACATTAGTTTTTACAACATGGCGAGCCTAATTAAAAAAAAAATATTTTATTATCATGGTTTTTAATGTATATTCATATAGCAACTTTTATAATTAACTTAATTTTTTCTCTTTTTGCTCCAGTTTTTTTTTTCTTATTGAAATATAAATAAATATGCAAGTACAAAAAAAATAAAAAAAGTAAAATGACAAATTTTATCACCTCAATACTAGGAGAACCAGGAATTCAAGGCACCTATGAGGCTTACGACCTGTCATCGGCTGGTTTACGTGATCACTTATGCGCTTGCACAACGTTCACCAAGTATGCCTTCATATTGAGTTCCCTATCAATCTAATTTATGAAATTTCTATATAATATGTGTATCATGAAAATCTTTTTGTTTGAAAGTAAGCTAAAACACAATTATTGCCATCTATGAAGTGATGAAGAAACATTTTATCTTTTAAAACAGTGTATATTTTTTTCTAAATAAGAGTGGCGGCATATGTCTTCTTCATAGATTTTTATTATAATATACTAGATGTCGTAGTTAGCAAATTTTGTATGAATCAAAGTGAGTCATTTTTCTGGGGGATTTTTGACGTTTTGGTTCTAGACCACATCGTTTTTCTATAGAGAATAATGACTAATGTGAATTTTTTCGGATTTATTTGTCTAAAAAACATTTTAATTATTAAGGTTTAGAGAACAGTTATCTAGGATGTGTTGAAATGTAAGGAAAACTGAAATATGTTGCCAACCAAAACGTCAAACGCCCGATATTCCATGACTCACTTTTTGCATGGAGTAATACATCTAGTATATCTATGATCTTCTTCTAGACTAAATCTATGGTCTTTATATTTTCATCAGACTGAAAATTTGAACCCAATACTGAAAATTTCAAACAAATAGAACATTGAAATACTTGGTCCTCAATTTGTTACATCTAAAGTTGTACAATATGGTACAGCTGTGGGCCTTTAAATCTTAAATAAAATAAAATTAATATGTTGTGTTACTTTTCGTCTATCATCTTATTTATTTGTTATTTTCAGAGATCCAGATTAATGGATTCAAGCAGCGATTGTGATAGTTTAAATCAAGCCATTACCTTAGCAACATATGGAACTGTATATGAATAAATTATTGTATTTAATGTTTAAAAAATAATGAAAATTAAACAATACTAACACATAGTCAAAATTAACAATTAGGAGAAAACTACTACGTTTTATTCAGAAAATTATACAAATATGATGTAAGATACACTACGATATTATGATAACTTCTTTAATTCGCAATTTAACATTTAAAAACACTACAATGAGTGGTCAATACTTGTAAAATTAATAATATTATTGTTTATTATATTTGTTGAGTAATAAAACTATTATTATTATCAAATATTTTTGTTTCAATTTGTGTTAAATTATTATGTAATGTTAGACAGTTTTAGAAAACTTGACGGAGGTTACCAAATTGAAATAGAACAAAGAAGATGAAGAGAATTATTTCCAAAATATATTTACGAATGAATAGATGCTAACCTATATCTGAGAAGGTAACAGAGGCCAGACTTAGATGGTTTGGCCATATAATGAGAAGAGAGGATGAACACGTGGTTAAGAGGTGCCTTTCCATGGCTACTGATAGGAGGGTGAGGGGAAGGCCCAAACCACCTGGCTGACCAGTGGCGGCTGGCGACCTAAAATATTAGAGGGGCTCAATTTTTTTCTTGAAAGGAAATGTGTATTTAAAAGGAGAAAATATTCAGTACACTTGCGAAATTTCGACAGAGGTGAAAAAATATCATTTTCATGCATATGCATGATCAGTGTTTATCATCATTCTCCTGTTAAACTGCAATTACAATACCTGAAAGAAAGGGGGGTCGGGTGGATCATATATCATACATGTTGGATTTAGTTGTTTTTGTCAGAGTCAGAATTAAATACCTACATCAGAATTATTGTCAAAAAGTAAACACGGACAACAACATTTCACTGCGCCCGCAATACGCATTCTTTTCACTACACCTGCAAAGCCATGACGTTTTTTATTACAAATTCATCTTAAAACTTCGAATATATTTACGTGATTTACAATAACTAATTTGAGATAATGAGATGATTGGCCGGGAGGCCCTTAATTTTTTCACATTCACACGATCGTCGTAATTAAAGTAACGCGAAATTAAATTATGTATACTATTCACCGTGTACTATTGTCAAAAATTATTATTAAAAATATTAAATTAACAAATTAACCATATTTCATCACTCTGCAAACACAACCACAATACAACATGCAAAATGGCGCGCTGTCATCTGTCATCAACGGCCTTCAGCACTCCAGCTGACCATTGCAAAGTGCGCAGACGCTAATATTAGTTGTGTTCATAAATACACTAATTCATCTACAACTTACTGGAAAGAGATATATTCCGGTAAATTCATGAACATATGGAGGACTCTGGGAAATGCCTTATGGTCTCAGGTTCGATGAAAGGAAAATCCTGATCTATTACCTTCACGCGGTGGGGGGTGAGCAACGACGTCAGTCGGCCAATATAGACAGGGACCGAGTGTTGGCCGGGATAAGCTGAACCCCAACTAACTTCACCAGGTAAAGTTGGTTAGGGCACTCTATTGTCCTGGAGAAAGTAAATGCTCTCCAAAGGCGGAGGAACTTCTTTGGTCAACGGCATAGAATGTGGAAAGCAACGGGAAACTACCACATTAAAGGCCCATGTGGCATCCCAAGAAACAGCAAAAAAATGAATGAATCTCTAGTGAAATCTTCCGGAGGTAAAATAGTCCCCCGTTCGGATCTCCGGGTGGGGACTGCTCGAGATTCTAATGGAAAAGATAAAACCCAATTAACAAGATGCGCTACATGGAATGTTCGAACGCTACTGATGAACAGTAAATTAGAAAACCTTAAACTTGAAATGCACAAAATGAACTTAAATGCCTTAGGTATAGCAGAAATGAGATGGCCAGACTGTGGTGATTTCTGGAGTGGCGAATATAGAGTAATCCATACAGGGTGTATTGAAAATAAACCAGGACAAGGAGGTGTGGGCGTTGTTCTGAACAAGGAATGGGGAAGGCGTGTCAAGGGATATGTGCAATATAGTGGTAGAATTATTCTAGTCAAGATTGAAACAAAACCTGTAGATACTGTGCTAATCCAAGTATACATGCCTACCTCACGCTATGACGATGAAATTGTCGAAGAAGTATATAGTGAATTGGACAAATTGATCCTCAATGTGAAAGCTGAAGAAAATCTGATAGTTATGGGAGACTGGAATGCGGTAGTCGGAGAAGGACAAGAGACAACATGTGTTGGACCTTACGGGCTGGGAACGAGAAATGCTAGAGGAGATAGACTGACAGAATTCTGTGTGAAGCACAAATTAGTAATTGCAAATACTTGTTTTGAGCACCATCAAAGACAACGCTATACATGGAGGTCCCCAGGTGATCGACAAAGACTGCAAATAGACTATATTATGGTTAAAAACAGATTTAAAAACCAAATAAAAGACTGCAGAAGCTACTCAAGTCCAGATATAGACAGCGACCATAATATGGTAATTGCCAAAAGTCTACTGAAATTGAAAAAACTGAAAAAGAGAAACAATCAGAGATGGAATGTCAAAACATTAAAAAGGAGAGAGATAAAAGACGAATTTGTTAAAAAGACACAAGAATGCATAACAAGTAGTGAAGAAGCGAATGAAAACCAGATATGGGAAAATATTAAAAATACAATCAAAACTGCAGCAGCGGAGGCTATTGGAAAAGATAGACCTCAACCAAAGAAGGAATGGATAACAAATGAACTCCTTGAAATGATACAAGAGAGGAGACAGCTAAAGAACGACCCCGATGAAGAAGCCCAAAAAAAGTACAAAGCATTGAGAAACAAGATAAACAGAGAATCCCGAACAGCTAAAGAGGCATACTATCAGAAACGATGCTATGAAATAAACGAATGTATGAAAAGGGGAAACGTAGAATCAGCTTATGCTTCTGTAAAAGAGTTTTTTGGGACAAAAACCGGGAAAGGTAATGCTATCGAAGGAGAAGACGGTAAAATAATCTTCGAAGAATCTTT
Source organism: Molanna angustata (assembly GCA_963576475.1). Lineage (NCBI taxonomy): Eukaryota > Metazoa > Arthropoda > Insecta > Trichoptera > Molannidae > Molanna > Molanna angustata. The sequence goes on along the minus strand of OY754985.1, from coordinate 4,945,705 downwards.
AATCGTCGAAAGATGGAAAAGATATTTGGAAGAGCTATACAATGGAAACAATTATGTCAACATGGAGAATCTGATAGAATGCGAATCTGATGTAGATGCGGATACTTTGGGCGACCCAATCACCAGAGAAGAATTTGACGACGCAATAAAAAGGCTTAAAGATAGGAAATCACCAGGAGTTGATGAAATACCAGCTGAATTAATTAAATCTGCAGGCGAAGGTACTATGGAAGCTATCTATAAGTTGGTCCACATGATATATAAGACAGGAAAAATCCCGGAGGACTTTAAAAAATGTGTTATTGTAACTCTACCCAAAAAACCCGGTACAACCAAATGTGAACAACATAGAACGCTTAGTCTCATATGTCATGCATCTAAAATTCTAACCAATATTATTCTAAAAAGAATCAATCCTAATATAGAGACAATCCTTAGTAAAGATCAATTTGGATTTAAAAGGAGAATGGGAACCAGAGAAGCTATATTATCTTTACGCGTAATTCTCGAAAAAAGAATAAAAAGAAATCAATACACGTATGTTGGCTTTGTGGATCTAGAGAAGGCTTTCGACAAAGTAGAATGGAAGAAACTTTTTGAAATACTAGGTAGGATTGGTGAAAAGTATAGAGACAGACGTATCATCCAAGCTCTTTACAAAAACGAAGCCGCCATAATCAGATGTGGAAAAGAAGAAAAAGAGGCAAATATAAGACAAGGTGTGAGACAAGGCTGCTCTCTCTCTCCAATGCTTTTTAACGGCTATATTCAATGTGCGATAGATGAAATAAGAGAAGTAATGGAACATAGAAGAGGCATCAGAATCCATGGACAAAAGGTAGATATGATCAGATTTGCAGACGACATCGCTCTGATAACGGATAGTGAAGAAGAACTAAAAGAAACCTTAGAAACTATGGAGTTAGTCCTAAACGAAAAGTACAACATGAAAATAAATAAGGATAAAACTAAGGTACTAACTGTAGGCAGGGATGAACGCCAAATGAATCTACTGATGTATGGAGCAGCTCTCAAGAATGTGAAAGAATTTGTGTATCTAGGGAGTAGAATCACATGGGATGGCCGTTCAAGTAGAGAGGTGGACAGTCGCATTCACCAGGCAAAACTCGCCTTCAACAAAAAATCCAAGATGTTCGAGTCCAACAACATGGACCTTAAACTCCGAAAGGAACTAGTGAAGACATTTGTATGGAGTATTTTGTTATATGGTTGTGAGACATGGTGCATAGGTGAAAGAGAACGCAAAAGATTGGATGCCTTCGAGATGTGGACCTATCGCCGAATGCTTGGCATATCTTGGAGGGACCATATAACAAATGATGAGGTTCTCAGCAGAATTAAGGAAACCAGGCACCTGTCAAACACCATATCGAAAAGGCGTGCAAATTGGATAGGCCATGTGTTGCGACACGAGGATCTCCTACATATCATCTTAGAGGGAATGGTTGAGGGTACAACTGGCAGAGGGCGTCCCCGCCGGGAGTATTTAGAACAGGTGTGCCGCGACATGCATTGTACCTCTTACACGGAGATGAAAAGAGTCGCTGAAGACCGAGCGGAGTGGAGGAGGAGATGCATCAATTTAATGCTGCCAACCAATCTTCAAGATTGAAACAAAAGAAGAAGATGTATATAGGAACGTGCCCGAGAGCTCCATACATATGCCATACATTTCGCATCATATTGTACTACGGCATTGGAATCAATTATATGAGTTTACATACAGTTCTTCGGGCGCAAGTACATTGTGCCCGCGGAACAAAATTTTTCATAGAATCTCGCTGTATGAAACGAACTATTGCAGTATTTTACTATTACAACCGTAAGGTGGAAATACATTTATTTTTAAAACAAATAATGAATTTCCAGAATTAATTTAGCAAATATTTTTGGAATCTATCGAACAAAATTTTTGGGAGGGCTCAGCCCGAGAGCCCCTTTGGGGGAGCCGCCACTGTGGCTGACGAATGTCCAAAGGGACATGAAGAAGCTGGGTCTGAGAAAGGAGGATGCGCAGCAGAGAGACTATTGGCGCTGCATGGTTAGGAAAGCCGACCCCGTGTAACGGGACATGGCGAGGATAAAGAAGAAGAATAGATGCTAAAAATAAATAAAAAGCACAGAATATTGAGAAATTAATTATAAAAGTGCGGTTATACCGTGTAGAGTTGGCTCTTGTCTCACGGTGGCAAAGTGGGGAACTAAAATTATAATTGACGATGCTGAAATCATAAAACAATTAACACTAGGTTTTGTTGATCACTGCCCAAGGCACGCTAGACAAGTAATGTTGCATTGTCTCTCAAAGATAATTTCTTCTATATACATACCATCACGCCATGTCCCTTACGGAGTAAGCAGAGAGAACCAAGCGCCATACTCCTCTATTTTTGCACACATTCCTGGCTTCCTTATTATGTCCTCATTTTTCATGTGTGAATAATAAGGACATGAGATAATAAGGATATTATAAGTAAAATAAAAGTGAATGCCTTGAGGTGGTTTGGATATATTGAAAGAATGAATGATAAATGACTGAACAAAAAAATATGTATGGGTGTAAGAGATGGAGTGAATAGCAGGGCCGCCCCAGAAAGAGATGGCATGACCATGTGAATGATATTTTGAAGATAAAAAGCTTGAAAAATTGACGAGCATGTATAAGACGATGCATGGATGTAAAGGAAGCCCATAGATTTTTATTATAATATACTAGATGTCGTAGTTAGCAAATTTTGTTTGAATCGAAGTGAGTCATTTTTCCGGGGGATTTTTGACGTTTTGGTTCCAGACCACATCGTTTTTCTATAGAGAATAACGACTAATGTAAATTGTTTTCGGATTTATTTGTCGAAAAAAAACACTTTGCTTATTAAGATTTAGAGAAGTTACCTAAGATGTGTTGGAATGTAAGGAATACTGCAATATGTTGCCAACAAAAACGTCAAACGCGCGATATTCCATGACTCACTTTTTGCACGGAGTACTACATCTATCATATTATATGAAAATCTATGATAGAGCCAGGAATCTGATATTTTTTTCAATTTCATAGATATTGAAATAAGAGGATAGCCTAGTCTTCACACCATTTTTTTTAAATCTAACTTACAAAAGTTTGGTAAAAATAGGTTGGTTAGGTTTGTTTGTAGTTATAATTGCGACATTATATATTGAAAAAAGTAACTAACACATTAAAAAAAATAACTAAATTAGTGTTTTTACCAAACTTTTGTAGGTTATGTTTAAAAAAATGGTGTGAAGACTAGGCTATCCTAAATAAGATAATACAAATCTTCTGTATAAAGTGTTGCTATTATATATATTACAACAGTGTTGCAACTTATCAATATAAAATGCAGTACCTACTTAATTACATTCACAAAACAAAATGAATGAGCAAGCAATAAAAAGATGCCACATTCATGAGACATAATATGATATTTATGGTCTCACAGCTGGTACTAACGGAAAACACAATTAAAAACTGTATCTCTACCGGGAATTGAAATTTCAAACCTTTCGCTCAAGACTCAGATATCTATCTAAACATTGTGAACAAAGGTAATGAACCTACATTCACTACCAAAGCAAGGTCTGAGGTTTTAGATCTCACCCTCTGCTCACAAAATATCAGTAATGAAGTAATGGACTGGCACGTATCGTCAGAAGAATCAGCTTCTGACCATAGACATTTAATGTTCCACATTAAAAGCCTGACAAAAACAACAATTCAATATAGAAATAAAAAATCTACTGATTGGATTGGGTTCAAAGACGACCTTAAGGGTGGTATTAGCCCAATAGAGTCGACAAGAAATCTAAGAAGAATAGATTTAATTACGGATGAACTTACGGAAAACCTAAGTATGGCCTATGAACAGAATTGCCCAATTAAAACAAAAACTGAAAAAAGGGAAGTTCCCTGGTGGAACTCAAACCTATCCACCCTTAGGGCAAAAACTAGGAAACTGTTCAATAGGGCTAAACACTATAGCCTGTGGGAAGAGTATAGAAAATCTCTAACAGAATACCATAAGGCTATAAGGAAAGCCAAAACGGAATCTTGGAAAAAGTTCTGCAGCACCATAAATGGTACTAAAGAAACAGCAAGGATTAATAAAATCCTTGCCAGGAGGAAGGAACCTGGTATAGGTCTCCTAATAAAAGAAGATGGTAATTATACTGCAACATGCAAGGAAACACTTGAGCTATTAGCTAAAACACATTTTCCTGGATGCGAAACGGTGAAGGAAACCATCACTAAGCCTCCAGGATGCGATAAACCAAGTTTAAATGACTGGAGATTAGCATCAAAAATCTTCAGGCCTAATCAAATCAAATGGGCTATCAACTCTTTTGAGCCTTATAAAAGCAGTGGAAATGATAACATATTCCCTGCTCTTCTACAGAACGGTATAGAAAAAATCATGCCGACACTGCTGAAAATATTCAGATCCAGTCTTGCATGGGGCTATGTTCCACAAAGCTGGAGAACAGTCAAAGTAACCTATATACCAAAACCAGGTAAAGAAAGTTATAAGACTCCAAAAGCTTATAGACCAATTAGTCTATCTTCATTTATGCTAAAAACTATGGAAAAGATTTTACATTGATACATAGTGAGCAATATAATAACATTGCATCCTATTCATCCAAAGCAACATGCTTACCAAGAGGGCAAATCTACTGAAACAGCTCTTATTGAAATCGTAGGAAATATAAGAAAATCCCTAGATAGCGGAGAAATTACTCTGTGTGCGTTCCTAGACATAGAAGGAGCATTTGATGCAGTACCAATAAGCGTATTAATTAGTGGACTAAGACAGAAACATGTAGACAATACTATAATAAAATGGATTGACAACATGTTATCCAATAGATACATCATAACTAATCTGGTGGATGAGACAACTAAGGCTAAAACAAACAGGGGGTGTCCGCAGGGTGGAGTCTTATCACCACTCCTGTGGACGCTGGCTGTGGATGGCCTAGTATGCACACTGAACGAATGTGGATATAATACACAAAGCTATGCAGATGATATAGTCATTACAATCAGAGGGAAAGAATGTGAAACAATCTCTGATCTGCTACAAAATGCACTAAAAATAGTTGAAAAATGGTGCAAAGATAATGGACTAACAGTTAATGCAAATAAGACAACTGTTGTACCTTTCACTAGGAAAAGAAAGCTGAATAAACTCTCACCTCCAATATTCTTTGGAAAAAAACTCGACTTTTCCAATGAAGTAAAATATCTAGGTATAACATTGGATAGTAAATTAACATGGACACAACATGTAGAAAAAGTTGCTCAAAAAGCAATCAAAGCATTATGGACATGCCATAGACTCATAGGGAATAATTGGGGACTAAAACCCCAACAAGCTCTGTGGTCATACACTACAATAATAAGACCAATAGTATCTTATGCTGTAACAGTTTGGAATGACAAACTACAACAAAGAGGCTGTGTAGATAAACTTAAACGTTTACAAAGATTAGCCTGCTTGCTCATTACGGGAGCCTTACACACAACTCCCACCGCTTCTCTAGAGGCCATGATTAGTCTACCACCTCTCCATTTATACCTTGAAAAAATGGCAAAGGAAGGTATTATAAGACTAACAAGTGGAAATAAACTAAACACAAATTTAGAAATCCAAGCAAATCTAAACAAAATAGAATCTCAAGACAAATTACTTGCATTCCCAACAGATAAAATATTAACTGTTTACAACTTTGAAAAACCATACAAAGTAGAAATACAAACTAAAACTACAATAGCAGATGTTTGGTATCAGGAATCCAATGGTGCACTTATATGGTACACTGACGGATCCAAGAAAAAGAATGGTATAGGATCGGGCATATATGGGCAAGTGCCTAAGGTGAAGATCCACAAGCACTTGGGACAGTATGCAACGATCTTCCAGGCAGAAATATGTGCCATAACACTCTGTGCCTATGAAATCCTAAGAAGGAATTATAAGAACCACAGAATATACATTTACTCTGATAGTCAAGCTGCTCTTAAAGCTCTTGATTCCTACACAGTAACTTCATCAACAGTACTAGACTGCATTGAAGCGCTGAAGACTTTATCAGTAAACTATGGTAACAAAATCATACTAAGATGGGTACCTGGACACTCCAATTATAAAGGTAACGAGGAGGCTGATGCTCTGGCAAATAGGGGAGCGGACATAGCTACCTATGGGCCGGAGCCTCACTGTCTCCTAGCTAATAGTATTGTTAAATCAACACTTTACCAAAGAATGCTTAACAATGCCACTGAACTCTGGTTATCTACCCCAGGACAAAGACATTCAAAAGCACTCATTTCAGGATTCTCTTCAACACACTCTAAGCGGATCCTAACAATGAGCAGGAATAACCTTAGGATTCTTACTAGAATCTTAACTGGTCACTGTAGACTCAATAAACATCTATGCACGATGAATTTATCGGAAATGTACCTATGCAGGTTCTGCATGGATGAACATGAAACACCGATGCATCTACTTACAGAATGTGGCCCACTAATGCAAACAAGAGTAAAGAAAATAGGTTTGCATATTGCTGATCAAAAGCAAATCAGAGACACCGATCCACAAAGGATTTTACAGTTCTTCCAGGAGATAGGACTATGGAATGACATCTAGCAGGCAAAGTATCACAATGGACTACTATTGAGTCGACGTGAGAAGGTCTCTAGATGGGTTACAAAAAAAAAAAAAAACTGAGTTGTGAAGGCAGACAACAATTAACAAATCAATGAAAAAACCATATAACAAGAACGAATAATTTATTTACGGCTTCAACAGCCCTTCATAATAAACACATAGGGCCGGTATTACAGTCTCAGTTTAAGACCTAAACTCAAGTTTTACAAAAATATAGCGTATTACGGTGTCCGTTTAGGCCTAATCTTCCCTCAAATATGTCACTAAACGACAAATATTTAACTCAACGTTTCTGGCGGATTAAGTACTTAACGGTGAGTCAACTGTCATTTGCTAGGCAACGCGTGTAGTTTCAGTTTCTATCACTAGAGGCGTTAGTTGTATCGACGGTGGCGCCACACAACAAAACAAACTGACAGCCATATTGAAACGAACATGAGCATTTAAAAGCATTATTTTGGTGGAAAAAAAACAATAGTATAAATAACAATAGTATAATATTAATGGAAAAAAAACAAGTCGTAGCGTCCCGTTTTGTAGTTTGTTTTATTTGAGGTTATTTAAAATTTGACAGATAATAACCACAGAAAAAGTAAAATATGTCTATAATTGAAGATTTAGTAACTGACATGTCATATTGCACTGTAATACGGAAATGGATTTAATCTCCCCTTAATCTTGAGTTTAACAAACTCAATGAGTTGAGGGCCGACTGTAATACCGGGCCATAATTATTGCACATCTTCAATAAAAATCACAAAAAACAGAACAATTATAAAATATAAATTCATGTCAAAAGAATATGAAAAAAATATTAGATAATTTCATTTAATAGTGATAAGATTGACATGGTATGGCCATGTGATGAGACATGAAGATAATGCAGTGCATTCTGCACTAGGAATGAAGGAAGGCCGGAGAGGTAGAGGTGGACCAAGGCTCATATGGTGGAGTGGTATGGAGGAGTTGAGAAAGGCACAACAATGGTGCAAGATTGTGAGTCATGGAGGACAAAAATATGGAGAGCCGACCTCAGTTAAAATGTGGAAGAAGGATGAGGAAAAAAGAAGATTTGATAAGAAATCATAGAAAGAAATCATAAATCATACACAAACATACAAAAAGCTATGTAAATAAAGCTATAAAGAATGAAAATAAAACATTATAACATAATGACTGTTACAAGAAAAACAAGTGGGTTGAAGCCAGAGCAATACTCCTCTCTACCAAGTCACTCAACAGAGTATTCAGATTTTGTAAGAAAAATTTTCAGCATTTTCGTGAGTGAAATGAGTATGTTAAATTATTTTTGATTTAAATATTTTATTATGAAAACTTGATAATTCTTCAATGCCATTTATGAAAGTGTTGTGCCTTTTGCAATTTGAAAATAAAAATATCAAATTTAAGTTTCCTGAACTTGGGGTTCACAGCACATTACACACACACACACACACACACACACATAGATACATTGTGATGAAATATTTCGAGTAAAATCTTAGCATGATATTAGTTGATAGTCAAATATTTTTTTTTAATTGCATATACACAAACATTGGATTTTTTTCCCTTTGGGGAGTCAAATGATATTTTTTTTAACATCTCAATAGAGACGAAGTTGGGATATTGTAGAAGAACCAGGAACTCGAAGCACCAACAGGGCTTACGACCTGTTATGATGACAGGTCGTAAGCCCTGTAGGTGCCTCGAGTTCCTGGTTCTTCTACATTATCCCAACTTCGTCTCTATTGAGATGTGAAAAAAAAATGTCAATAAAAATATTAGTTGATAATCTGCAACAAAAAATAACTTAAAATTTTTAATAAGCATTAAAAATAAAAAACGTTTATAACTTAATTCTACTGTTTATTTAGACTACATCCTACAAATGAGAAATGAAGTTTCAATACTTAAAAATGTGCTTAGCGTGAAACAGGTTGTAGGTTGTAGTCTAAATAAACACTGGAAAGTTATAATTTTTTTTTATTTTTAATGTTTATTAAAAATTAAAAAAAAAATTTAATGTAATTCCATCAAGAAATTTCAATCAAAAAATTAAATCTAAAAAATAACCATAAAAGCAGCGAAGGTGTATAGCGCTGGCCACAACCCACAGGCCACAACCCACTGGCCACAACCCACTGGCCACAACCCACTGGCCACAACCCACTCCTTTTTTATATGAATACGCCCGTGTAAGAAGTACCTATTCATCTTCATACATTCCCCAAATTAAGTATAAATGCTTGCGCTATAGGCGAATGAAATACATCGTGGCTAATCCATCATTTCTCAGAGAAATAATATTTATATCACAAACTATCATATAACAAAAATTACGAGTAATTAGTTTAAAGCTTCAGAAGTAATGGACGTACACCCAGGAGACAAGATGATTTCTGAAAACAAAGAAAATCATATATAAATTGAATCATCATTATTGAAGTATACAAATAATTATAAAAATGAAAATTTGGATATATAGCATGTCTATCAATTCTTTTAATATAAATTTTATAATTCTCAAATCTATAATAAAATATGGTCGCTAGATGACTGAGAGTGGAACTTGAAATTGCTTGATTTATTTTACCTAAACAAGTAAATTAATATGTTTTTTATGTAAAATAGTGAAATCATTAATAATACCAGAAATGGCTGATGCAAATCATAGTGAATCGATCTCGTAGTGAATCTCACAAAAAAATTATACAACCACACTTGACTGTAAATTAGAATAAATGCCGTTTAAATAGGATCTTTGAGATATATGGTTAAAAAAAACAATGTATGACAGAACAACAAACATGAAAAATAAGACATGCAGATTCGATAGGTGGATTCGATAGTTTGGATAGGTGGATGGCAGAGCGGTTAGCGCGCTGGGTTAGTAATCCAGTGGTCGCGAGTTCGAATCCTGCCTCGACCGATATCGTTCACCTATAGGACAAGCATTTATGCTTAGTTTAGGGAACGTAGGAAGATGTATATGTACTTGTTTAACAAGGACATATTCATTTTTTTTTTTTAAAAAAAAAAAAAAGATTCAGAATAAATTATATCCTGGAGTGATTTTGTCAAAGAAAGGATGAGTGATTAATATCTAAAAACGAAAATATAATTTAAGTTCTATTTAATTTTTTCACAAACACGACTCCCATTCACTGGTATCACTCAATGCTGAGCATCGTCAGGATGGTGAACAATAGTGATGAAGATCTATATATATATATACGCTAAGGGCTTAGCGTAGAGCTCTCGTTGCGAGCGGTCGTGTTTCGCGCGCGTTCGTTCTTTTCGAGTAGGTAACGTTAAGGCGGCTTTCGAAAATGCCCGGTGTTATTCGGGCGAAACGTCAGGCGACAAACAGTCCTTCTCAGGACTATCCTACACGGGTTTACCCAAAAAGTTGTTTTGCATCTTATACCCGTGAAAACCTTAAAGTTAACATATATATATATATATATATATATATATATATATATATATATATATATATATATATATATATATATATATATATATATATATATATATATATATATATATATATATATATATATATATATATATATATATATATGTTATATTTGATGTAAAAAACTAAAACACTAAAATTAACAATAAATCACAACACAAAAATAATGATAAAATATTATTACCAACGAACACGACAGCAGGTGGGCGTGTCACAAGGAGCCAATCACGTCGCGCTAACAATATTTGACATAAGCGGCCATCTTGTACGCTACGAGTCACTTGACGGTGAGCTTTCAGTGTGAGTAGACGTGTGTCGCGCGCGTGCTTTTCGTTAAGTCCTTGAAAATGCCTGGTGATATTCAGGCGAAACGTCGGAAGACAAATGGTCTTAGTCAAGACCTACTGACACGGGAAAACCGAGATAAAAATATTATAACATATATATATATATATATATATATATATATATATATATATATATATATATATATATATATATATATATATATATATATATATATATATATATATATATATATATATATATATATATATATATATATATATATATATATATATATATATATATATATATATATATATATATATATATATATATATATATATATATATATATATATATATATATATATATATATATATATATATATATATATATATATATATATATATATATATATATATATATATATATATATATATATATATATATATATATATATATATATATATAGATTCAAAACTAGGATAAAAAGATAATGCTTAACATATGAAGAACGTCTGAATGTGTTGGGCCTCACTACTCTTGAGGAACGGAGAAAGAGAGGGGATCTCATAGAAACCTTCAAAATACTAAACCAATACTATGACTGTCCTGAATTGAAGCTGATGTTCTGCCTCAACCAAAATACTAACTTAAGAGGTCATAGTTTGAAGCTAGACAAACACAGTTTCAGGCAGAATCCCTGGAAGCATATCTTGTCCAATAGAGTCGTGGATGCGTGGAACAGTTTGCCACCGGAACTTGTTGTTGCACAAAGTGTTAATGTGTTTAAAAATAGACTTGACAGACTGAACAAGTGAATACTGTTGTGAGATCAGACATATCAGCATACATACCTGCCTGTCTGATAACATTTAATAATAATAATAATAAAAAATAAAAAAAATAATTAGATAAACTTGAAATATTAGAGATAAATAGAGTAAAATGTAACAGCAACATTCCTTTGACAGTATGATTAATATGATTTTTTTGACAAATTTTTAACATCTCAATAGAGACGTAGTTGGAATATTATAGAAGAACCAGGAACTCAAGGCACCTACAGGGCTTACGACCTGTCATCATGTTTACGTGATCACTTTATGCGCTTGCACAGCGTTCACCAATTTTATTATTAAAAGTCTCAATCCTGCGGATTTGTTTACAGAAGAAGTCTACATCTCGCTTTCCACTTCTCTCTATCTTCTGCAACCCTCTTCAGCTCAAAATATGTGGCGCAGTTCATGTCCTCGCACACCTAGATCAAATACTCCCGTCGGGGGCGCCCCCTGTGGTTTGTCCCCTCAACCATTCCCTCCATTAGGTCATGTAGGAGACCCTCATAACATAAACATACAACATATGACAGGTCGTAAGCCCTGTAGGTTCCTGGTTCTTCTATAAAATTCCAACTATGTCTCTATTAGTCAATGTTGGGTTGTCAATCAATAGGAGTTATTGAAATGTATTATTAATTTTTTTCCAATTATATCCATGTCTTAAATTTGCCTCCAATCAATAAATTGAATTACACCACCCCAGTGTGGTGGGATAAAATATATTAAATATTAAGGATGAGTTGAAAATGTTTGTCCGTGAAATGATGTATGAGTTTTAATAAGATATCAATATTACCGTGTTATTGGCAGATGGCATAAATTTCACATTCTGGACAGTGATCAGGCTTGAAGGGGATGCACTCCAATCCAGGAGGACAGTAGTGGGACTGACAAGGATTGCTCAGATCTGTGCACGGTCTGTAAGCTGTAAGACACTTTCATGTAAAACCAACATTGTTCATGGTAATAATTCACATTTGTTACATTCAAATAATTGTCGGCCTTCGTGGCTCAGTTGGTTAGATATCTGACTGCTGAGCCAAAGGTCCCGGGTTCGATTCCCGGTGGAGACACGGTTTATAATTGTGTTTTCAGTCTGTATCTGTGAGACGATTAATATCGCAAGTCTCCAGAATGTGGCAACTTATTATTGGGTGCGTGTTAAATTAATATTTGACATAGTACCTGTTAGTTGCCTGAGAAGCAATATTAAATAAATAAATAAATACGCGACGTCCTACGTAGGAGATTCAAAGTGAACGCGAAGTGAAGCGGCGCGAAAATAACAAACAGTTGGTAACTATGGAGGTGTCCTATGTTACCAACCGCGAGTAGGTTACGATGTGGCGCGGCGCGATGCGAAGCGAACGCGATCAGTTGGTTTGATATTTTCATGCGAATTGGAAGGTTTTTTTGGGTTAAGTATAATGCAGAAGCGCGATTCTCTTGCACATAGGACAGAGCCGCCGCATCGCACCGCTTTGAATTTGCGTGTAACCGCTTCGAATTGCTTCACAATTGCGTTCGCTTTGAATCGCCTACGTAGGACGTCGCGTTAGCAATTCAGTTATACCATCATGGCATATCCCAAAATGTGGGGTAAACAGCGACAGAAGTACGGGTGTGCATTACCATTTAAAAGAAAGCATGATACATTTGTGTATCCTCACAAACCATTCTAAGATCAAGAAGTTGCTCACTGAGCCGATACAGCGACCTTGTCTTATCCCCAACAGGATCTTTAATCACTGAAGCTCTTCGTTCTGCCCAATACTGTCCTACATAGGAGTGGACTATTCGGTGAGTGATTAGGTATAGCACCCATCCATGATAATGAGGTCAAGCAGGAAGAATAATAAAAATATTTTTTCTTGACTTCTCTGAATTCTGTTACATACTCAGATCACCAATGTGAAGTTGGGAACAATTATTATAATATTCAGCAAAAATAATCTTGAATTATGTTAAAACAATATGATAACTTACTGTCTATACATATTCCAGAGAAACAGCATCCTCCACAGCATTGACCATGATCTTCACACTGGAAATTAAAAAATAATAATAATTCATTGAGTTATATCAAATTGAAAATTAAAAAGTCGAGTTATTAAGTTTTTAATTGAGTTGTAAATTACAAAGACTATGTAGCCAATTTAATATATAGTCTGGGCTTAACTGAAAGATGTTATTTCAAAGAATGTCATAATGACATTCACAGAATGCACTCTCTACATGATAACCATTGAGAAATGGTGTAAAAATTTAAAAAAACATTTTAAAAATTATGAAAAAACAATTTTCCACTATAGTATAGTATTGGAGAATAAATATATGAATGAAATAATAGATTATTTTTGTCTAGGATTATAAAATTAATCAAATTATCTATATAAATTTATTTCTATACTAGTAAAATCCGGCAGACGTTGTCCTGCCTATTCAATTATATACCTCCAAATATAGCATGACATGGCGTGATGGTATGTATGTATGTTGGTATCTTGTCGTTTTTATTTGTTAATTGAACAAATTGGAAATAGTATCTCTTGGAAATACTGAACTGATGTGACCACATCCATGCTCCGCAAGTCATATCTTTATTCAGTCGAGACTCAGATCAAATCAAGACAGCAAAAAAATTTATAAAACAATCAGGATTTTTTTACGAAAGAGAAAAGAAAAAAATAATAATTATATAAAGAATGTACATAACATCCTTACACTACGATGTCGAACATTTGATACATTTTAGTTCTACCGTAGTTCATAATATATTCGAAACATTTTCTTTTAAATGATTTCAGCGACATTAATAATGTATAAACTTCAATTTCAATTTTTTTATAGCCATGAAATATTACATAAAAAATATGTACTAAGATATTTAAAAAAAAACATCAATAACTTGACTGAACAATGTCGTTTCGTTATTTTTACATGATTCATAAATAAATAAATATAAGATGGGTCGGTGGCAGAGCGGTTAGTGCGACAACAAGCATTTATTTGCTTATTTTAGGGAACGTAGGAAGATGTATATGTACTTGTCTAACAAGGACATATTCATTTTTTGGTATAAAAAAAAAAAAAAAAAAAAAAAAAAAAAAAAAAAAAAAAAAAAAAAAAAAAAAAAAAAAAAAAAAAAAATATTTGTACGTTACTAAAAAAAGCCTTAAATAATGGTAATGTATGAAAGCCCTTATATATTTATAACACTAACATTATCCACAGGCATTATCTCAATACACAAACAGGCATCAGTACAAATAATGAAATAAATAAACAAACAATTCACTAAACTACCTACCTTATGTCCAGAATCAATACAATCCTGACATTTGACTACACATAACAGAGTTAAAACCATGGTAAACAAAATCATCAATCGATTCATCATTTTAAATAAGAGTTTGCTCAAATATATAACCTATTTATCACTTTGTCACAAATGAAAACAAAATATAATTGACATATTATTATGCCATATTTACACTGAAAAACACAACATATATAATATTTTATTAGGAAAATAACAGGTTTGATCAATTAAACTAACGGCCCCTTCCACCAAGATATGACAAATCAATTATCAACTAAATGCCTATTTGCAGCTCAAATCACCACACTGAAAGTCACCATTGTTGTTTTTGTTTACAATATATAGAGTTATGAGGAAAATTTAAAGGAAAAGGATGACAAACAATATTGATTAAAGAATTAACACAAAAATTCTCAAATGTTTTTATCAAACGTGTTGATGATCGGTTTAGACTGCCACTAAAGACTTGGTAGGATTGTATAGTGAAATGATACTTTACACAGAGTGCATCAAATATTTGATTTTTACGTTGAGAAATCTCGGTGAAATTGGCCGTTGGCAGTAATCGTAACTACAATAACAGTAAAGGACAAATATTCAAACTGTGCCGATTCACTGGTGTGTTAATAACTATTTATAGGAATAGAATACGTCTGAAAATATGAAAAACGATGACAGATTGTAGTAAACACGTGTGGTTAATTACATTTTCATAGTGTGATGTATCGTGGTGTGCTAAATATGGCAAAATGAGTTTATTACTATGTCAACATTATACTATACAAACTTCACTTGAATAAATAAAATACCAGAGCAATAACAAGGTATCAATATCACTGGGTGAACACAAATCAACTTCAAACAATTAATATAATTGATAACTTAAATTGATAACAAGAAATTCAACATTTCTATCACCCATCAATAAGACAAAAACCATGACCCTTCCAAGAGAGGATTGACTGTAGTGTAGTGATCGATGATGCACCGAATGAACAAGTCTACGAGAATTTAAATATCTAGGTGCAAACATAATGCACAAAAACAATCTGTTTCGTCGATCAATTGGAAATATATTGGATTTCGATAATTGAAGCGAATAAGGAAAGATAGGAAAAATTGTAGGAACTCACCGATTTATGTCCATAAGTCCGCGTGGTTGTCATCTTATTATTTCACATCGGTTTAGTTATATTGATTTAAAACACTGACATATAAACACAGTAGGTAATTATATCGTTCAAAAATTAGTATTCCATACATAACGGCCGTAAGATTGATGAATTGATTGATAAAATCGAAGAGCAAAAAATGTCACACACGATGACAATGATTAATATGAACACATATAATTCCACAATTTATTTTATTTTTCTCCCGACGACCGTTTCGGCTTATAAGGCCATAATCAACTGGTTGATTATGGCCTTATAAGCCGAAACGGTCGTCGGGAGAAAAATAAAATATATTGTGGAATTACATATATGTGTTCATATTAATCATTGTCATAATGGAATTCTACAAATTAGAAGCCGTCACAATCGAAAGATTGAAAAGTGCGTAAATGTCACACACGTTTAGCGGTGGCGATGAGCAAGGGACTGGGAGAGGAGAGAAGGGGGGCGGGATATGACGTCAGTCTTGCATATTTATGTATACGATATGTACGTAACACAAACTTTATGGTGAAATACTCCAACAGATACTAAACACCGTGGCAACCTCCAGTTGTCTGAGAGATTTCATCTAAAAAACAAGCATATGATCATCCTTGGCAAGGTTCAAATCTACAAGAAATGTGTTTGTCCCATAATGATTTACGGAATAGAATCCAGAGCAGACACTGTCCGTAGCAAAAACCTCCATTAAACCAGCGAAATGAAGGTACTCAGAAGCATCCCTGGCAAAACTGTGATAGAGTACGAAACACAGAGATCCGAAGGATGTGTGAAGCTGAGGATATCGTAAGATGGGGTCGACAGTGAAGAAGGTTCTGGAACAGACACATGTCAAGAATGACAGACTCAAGTGTCGTCGAAGTGGCCAGGGATAATGTTACCCAAGAAAGCAGACAGCTAGCAGTCCACATCACAGGAGGGAAGCTGACGCAGGAAATAAACAGGCCAACAGGCCTAAAAAGAGAGAAAGAAGAAGACAATAAAAAAAATCAATGTCAGCTTTGAATGTCATGTGGTATACTTGTGTCGACCGCCGTCGCACAGTTGGTAAGCCGTTTGGTTTCTGTGCGGGCATCCTGGGTTCGATTCCCAGCAGAGGAGAAATTTAATTAAATTTATTTCTCACGCAAATATTGCTTCTCTGGGTTGGAAAAACTCATTAGTTAGAAGAAATTGCCATACGGCAATAAACTCGCCACTTGTGCAGGGTGCAAGGAAGTGTTTATTATTATTATTATTATCATCATCCGGTTGGTTGGAAGAAATTGCTTGATGGCAATAAGCCCGCCAGTGTGCATTATATTATGTACAAAAAGTAAATACATAAATAAATAAATAAATTATTCCCAGAGGACAAAAGTTTTCCCAATACACCATACACACAAAAACATATGTGATACCCGTTTAGAAATTTATGTAAAAACATTGCATAACTAGCAAGATGAGCATGTATGAGACAGTGTATCAATGTTGATGATGTTGATGATTTTACGGCGTACATACAAACACATCACGACGAAACTCACAGTGTGCACTCTCTACATGATACCCGTTGAGAAATTGATGTAAAAAAATACGCTTAAAAATTGTGAATTCATGACTCTCCACTATTCCATAGTGTGGAGAGTAAAAATTGCATACATTTGTAACGTAGCTATCCTAAATAAGCAATACATAATCAAAAAATTTGAAAATACCGCTGAAAAAAACAAAATAAAATGAATATGGCATTCTTGTCAACAAATAATATAACCGTTTAATATGTCAGCCACTGGCATTATTCCAAAATCTTTGATTCGCCGTAATTATGAAATCTCAGATTCATCAAAATAATTATTAATTAACATTGATTTCATTGAATAGCTACAGGATAACTAAAAAAATTTAAACAAGAATCTAGAGGGTTGTTTTTTATTACTCTCCACACTATGGAATAGGGGAGAGTCATGATTTCGCAAAATTTAAGCGTATTTTTTTTACATCAATTTCTCAATGGGTATCATGTAGAGAATGCACACTATGAGTTTCGTCATGATGTGTTTGTGTGTATGGCGTATACGCTGTACGCCGTACGCCGTACGCCGTACGCCGTACGCCGTAGCATTTATCTTTTTTGTGTCCTCTCTACAGCCCAAACTATAAGTCTGATCGACTTCATATTAACATCATATGTGTAAAGTGCAAAGACCTAGAGCTGATTAGTTTTCCATAGACAACTTTTGATTTCTTCTCTATGAATTCATCATTTACGTTGTTTTTTTTTTGTGTCCTCTCTGCAGCCCAAACTATAAGTCCGATTGACTTCATATTGATATCACATGTGTTAAGTCCATAAACTTAGAGCTGATTAGTTTTCCATAGACAACGGTTCATTTTTTCCCAATGTTTCTTTATGATTTCATCTATTAAAACTGAAAAAATGCTCTCACGACCTGGAAATTAGATATTTTAATTTGGTTTCAACTATTTATACAACACCAAGAATCTTCATAAAATTGTATTCAAAGTTGGTCAATGTTAAAAGAAAAATATTCAACGGTTTCAAAAATTATATTTTATTTAATGGATATTTGTATGAAACTTATATGTAACAAGAGAATTTTTTTATATTTGGCAATGTTCAGTTCATTGATTTCATATTGATATAAGAATATTAATAGCTTGAACTTAGAACTGATTAGCTTTTCATAGATATCATAAAATTTCTTCATATGATATCACGTGTCAACATTGTCAAAATGCTCTAACGCTCTTTGAAACAAAATTTATCTGCTTTTTTTAAAATATTTCATACAACATAAGCAGTCTTCACTATACTGCATTAATAGTTTGTCTATCTTAACATAAAAATATACTATCGGAAGAAAATTTATATTCCTGTTAGTAACATTTAGTATGAATAAAAATGTAATTAGATAAATTTCTATTTATGGAAACGTTCAGTAATTTGATTTCATGTTATAATGTAAAGAGCTTGAACATAGAACTGATTAGCTTTCCATAAATAACAAAAAAAATCTTCATATGATATCACCTGTCAAAATTTGGAAAATGCTCTCGCGTTCTTTAGAACAAAATTTATCTGCTTTTTTTAAAATATTTCATACAACATAAGCATTCTTCCCTATACTCCATTAATAGTTTGTCTATCTTAACATAAAAATATACTATCGGAAGAAAATTTATATTCCTGATAGTAACATTTAGTATGAATAAAAATGTAATTAGATAAATTTCTATGTATGGAAAAGTTCAGTAATTTGATTTCATGTTATAATGTAAAGAGCTTGAACATAGAACTGATTAGCTTTCCATAAATAACAAAAAAAATCTTCATATGATATCACCTGTCAAAATTTGGAAAATGCTCTCGCGTTCTTTAGAACAAAATTTATCTGCTTTTTTTAAAATATTTGTTACAACATAAGCATTCTTCACTATACTGCATTAATAGTTTGTTTATCTTAACATAAAAATATACTATCGGAAGAAAATTTATATTCCTGATAGTAACATTTAGTATGAATAAAAATGTAATTAGATAAATTTCTATGTATGGAAACGTTCAGTAATTTGATTTCATGTTATAATGTAAAGAACTTGAACATAGAACTGATTAGCTTTCCATAAATCAAAAAAAAATCTTCATATAATATCACGTGTCAAAATTTTGAAAATGCCTTCGCGTTCTTTAAAACAAAATTTATCTGCTTTTTTTAAAATATTTCATACAACATAAGCATTCTTCACTATACTGCATTAATAGTTTGTTTATCTTAACATAAAAATATACTATCGGAAGAAAATTTATATTCCTGATAGTAACATTTAGTATGAATAAAAATGTAATTAGATAAATTTCTATGTATGGAAAAGTTCAGTAATTTGATTTCATGTTATAATGTAAAGAGCTTGAACATAGAACTGATTAGCTTTCCATAAATAACAAAAAAAATCTTCATATGATATCACCTGTCAAAATTTGGAAAATACTCTCGCGTTCTTTAGAACAAAATTTATCTGCTTTTTTTTAAATATTTCATACAACATAAGCATTCTTCACTATACTGCATTAATAGTTTGTTTATCTTAACATAAAAATATACTATCGGAAGAAAATTTATATTCCTGATAGTAACGTTTAGTATGAATAAAAATGTAATTAGATAAATTTCTATGTATGGAAAAGTTCAGTAATTTGATTTCATGTTATAATGTAAAAAGCTTGAACATAGAACTGATTAGCTTTCCATAAACAACAAAAAAAATCTTCATATGATATCACCTGTCAAAATTTGGAAAATGCTCTCGCGTTCTTTAGAACAAAATTTATCTGCTTTTTTTAAAATATTTCATACAACATAAGCATTCTTCACTATACTGCATTAATAGTTTGTTTATCTTAACATAAAAATATACTATCGGAAGAAAATTTACATTCCTGATAGTAACATTTAGTATGAATAAAAATGTAATTAGATAAATTTCTATGTATGGAAAAGTTCAGTAATTTGATTTCATGTTATAATGTAAAGAGCTTGAACATAGAACTGATTAGCTTTCCATAAATAACAAAAAAAATCTTCATATGATATCACCTGTCAAAATTTGGAAAATGCTCTCGCGTTCTTTAGAACAAAATTTATCTGCTTTTTTTAAAATATTTCATACAACATAAGCATTCTTCCCTATACTCCATTAATAGTTTGTCTATCTTAACATAAAAATATACTATCGGAAGAAAATTTATATTCCTGATAGTAACATTTAGTATGAATAAAAATGTAATTAGATAAATTTCTATGTATGGAAAAGTTCAGTAATTTGATTTCATGTTATAATGTAAAGAGCTTGAACATAGAACTGATTAGCTTTCCATAAATAACAAAAAAAATCTTCATATGATATCACCTGTCAAAATTTGGAAAATACTCTCGCGTTCTTTAGAACAAAATTTATCTGCTTTTTTTTAAATATTTCATACAACATAAGCATTCTTCACTATACTGCATTAATAGTTTGTTTATCTTAACATAAAAATATACTATCGGAAGAAAATTTATATTCCTGATAGTAACGTTTAGTATGAATAAAAATGTAATTAGATAAATTTCTATGTATGGAAAAGTTCAGTAATTTGATTTCATGTTATAATGTAAAGAGCTTGAACATAGAACTGATTAGCTTTCCATAAATAACAAAAAAAATCTTCATATGATATCACCTGTCAAAATTTGGAAAATGCTCTCGCGTTCTTTAGAACAAAATTTATCTGCTTTTTTTAAAATATTTCATACAACATAAGCATTCTTCACTATACTGCATTAATAGTTTGTTTATCTTAACATAAAAATATACTATCGGAAGAAAATTTACATTCCTGATAGTAACATTTAGTATGAATAAAAATGTAATTAGATAAATTTCTATGTATGGAAAAGTTCAGTAATTTGATTTCATGTTATAATGTAAAGAGCTTGAACATAGAACTGATTAGCTTTCCATAAATAACAAAAAAAATCTTCATATGATATCACCTGTCAAAATTTGGAAAATGCTCTCGCGTTCTTTAGAACAAAATTTATCTGCTTTTTTTAAAATATTTCATACAACATAAGCATTCTTCACTATACTGCATTAATAGTTTGTTTATCTTAACATAAAAATATACTATCGGAAGAAAATTTATATTCCTGATAGTAACATTTAGTATGAATAAAAATGTAATTAGATAAATTTCTATGTATGGAAACGTTCAGTAATTTGATTTCATGTTATAATGTAAAGAACTTGAACATAGAACTGATTAGCTTTCCATAAATCAAAAAAAAATCTTCATATAATATCACGTGTCAAAATTTTGAAAATGCCTTCGCGTTCTTTAAAACAAAATTTATCTGCTTTTTTTAAAATATTTCATACAACATAAGCATTCTTCACTATACTGCATTAATAGTTTGTTTATCTTAACATAAAAATATACTATTGGAAGAAAATTTATATTCCTGATAGTAACGTTTAGTATGAATAAAAATGTAATTAGATAAATTTCTATGTATGGAAAAGTTCAGTAATTTGATTTCATGTTATAATGTAAAAAGCTTGAACATAGAACTGATTAGCTTTCCATAAACAACAAAAAAAATCTTCATATGATATCACCTGTCAAAATTTGGAAAATGCTCTCGCGTTCTTTAGAACAAAATTTATCTGCTTTTTTTAAAATATTTCATACAACATAAGCATTCTTCACTATACTGCATTAATAGTTTGTTTATCTTAACATAAAAATATACTATCGGAAGAAAATTTACATTCCTGATAGTAACATTTAGTATGAATAAAAATGTAATTAGATAAATTTCTATGTATGGAAAAGTTCAGTAATTTGATTTCATGTTATAATGTAAAGAGCTTGAACATAGAACTGATTAGCTTTCCATAAATAACAAAAAAAATCTTCATATGATATCACCTGTCAAAATTTGGAAAATGCTCTCGCGTTCTTTAGAACAAAATTTATCTGCTTTTTTTTAAATATTTCATACAACATAAGCATTCTTCACTATACTGCATTAATAGTTTGTTTATCTTAACATAAAAATATACTATCGGAAGAAAATTTATATTCCTGATAGTAACATTTAGTATGAATAAAAATGTAATTAGATAAATTTCTATGTATGGAAACGTTCAGTAATTTGATTTCATGTTATAATGTAAAGAACTTGAACATAGAACTGATTAGCTTTCCATAAATCAAAAAAAAATCTTCATATAATATCACGTGTCAAAATTTTGAAAATGCCTTCGCGTTCTTTAAAACAAAATTTATCTGCTTTTTTTAAAATATTTCATACAACATAAGCATTCTTCACTATACTGCATTAATAGTTTGTTTATCTTAACATAAAAATATACTATCGGAAGAAAATTTATATTCCTGATAGTAACATTTAGTATGAATAAAAATGTAATTAGATAAATTTCTATGTATGGAAAAGTTCAGTAATTTGATTTCATGTTATAATGTAAAGAGCTTGAACATAGAACTGATTAGCTTTCCATAAATAACAAAAAAAATCTTCATATGATATCACCTGTCAAAATTTGGAAAATACTCTCGCGTTCTTTAGAACAAAATTTATCTGCTTTTTTTTAAATATTTCATACAACATAAGCATTCTTCACTATACTGCATTAATAGTTTGTTTATCTTAACATAAAAATATACTATCGGAAGAAAATTTATATTCCTGATAGTAACGTTTAGTATGAATAAAAATGTAATTAGATAAATTTCTATGTATGGAAAAGTTCAGTAATTTGATTTCATGTTATAATGTAAAAAGCTTGAACATAGAACTGATTAGCTTTCCATAAACAACAAAAAAAATCTTCATATGATATCACCTGTCAAAATTTGGAAAATGCTCTCGCGTTCTTTAGAACAAAATTTATCTGCTTTTTTTAAAATATTTCATACAACATAAGCATTCTTCACTATACTGCATTAATAGTTTGTTTATCTTAACATAAAAATATACTATCGGAAGAAAATTTACATTCCTGATAGTAACATTTAGTATGAATAAAAATGTAATTAGATAAATTTCTATGTATGGAAAAGTTCAGTAATTTGATTTCATGTTATAATGTAAAGAGCTTGAACATAGAACTGATTAGCTTTCCATAAATAACAAAAAAAATCTTCATATGATATCACCTGTCAAAATTTGGAAAATGCTCTCGCGTTCTTTAGAACAAAATTTATCTGCTTTTTTTAAAATATTTCATACAACATAAGCATTCTTCCCTATACTCCATTAATAGTTTGTCTATCTTAACATAAAAATATACTATCGGAAGAAAATTTATATTCCTGATAGTAACATTTAGTATGAATAAAAATGTAATTAGATAAATTTCTATGTATGGAAAAGTTCAGTAATTTGATTTCATGTTATAATGTAAAGAGCTTGAACATAGAACTGATTAGCTTTCCATAAATAACAAAAAAAATCTTCATATGATATCACCTGTCAAAATTTGGAAAATACTCTCGCGTTCTTTAGAACAAAATTTATCTGCTTTTTTTTAAATATTTCATACAACATAAGCATTCTTCACTATACTGCATTAATAGTTTGTTTATCTTAACATAAAAATATACTATCGGAAGAAAATTTATATTCCTGATAGTAACGTTTAGTATGAATAAAAATGTAATTAGATAAATTTCTATGTATGGAAAAGTTCAGTAATTTGATTTCATGTTATAATGTAAAGAGCTTGAACATAGAACTGATTAGCTTTCCATAAATAACAAAAAAAATCTTCATATGATATCACCTGTCAAAATTTGGAAAATGCTCTCGCGTTCTTTAGAACAAAATTTATCTGCTTTTTTTTAAATATTTCATACAACATAAGCATTCTTCACTATACTGCATTAATAGTTTGTTTATCTTAACATAAAAATATACTATCGGAAGAAAATTTATATTCCTGATAGTAACATTTAGTATGAATAAAAATGTAATTAGATAAATTTCTATGTATGGAAACGTTCAGTAATTTGATTTCATGTTATAATGTAAAGAACTTGAACATAGAACTGATTAGCTTTCCATAAATCAAAAAAAAATCTTCATATAATATCACGTGTCAAAATTTTGAAAATGCCTTCGCGTTCTTTAAAACAAAATTTATCTGCTTTTTTTAAAATATTTCATACAACATAAGCATTCTTCACTATACTGCATTAATAGTTTGTTTATCTTAACATAAAAATATACTATCGGAAGAAAATTTATATTCCTGATAGTAACATTTAGTATGAATAAAAATGTAATTAGATAAATTTCTATGTATGGAAAAGTTCAGTAATTTGATTTCATGTTATAATGTAAAGAGCTTGAACATAGAACTGATTAGCTTTCCATAAATAACAAAAAAAATCTTCATATGATATCACCTGTCAAAATTTGGAAAATACTCTCGCGTTCTTTAGAACAAAATTTATCTGCTTTTTTTTAAATATTTCATACAACATAAGCATTCTTCACTATACTGCATTAATAGTTTGTTTATCTTAACATAAAAATATACTATCGGAAGAAAATTTATATTCCTGATAGTAACGTTTAGTATGAATAAAAATGTAATTAGATAAATTTCTATGTATGGAAAAGTTCAGTAATTTGATTTCATGTTATAATGTAAAAAGCTTGAACATAGAACTGATTAGCTTTCCATAAACAACAAAAAAAATCTTCATATGATATCACCTGTCAAAATTTGGAAAATGCTCTCGCGTTCTTTAGAACAAAATTTATCTGCTTTTTTTAAAATATTTCATACAACATAAGCATTCTTCACTATACTGCATTAATAGTTTGTTTATCTTAACATAAAAATATACTATCGGAAGAAAATTTACATTCCTGATAGTAACATTTAGTATGAATAAAAATGTAATTAGATAAATTTCTATGTATGGAAAAGTTCAGTAATTTGATTTCATGTTATAATGTAAAGAGCTTGAACATAGAACTGATTAGCTTTCCATAAATAACAAAAAAAATCTTCATATGATATCACCTGTCAAAATTTGGAAAATGCTCTCGCGTTCTTTAGAACAAAATTTATCTGCTTTTTTTAAAATATTTCATACAACATAAGCATTCTTCCCTATACTCCATTAATAGTTTGTCTATCTTAACATAAAAATATACTATCGGAAGAAAATTTATATTCCTGATAGTAACATTTAGTATGAATAAAAATGTAATTAGATAAATTTCTATGTATGGAAAAGTTCAGTAATTTGATTTCATGTTATAATGTAAAGAGCTTGAACATAGAACTGATTAGCTTTCCATAAATAACAAAAAAAATCTTCATATGATATCACCTGTCAAAATTTGGAAAATACTCTCGCGTTCTTTAGAACAAAATTTATCTGCTTTTTTTTAAATATTTCATACAACATAAGCATTCTTCACTATACTGCATTAATAGTTTGTTTATCTTAACATAAAAATATACTATCGGAAGAAAATTTATATTCCTGATAGTAACGTTTAGTATGAATAAAAATGTAATTAGATAAATTTCTATGTATGGAAAAGTTCAGTAATTTGATTTCATGTTATAATGTAAAGAGCTTGAACATAGAACTGATTAGCTTTCCATAAATAACAAAAAAAATCTTCATATGATATCACCTGTCAAAATTTGGAAAATGCTCTCGCGTTCTTTAGAACAAAATTTATCTGCTTTTTTTAAAATATTTCATACAACATAAGCATTCTTCACTATACTGCATTAATAGTTTGTTTATCTTAACATAAAAATATACTATCGGAAGAAAATTTATATTCCTGATAGTAACATTTAGTATGAATAAAAATGTAATTAGATAAATTTCTATGTATGGAAACGTTCAGTAATTTGATTTCATGTTATAATGTAAAGAACTTGAACATAGAACTGATTAGCTTTCCATAAATCAAAAAAAAATCTTCATATAATATCACGTGTCAAAATTTTGAAAATGCCTTCGCGTTCTTTAAAACAAAATTTATCTGCTTTTTTTAAAATATTTCATACAACATAAGCATTCTTCACTATACTGCATTAATAGTTTGTTTATCTTAACATAAAAATATACTATTGGAAGAAAATTTATATTCCTGATAGTAACGTTTAGTATGAATAAAAATGTAATTAGATAAATTTCTATGTATGGAAAAGTTCAGTAATTTGATTTCATGTTATAATGTAAAAAGCTTGAACATAGAACTGATTAGCTTTCCATAAACAACAAAAAAAATCTTCATATGATATCACCTGTCAAAATTTGGAAAATGCTCTCGCGTTCTTTAGAACAAAATTTATCTGCTTTTTTTAAAATATTTCATACAACATAAGCATTCTTCACTATACTGCATTAATAGTTTGTTTATCTTAACATAAAAATATACTATCGGAAGAAAATTTACATTCCTGATAGTAACATTTAGTATGAATAAAAATGTAATTAGATAAATTTCTATGTATGGAAAAGTTCAGTAATTTGATTTCATGTTATAATGTAAAGAGCTTGAACATAGAACTGATTAGCTTTCCATAAATAACAAAAAAAATCTTCATATGATATCACCTGTCAAAATTTGGAAAATGCTCTCGCGTTCTTTAGAACAAAATTTATCTGCTTTTTTTTAAATATTTCATACAACATAAGCATTCTTCACTATACTGCATTAATAGTTTGTTTATCTTAACATAAAAATATACTATTGGAAAAAATTTTTATTCCTGATAGTAACGTTTAGTATGAATAAAAATGTAATTAGATAAATTTCTATGTATGGAAAAGTTCAGTAATTTGATTTCATGTTATAATGTAAAAAGCTTGAACATAGAACTGATTAGCTTTCCATAAACAACAAAAAAAATCTTCATATGATATCACCTGTCAAAATTTGGAAAATGCTCTCGCGTTCTTTAGAACAAAATTTATCTGCTTTTTTTAAAATATTTCATACAACATAAGCATTCTTCACTATACTGCATTAATAGTTTGTTTATCTTAACATAAAAATATACTATCGGAAGAAAATTTACATTCCTGATAGTAACATTTAGTATGAATAAAAATGTAATTAGATAAATTTCTATGTATGGAAAAGTTCAGTAATTTGATTTCATGTTATAATGTAAAGAGCTTGAACATAGAACTGATTAGCTTTCCATAAATAACAAAAAAAATCTTCATATGATATCACCTGTCAAAATTTGGAAAATGCTCTCGCGTTCTTTAGAACAAAATTTATCTGCTTTTTTTTAAATATTTCATACAACATAAGCATTCTTCACTATACTGCATTAATAGTTTGTTTATCTTAACATAAAAATATACTATCGGAAGAAAATTTATATTCCTGATAGTAACGTTTAGTATGAATAAAAATGTAATTAGATAAATTTCTATGTATGGAAAAGTTCAGTAATTTGATTTCATGTTATAATGTAAAGAGCTTGAACATAGAACTGATTAGCTTTCCATAAATAACAAAAAAAATCTTCATATGATATCACCTGTCAAAATTTGGAAAATGCTCTCGCGTTCTTTAGAACAAAATTTATCTGCTTTTTTTAAAATATTTCATACAACATAAGCATTCTTCACTATACTGCATTAATAGTTTGTTTATCTTAACATAAAAATATACTATCGGAAGAAAATTTACATTCCTGATAGTAACATTTAGTATGAATAAAAATGTAATTAGATAAATTTCTATGTATGGAAAAGTTCAGTAATTTGATTTCATGTTATAATGTAAAGAGCTTGAACATAGAACTGATTAGCTTTCCATAAATAACAAAAAAAATCTTCATATAATATCACCTGTCAAAATTTGGAAAATGCTCTCGCGTTCTTTAGAACAAAATTTATCTGCTTTTTTTAAAATATTTCATACAACATAAGCATTCTTCACTATACTGCATTAATAGTTTGTTTATCTTAACATAAAAATATACTATCGGAAGAAAATTTACATTCCTGATAGTAACATTTAGTATGAATAAAAATGTAATTAGATAAATTTCTATGTATGGAAAAGTTCAGTAATTTGATTTCATGTTATAATGTAAAGAGCTTGAACATAGAACTGATTAGCTTTCCATAAATAACAAAAAAAATCTTCATATGATATCACCTGTCAAAATTTGGAAAATGCTCTCGCGTTCTTTAGAACAAAATTTATCTGCTTTTTTTTAAATATTTCATACAACATAAGCATTCTTCACTATACTGCATTAATAGTTTGTTTATCTTAACATAAAAATATACTATCGGAAGAAAATTTACATTCCTGATAGTAACATTTAGTATGAATAAAAATGTAATTAATAAATTTCTATGTATGGAAAAGTTCAGTAATTTGATTTCATGTTATAATGTAAAAAGCTTGAACATAGAACTGATTAGCTTTCCATAAACAACAAAAAAAATCTTCATATGATATCACCTGTCAAAATTTGGAAAATGCTCTCGCGTTCTTTAGAACAAAATTTATCTGCTTTTTTTAAAATATTTCATACAACATAAGCATTCTTCACTATACTGCATTAATAGTTTGTTTATCTTAACATAAAAATATACTATCGGAAGAAAATTTATATTCCTGATAGTAACATTTAGTATGAATAAAAATGTAATTAGATAAATTTCTATGTATGGAAAAGTTCAGTAATTTGATTTCATGTTATAATGTAAAGAGCTTGAACATAGAACTGATTAGCTTTCCATAAATAACAAAAAAAATCTTCATATGATATCACCTGTCAAAATTTGGAAAATACTCTCGCGTTCTTTAGAACAAAATTTATCTGCTTTTTTTTAAATATTTCATACAACATAAGCATTCTTCACTATACTGCATTAATAGTTTGTTTATCTTAACATAAAAATATACTATCGGAAGAAAATTTACATTCCTGATAGTAACATTTAGTATGAATAAAAATGTAATTAGATAAATTTCTATGTATGGAAAAGTTCAGTAATTTGATTTCATGTTATAATGTAAAGAGCTTGAACATAGAACTGATTAGCTTTCCATAAATAACAAAAAAAATCTTCATATGATATCACCTGTCAAAATTTGGAAAATGCTCTCGCGTTCTTTAGAACAAAATTTATCTGCTTTTTTTAAAATATTTCATACAACATAAGCATTCTTCACTATACTGCATTAATAGTTTGTTTATCTTAACATAAAAATATACTATCGGAAGAAAATTTATATTCCTGATAGTAACATTTAGTATGAATAAAAATGTAATTAGATAAATTTCTATGTATGGAAACGTTCAGTAATTTGATTTCATGTTATAATGTAAAGAACTTGAACATAGAACTGATTAGCTTTCCATAAATCAAAAAAAAATCTTCATATAATATCACGTGTCAAAATTTTGAAAATGCCTTCGCGTTCTTTAAAACAAAATTTATCTGCTTTTTTTAAAATATTTCATACAACATAAGCATTCTTCACTATACTGCATTAATAGTTTGTTTATCTTAACATAAAAATATACTATCGGAAGAAAATTTATATTCCTGATAGTAACGTTTAGTATGAATAAAAATGTAATTAGATAAATTTCTATGTATGG
This sequence comes from Molanna angustata, assembly GCA_963576475.1. Lineage (NCBI taxonomy): Eukaryota > Metazoa > Arthropoda > Insecta > Trichoptera > Molannidae > Molanna > Molanna angustata. The sequence continues at coordinate 4,915,694 of OY754985.1, read as the reverse complement.
AAAAGTTCAGTAATTTGATTTCATGTTATAATGTAAAAAGCTTGAACATAGAACTGATTAGCTTTCCATAAACAACAAAAAAAATCTTCATATGATATCACCTGTCAAAATTTGGAAAATGCTCTCGCGTTCTTTAGAACAAAATTTATCTGCTTTTTTTAAAATATTTCATACAACATAAGCATTCTTCACTATACTGCATTAATAGTTTGTTTATCTTAACATAAAAATATACTATCGGAAGAAAATTTACATTCCTGATAGTAACATTTAGTATGAATAAAAATGTAATTAGATAAATTTCTATGTATGGAAAAGTTCAGTAATTTGATTTCATGTTATAATGTAAAGAGCTTGAACATAGAACTGATTAGCTTTCCATAAATAACAAAAAAAATCTTCATATGATATCACCTGTCAAAATTTGGAAAATGCTCTCGCGTTCTTTAGAACAAAATTTATCTGCTTTTTTTAAAATATTTCATACAACATAAGCATTCTTCCCTATACTCCATTAATAGTTTGTCTATCTTAACATAAAAATATACTATCGGAAGAAAATTTATATTCCTGATAGTAACATTTAGTATGAATAAAAATGTAATTAGATAAATTTCTATGTATGGAAAAGTTCAGTAATTTGATTTCATGTTATAATGTAAAGAGCTTGAACATAGAACTGATTAGCTTTCCATAAATAACAAAAAAAATCTTCATATGATATCACCTGTCAAAATTTGGAAAATACTCTCGCGTTCTTTAGAACAAAATTTATCTGCTTTTTTTTAAATATTTCATACAACATAAGCATTCTTCACTATACTGCATTAATAGTTTGTTTATCTTAACATAAAAATATACTATCGGAAGAAAATTTATATTCCTGATAGTAACGTTTAGTATGAATAAAAATGTAATTAGATAAATTTCTATGTATGGAAAAGTTCAGTAATTTGATTTCATGTTATAATGTAAAGAGCTTGAACATAGAACTGATTAGCTTTCCATAAATAACAAAAAAAATCTTCATATGATATCACCTGTCAAAATTTGGAAAATGCTCTCGCGTTCTTTAGAACAAAATTTATCTGCTTTTTTAAAAATATTTCATACAACATAAGCATTCTTCACTATACTGCATTAATAGTTTGTTTATCTTAACATAAAAATATACTATCGGAAGAAAATTTACATTCCTGATAGTAACATTTAGTATGAATAAAAATGTAATTAGATAAATTTCTATGTATGGAAAAGTTCAGTGATTTGATTTCATGTTATAATGTAAAGAGCTTGAACATAGAACTGATTAGCTTTCCATAAATAACAAAAAAAATCTTCATATGATATCACCTGTCAAAATTTGGAAAATGCTCTCGCGTTCTTTAGAACAAAATTTATCTGCTTTTTTTAAAATATTTCATACAACATAAGCATTCTTCACTATACTGCATTAATAGTTTGTTTATCTTAACATAAAAATATACTATCGGAAGAAAATTTATATTCCTGATAGTAACATTTAGTATGAATAAAAATGTAATTAGATAAATTTCTATGTATGGAAACGTTCAGTAATTTGATTTCATGTTATAATGTAAAGAACTTGAACATAGAACTGATTAGCTTTCCATAAATCAAAAAAAAATCTTCATATAATATCACGTGTCAAAATTTTGAAAATGCCTTCGCGTTCTTTAAAACAAAATTTATCTGCTTTTTTTAAAATATTTCATACAACATAAGCATTCTTCACTATACTGCATTAATAGTTTGTTTATCTTAACATAAAAATATACTATCGGAAGAAAATTTATATTCCTGATAGTAACGTTTAGTATGAATAAAAATGTAATTAGATAAATTTCTATGTATGGAAAAGTTCAGTAATTTGATTTCATGTTATAATGTAAAAAGCTTGAACATAGAACTGATTAGCTTTCCATAAACAACAAAAAAAATCTTCATATGATATCACCTGTCAAAATTTGGAAAATGCTCTCGCGTTCTTTAGAACAAAATTTATCTGCTTTTTTTAAAATATTTCATACAACATAAGCATTCTTCACTATACTGCATTAATAGTTTGTTTATCTTAACATAAAAATATACTATCGGAAGAAAATTTACATTCCTGATAGTAACATTTAGTATGAATAAAAATGTAATTAGATAAATTTCTATGTATGGAAAAGTTCAGTAATTTGATTTCATGTTATAATGTAAAGAGCTTGAACATAGAACTGATTAGCTTTCCATAAATAACAAAAAAAATCTTCATATGATATCACCTGTCAAAATTTGGAAAATGCTCTCGCGTTCTTTAGAACAAAATTTATCTGCTTTTTTTTAAATATTTCATACAACATAAGCATTCTTCACTATACTGCATTAATAGTTTGTTTATCTTAACATAAAAATATACTATCGGAAGAAAATTTATATTCCTGATAGTAACGTTTAGTATGAATAAAAATGTAATTAGATAAATTTCTATGTATGGAAAAGTTCAGTAATTTGATTTCATGTTATAATGTAAAGAGCTTGAACATAGAACTGATTAGCTTTCCATAAATAACAAAAAAAATCTTCATATGATATCACCTGTCAAAATTTGGAAAATGCTCTCGCGTTCTTTAGAACAAAATTTATCTGCTTTTTTTAAAATATTTCATACAACATAAGCATTCTTCCCTATACTCCATTAATAGTTTGTCTATCTTAACATAAAAATATACTATCGGAAGAAAATTTATATTCCTGATAGTAACATTTAGTATGAATAAAAATGTAATTAGATAAATTTCTATGTATGGAAAAGTTCAGTAATTTGATTTCATGTTATAATGTAAAGAGCTTGAACATAGAACTGATTAGCTTTCCATAAATAACAAAAAAAATCTTCATATGATATCACCTGTCAAAATTTGGAAAATACTCTCGCGTTCTTTAGAACAAAATTTATCTGCTTTTTTTTAAATATTTCATACAACATAAGCATTCTTCACTATACTGCATTAATAGTTTGTTTATCTTAACATAAAAATATACTATCGGAAGAAAATTTATATTCCTGATAGTAACGTTTAGTATGAATAAAAATGTAATTAGATAAATTTCTATGTATGGAAAAGTTCAGTAATTTGATTTCATGTTATAATGTAAAAAGCTTGAACATAGAACTGATTAGCTTTCCATAAACAACAAAAAAAATCTTCATATGATATCACCTGTCAAAATTTGGAAAATGCTCTCGCGTTCTTTAGAACAAAATTTATCTGCTTTTTTTAAAATATTTCATACAACATAAGCATTCTTCACTATACTGCATTAATAGTTTGTTTATCTTAACATAAAAATATACTATCGGAAGAAAATTTACATTCCTGATAGTAACATTTAGTATGAATAAAAATGTAATTAGATAAATTTCTATGTATGGAAAAGTTCAGTAATTTGATTTCATGTTATAATGTAAAGAGCTTGAACATAGAACTGATTAGCTTTCCATAAATAACAAAAAAAATCTTCATATAATATCACCTGTCAAAATTTGGAAAATGCTCTCGCGTTCTTTAGAACAAAATTTATCTGCTTTTTTTAAAATATTTCATACAACATAAGCATTCTTCACTATACTGCATTAATAGTTTGTTTATCTTAACATAAAAATATACTATCGGAAGAAAATTTACATTCCTGATAGTAACATTTAGTATGAATAAAAATGTAATTAGATAAATTTCTATGTATGGAAAAGTTCAGTAATTTGATTTCATGTTATAATGTAAAGAGCTTGAACATAGAACTGATTAGCTTTCCATAAATAACAAAAAAAATCTTCATATGATATCACCTGTCAAAATTTGGAAAATGCTCTCGCGTTCTTTAGAACAAAATTTATCTGCTTTTTTTAAAATATTTCATACAACATAAGCATTCTTCACTATACTGCATTAATAGTTTGTTTATCTTAACATAAAAATATACTATCGGAAGAAAATTTACATTCCTGATAGTAACATTTAGTATGAATAAAAATGTAATTAGATAAATTTCTATGTATGGAAAAGTTCAGTAATTTGATTTCATGTTATAATGTAAAGAGCTTGAACATAGAACTGATTAGCTTTCCATAAATAACAAAAAAAATCTTCATATGATATCACCTGTCAAAATTTGGAAAATGCTCTCGCGTTCTTTAGAACAAAATTTATCTGCTTTTTTTAAAATATTTCATACAACATAAGCATTCTTCACTATACTGCATTAATAGTTTGTTTATCTTAACATAAAAATATACTATCGGAAGAAAATTTATATTCCTGATAGTAACATTTAGTATGAATAAAAATGTAATTAGATAAATTTCTATGTATGGAAACGTTCAGTAATTTGATTTCATGTTATAATGTAAAGAACTTGAACATAGAACTGATTAGCTTTCCATAAATCAAAAAAAAATCTTCATATAATATCACGTGTCAAAATTTTGAAAATGCCTTCGCGTTCTTTAAAACAAAATTTATCTGCTTTTTTTAAAATATTTCATACAACATAAGCATTCTTCACTATACTGCATTAATAGTTTGTTTATCTTAACATAAAAATATACTATCGGAAGAAAATTTATATTCCTGATAGTAACGTTTAGTATGAATAAAAATGTAATTAGATAAATTTCTATGTATGGAAAAGTTCAGTAATTTGATTTCATGTTATAATGTAAAAAGCTTGAACATAGAACTGATTAGCTTTCCATAAACAACAAAAAAAATCTTCATATGATATCACCTGTCAAAATTTGGAAAATGCTCTCGCGTTCTTTAGAACAAAATTTATCTGCTTTTTTTAAAATATTTCATACAACATAAGCATTCTTCACTATACTGCATTAATAGTTTGTTTATCTTAACATAAAAATATACTATCGGAAGAAAATTTACATTCCTGATAGTAACATTTAGTATGAATAAAAATGTAATTAGATAAATTTCTATGTATGGAAAAGTTCAGTAATTTGATTTCATGTTATAATGTAAAGAGCTTGAACATAGAACTGATTAGCTTTCCATAAATCAAAAAAAAATCTTCATATAATATCACGTGTCAAAATTTTGAAAATGCCTTCGCGTTCTTTAAAACAAAATTTATCTGCTTTTTTTAAAATATTTCATACAACATAAGCATTCTTCACTATACTGCATTAATAGTTTGTTTATCTTAACATAAAAATATACTATCGGAAGAAAATTTATATTCCTGATAGTAACATTTAGTATGAATAAAAATGTAATTAGATAAATTTCTATGTATGGAAAAGTTCAGTAATTTGATTTCATGTTATAATGTAAAGAGCTTGAACATAGAACTGATTAGCTTTCCATAAATAACAAAAAAAATCTTCATATGATATCACCTGTCAAAATTTGGAAAATACTCTCGCGTTCTTTAGAACAAAATTTATCTGCTTTTTTTTAAATATTTCATACAACATAAGCATTCTTCACTATACTGCATTAATAGTTTGTTTATCTTAACATAAAAATATACTATCGGAAGAAAATTTATATTCCTGATAGTAACGTTTAGTATGAATAAAAATGTAATTAGATAAATTTCTATGTATGGAAAAGTTCAGTAATTTGATTTCATGTTATAATGTAAAAAGCTTGAACATAGAACTGATTAGCTTTCCATAAACAACAAAAAAAATCTTCATATGATATCACCTGTCAAAATTTGGAAAATGCTCTCGCGTTCTTTAGAACAAAATTTATCTGCTTTTTTTAAAATATTTCATACAACATAAGCATTCTTCACTATACTGCATTAATAGTTTGTTTATCTTAACATAAAAATATACTATCGGAAGAAAATTTACATTCCTGATAGTAACATTTAGTATGAATAAAAATGTAATTAGATAAATTTCTATGTATGGAAAAGTTCAGTAATTTGATTTCATGTTATAATGTAAAGAGCTTGAACATAGAACTGATTAGCTTTCCATAAATAACAAAAAAAATCTTCATATGATATCACCTGTCAAAATTTGGAAAATGCTCTCGCGTTCTTTAGAACAAAATTTATCTGCTTTTTTTAAAATATTTCATACAACATAAGCATTCTTCACTATACTGCATTAATAGTTTGTTTATCTTAACATAAAAATATACTATCGGAAGAAAATTTACATTCCTGATAGTAACATTTAGTATGAATAAAAATGTAATTAGATAAATTTCTATGTATGGAAAAGTTCAGTAATTTGATTTCATGTTATAATGTAAAGAGCTTGAACATAGAACTGATTAGCTTTCCATAAATAACAAAAAAAATCTTCATATGATATCACCTGTCAAAATTTGGAAAATGCTCTCGCGTTCTTTAGAACAAAATTTATCTGCTTTTTTTAAAATATTTCATACAACATAAGCATTCTTCACTATACTGCATTAATAGTTTGTTTATCTTAACATAAAAATATACTATCGGAAGAAAATTTACATTCCTGATAGTAACATTTAGTATGAATAAAAATGTAATTAGATAAATTTCTATGTATGGAAAAGTTCAGTAATTTGATTTCATGTTATAATGTAAAAAGCTTGAACATAGAACTGATTAGCTTTCCATAAACAACAAAAAAAATCTTCATATGATATCACCTGTCAAAATTTGGAAAATGCTCTCGCGTTCTTTAGAACAAAATTTATCTGCTTTTTTTTAAATATTTCATACAACATAAGCATTCTTCACTATACTGCATTAATAGTTTGTTTATCTTAACATAAAAATATACTATCGGAAGAAAATTTATATTCCTGATAGTAACATTTAGTATGAATAAAAATGTAATTAGATAAATTTCTATGTATGGAAACGTTCAGTAATTTGATTTCATGTTATAATGTAAAGAACTTGAACATAGAACTGATTAGCTTTCCATAAATCAAAAAAAAATCTTCATATAATATCACGTGTCAAAATTTTGAAAATGCCTTCGCGTTCTTTAAAACAAAATTTATCTGCTTTTTTTAAAATATTTCATACAACATAAGCATTCTTCACTATACTGCATTAATAGTTTGTTTATCTTAACATAAAAATATACTATCGGAAGAAAATTTATATTCCTGATAGTAACATTTAGTATGAATAAAAATGTAATTAGATAAATTTCTATGTATGGAAAAGTTCAGTAATTTGATTTCATGTTATAATGTAAAGAGCTTGAACATAGAACTGATTAGCTTTCCATAAATAACAAAAAAAATCTTCATATGATATCACCTGTCAAAATTTGGAAAATACTCTCGCGTTCTTTAGAACAAAATTTATCTGCTTTTTTTTAAATATTTCATACAACATAAGCATTCTTCACTATACTGCATTAATAGTTTGTTTATCTTAACATAAAAATATACTATCGGAAGAAAATTTATATTCCTGATAGTAACGTTTAGTATGAATAAAAATGTAATTAGATAAATTTCTATGTATGGAAAAGTTCAGTAATTTGATTTCATGTTATAATGTAAAAAGCTTGAACATAGAACTGATTAGCTTTCCATAAACAACAAAAAAAATCTTCATATGATATCACCTGTCAAAATTTGGAAAATGCTCTCGCGTTCTTTAGAACAAAATTTATCTGCTTTTTTTAAAATATTTCATACAACATAAGCATTCTTCACTATACTGCATTAATAGTTTGTTTATCTTAACATAAAAATATACTATCGGAAGAAAATTTACATTCCTGATAGTAACATTTAGTATGAATAAAAATGTAATTAGATAAATTTCTATGTATGGAAAAGTTCAGTAATTTGATTTCATGTTATAATGTAAAGAGCTTGAACATAGAACTGATTAGCTTTCCATAAATAACAAAAAAAATCTTCATATGATATCACCTGTCAAAATTTGGAAAATGCTCTCGCGTTCTTTAGAACAAAATTTATCTGCTTTTTTTAAAATATTTCATACAACATAAGCATTCTTCCCTATACTCCATTAATAGTTTGTCTATCTTAACATAAAAATATACTATCGGAAGAAAATTTATATTCCTGATAGTAACATTTAGTATGAATAAAAATGTAATTAGATAAATTTCTATGTATGGAAAAGTTCAGTAATTTGATTTCATGTTATAATGTAAAGAGCTTGAACATAGAACTGATTAGCTTTCCATAAATAACAAAAAAAATCTTCATATGATATCACCTGTCAAAATTTGGAAAATACTCTCGCGTTCTTTAGAACAAAATTTATCTGCTTTTTTTTAAATATTTCATACAACATAAGCATTCTTCACTATACTGCATTAATAGTTTGTTTATCTTAACATAAAAATATACTATCGGAAGAAAATTTATATTCCTGATAGTAACGTTTAGTATGAATAAAAATGTAATTAGATAAATTTCTATGTATGGAAAAGTTCAGTAATTTGATTTCATGTTATAATGTAAAGAGCTTGAACATAGAACTGATTAGCTTTCCATAAATAACAAAAAAAATCTTCATATGATATCACCTGTCAAAATTTGGAAAATGCTCTCGCGTTCTTTAGAACAAAATTTATCTGCTTTTTTTAAAATATTTCATACAACATAAGCATTCTTCACTATACTGCATTAATAGTTTGTTTATCTTAACATAAAAATATACTATCGGAAGAAAATTTATATTCCTGATAGTAACATTTAGTATGAATAAAAATGTAATTAGATAAATTTCTATGTATGGAAACGTTCAGTAATTTGATTTCATGTTATAATGTAAAGAACTTGAACATAGAACTGATTAGCTTTCCATAAATCAAAAAAAAATCTTCATATAATATCACGTGTCAAAATTTTGAAAATGCCTTCGCGTTCTTTAAAACAAAATTTATCTGCTTTTTTTAAAATATTTCATACAACATAAGCATTCTTCACTATACTGCATTAATAGTTTGTTTATCTTAACATAAAAATATACTATTGGAAGAAAATTTATATTCCTGATAGTAACGTTTAGTATGAATAAAAATGTAATTAGATAAATTTCTATGTATGGAAAAGTTCAGTAATTTGATTTCATGTTATAATGTAAAAAGCTTGAACATAGAACTGATTAGCTTTCCATAAACAACAAAAAAAATCTTCATATGATATCACCTGTCAAAATTTGGAAAATGCTCTCGCGTTCTTTAGAACAAAATTTATCTGCTTTTTTTAAAATATTTCATACAACATAAGCATTCTTCACTATACTGCATTAATAGTTTGTTTATCTTAACATAAAAATATACTATCGGAAGAAAATTTACATTCCTGATAGTAACATTTAGTATGAATAAAAATGTAATTAGATAAATTTCTATGTATGGAAAAGTTCAGTAATTTGATTTCATGTTATAATGTAAAGAGCTTGAACATAGAACTGATTAGCTTTCCATAAATAACAAAAAAAATCTTCATATGATATCACCTGTCAAAATTTGGAAAATGCTCTCGCGTTCTTTAGAACAAAATTTATCTGCTTTTTTTTAAATATTTCATACAACATAAGCATTCTTCACTATACTGCATTAATAGTTTGTTTATCTTAACATAAAAATATACTATTGGAAGAAAATTTATATTCCTGATAGTAACGTTTAGTATGAATAAAAATGTAATTAGATAAATTTCTATGTATGGAAAAGTTCAGTAATTTGATTTCATGTTATAATGTAAAAAGCTTGAACATAGAACTGATTAGCTTTCCATAAACAACAAAAAAAATCTTCATATGATATCACCTGTCAAAATTTGGAAAATGCTCTCGCGTTCTTTAGAACAAAATTTATCTGCTTTTTTTAAAATATTTCATACAACATAAGCATTCTTCACTATACTGCATTAATAGTTTGTTTATCTTAACATAAAAATATACTATCGGAAGAAAATTTACATTCCTGATAGTAACATTTAGTATGAATAAAAATGTAATTAGATAAATTTCTATGTATGGAAAAGTTCAGTAATTTGATTTCATGTTATAATGTAAAGAGCTTGAACATAGAACTGATTAGCTTTCCATAAATAACAAAAAAAATCTTCATATGATATCACCTGTCAAAATTTGGAAAATGCTCTCGCGTTCTTTAGAACAAAATTTATCTGCTTTTTTTTAAATATTTCATACAACATAAGCATTCTTCACTATACTGCATTAATAGTTTGTTTATCTTAACATAAAAATATACTATCGGAAGAAAATTTATATTCCTGATAGTAACGTTTAGTATGAATAAAAATGTAATTAGATAAATTTCTATGTATGGAAAAGTTCAGTAATTTGATTTCATGTTATAATGTAAAGAGCTTGAACATAGAACTGATTAGCTTTCCATAAATAACAAAAAAAATCTTCATATGATATCACCTGTCAAAATTTGGAAAATGCTCTCGCGTTCTTTAGAACAAAATTTATCTGCTTTTTTTAAAATATTTCATACAACATAAGCATTCTTCACTATACTGCATTAATAGTTTGTTTATCTTAACATAAAAATATACTATCGGAAGAAAATTTATATTCCTGATAGTAACGTTTAGTATGAATAAAAATGTAATTAGATAAATTTCTATGTATGGAAAAGTTCAGTAATTTGATTTCATGTTATAATGTAAAAAGCTTGAACATAGAACTGATTAGCTTTCCATAAACAACAAAAAAAATCTTCATATGATATCACCTGTCAAAATTTGGAAAATGCTCTCGCGTTCTTTAGAACAAAATTTATCTGCTTTTTTTAAAATATTTCATACAACATAAGCATTCTTCACTATACTGCATTAATAGTTTGTTTATCTTAACATAAAAATATACTATCGGAAGAAAATTTACATTCCTGATAGTAACATTTAGTATGAATAAAAATGTAATTAGATAAATTTCTATGTATGGAAAAGTTCAGTAATTTGATTTCATGTTATAATGTAAAGAGCTTGAACATAGAACTGATTAGCTTTCCATAAATAACAAAAAAAATCTTCATATAATATCACCTGTCAAAATTTGGAAAATGCTCTCGCGTTCTTTAGAACAAAATTTATCTGCTTTTTTTAAAATATTTCATACAACATAAGCATTCTTCACTATACTGCATTAATAGTTTGTTTATCTTAACATAAAAATATACTATCGGAAGAAAATTTACATTCCTGATAGTAACATTTAGTATGAATAAAAATGTAATTAGATAAATTTCTATGTATGGAAAAGTTCAGTAATTTGATTTCATGTTATAATGTAAAGAGCTTGAACATAGAACTGATTAGCTTTCCATAAATAACAAAAAAAATCTTCATATGATATCACCTGTCAAAATTTGGAAAATGCTCTCGCGTTCTTTAGAACAAAATTTATCTGCTTTTTTTAAAATATTTCATACAACATAAGCATTCTTCACTATACTGCATTAATAGTTTGTTTATCTTAACATAAAAATATACTATCGGAAGAAAATTTACATTCCTGATAGTAACATTTAGTATGAATAAAAATGTAATTAATAAATTTCTATGTATGGAAAAGTTCAGTAATTTGATTTCATGTTATAATGTAAAAAGCTTGAACATAGAACTGATTAGCTTTCCATAAACAACAAAAAAAATCTTCATATGATATCACCTGTCAAAATTTGGAAAATGCTCTCGCGTTCTTTAGAACAAAATTTATCTGCTTTTTTTAAAATATTTCATACAACATAAGCATTCTTCACTATACTGCATTAATAGTTTGTTTATCTTAACATAAAAATATACTATCGGAAGAAAATTTATATTCCTGATAGTAACATTTAGTATGAATAAAAATGTAATTAGATAAATTTCTATGTATGGAAAAGTTCAGTAATTTGATTTCATGTTATAATGTAAAGAGCTTGAACATAGAACTGATTAGCTTTCCATAAATAACAAAAAAAATCTTCATATGATATCACCTGTCAAAATTTGGAAAATACTCTCGCGTTCTTTAGAACAAAATTTATCTGCTTTTTTTTAAATATTTCATACAACATAAGCATTCTTCACTATACTGCATTAATAGTTTGTTTATCTTAACATAAAAATATACTATCGGAAGAAAATTTACATTCCTGATAGTAACATTTAGTATGAATAAAAATGTAATTAGATAAATTTCTATGTATGGAAAAGTTCAGTAATTTGATTTCATGTTATAATGTAAAGAGCTTGAACATAGAACTGATTAGCTTTCCATAAATAACAAAAAAAATCTTCATATGATATCACCTGTCAAAATTTGGAAAATGCTCTCGCGTTCTTTAGAACAAAATTTATCTGCTTTTTTTAAAATATTTCATACAACATAAGCATTCTTCACTATACTGCATTAATAGTTTGTTTATCTTAACATAAAAATATACTATCGGAAGAAAATTTATATTCCTGATAGTAACATTTAGTATGAATAAAAATGTAATTAGATAAATTTCTATGTATGGAAACGTTCAGTAATTTGATTTCATGTTATAATGTAAAGAACTTGAACATAGAACTGATTAGCTTTCCATAAATCAAAAAAAAATCTTCATATAATATCACGTGTCAAAATTTTGAAAATGCCTTCGCGTTCTTTAAAACAAAATTTATCTGCTTTTTTTAAAATATTTCATACAACATAAGCATTCTTCACTATACTGCATTAATAGTTTGTTTATCTTAACATAAAAATATACTATCGGAAGAAAATTTATATTCCTGATAGTAACGTTTAGTATGAATAAAAATGTAATTAGATAAATTTCTATGTATGGAAAAGTTCAGTAATTTGATTTCATGTTATAATGTAAAAAGCTTGAACATAGAACTGATTAGCTTTCCATAAACAACAAAAAAAATCTTCATATGATATCACCTGTCAAAATTTGGAAAATGCTCTCGCGTTCTTTAGAACAAAATTTATCTGCTTTTTTTAAAATATTTCATACAACATAAGCATTCTTCACTATACTGCATTAATAGTTTGTTTATCTTAACATAAAAATATACTATCGGAAGAAAATTTACATTCCTGATAGTAACATTTAGTATGAATAAAAATGTAATTAGATAAATTTCTATGTATGGAAAAGTTCAGTAATTTGATTTCATGTTATAATGTAAAGAGCTTGAACATAGAACTGATTAGCTTTCCATAAATAACAAAAAAAATCTTCATATGATATCACCTGTCAAAATTTGGAAAATGCTCTCGCGTTCTTTAGAACAAAATTTATCTGCTTTTTTTAAAATATTTCATACAACATAAGCATTCTTCACTATACTGCATTAATAGTTTGTTTATCTTAACATAAAAATATACTATCGGAAGAAAATTTACATTCCTGATAGTAACATTTAGTATGAATAAAAATGTAATTAGATAAATTTCTATGTATGGAAAAGTTCAGTAATTTGATTTCATGTTATAATGTAAAGAGCTTGAACATAGAACTGATTAGCTTTCCATAAATAACAAAAAAAATCTTCATATGATATCACCTGTCAAAATTTGGAAAATGCTCTCGCGTTCTTTAGAACAAAATTTATCTGCTTTTTTTAAAATATTTCATACAACATAAGCATTCTTCACTATACTGCATTAATAGTTTGTTTATCTTAACATAAAAATATACTATCGGAAGAAAATTTACATTCCTGATAGTAACATTTAGTATGAATAAAAATGTAATTAGATAAATTTCTATGTATGGAAAAGTTCAGTAATTTGATTTCATGTTATAATGTAAAGAGCTTGAACATAGAACTGATTAGCTTTCCATAAATAACAAAAAAAATCTTCATATGATATCACCTGTCAAAATTTGGAAAATGCTCTCGCGTTCTTTAGAACAAAATTTATCTGCTTTTTTTAAAATATTTCATACAACATAAGCATTCTTCACTATACTGCATTAATAGTTTGTTTATCTTAACATAAAAATATACTATCGGAAGAAAATTTATATTCCTGATAGTAACATTTAGTATGAATAAAAATGTAATTAGATAAATTTCTATGTATGGAAACGTTCAGTAATTTGATTTCATGTTATAATGTAAAGAACTTGAACATAGAACTGATTAGCTTTCCATAAATCAAAAAAAAATCTTCATATAATATCACGTGTCAAAATTTTGAAAATGCCTTCGCGTTCTTTAAAACAAAATTTATCTGCTTTTTTTAAAATATTTCATACAACATAAGCATTCTTCACTATACTGCATTAATAGTTTGTTTATCTTAACATAAAAATATACTATCGGAAGAAAATTTATATTCCTGATAGTAACGTTTAGTATGAATAAAAATGTAATTAGATAAATTTCTATGTATGGAAAAGTTCAGTAATTTGATTTCATGTTATAATGTAAAAAGCTTGAACATAGAACTGATTAGCTTTCCATAAACAACAAAAAAAATCTTCATATGATATCACCTGTCAAAATTTGGAAAATGCTCTCGCGTTCTTTAGAACAAAATTTATCTGCTTTTTTTAAAATATTTCATACAACATAAGCATTCTTCACTATACTGCATTAATAGTTTGTTTATCTTAACATAAAAATATACTATCGGAAGAAAATTTACATTCCTGATAGTAACATTTAGTATGAATAAAAATGTAATTAGATAAATTTCTATGTATGGAAAAGTTCAGTAATTTGATTTCATGTTATAATGTAAAGAGCTTGAACATAGAACTGATTAGCTTTCCATAAATCAAAAAAAAATCTTCATATAATATCACGTGTCAAAATTTTGAAAATGCCTTCGCGTTCTTTAAAACAAAATTTATCTGCTTTTTTTAAAATATTTCATACAACATAAGCATTCTTCACTATACTGCATTAATAGTTTGTTTATCTTAACATAAAAATATACTATCGGAAGAAAATTTATATTCCTGATAGTAACATTTAGTATGAATAAAAATGTAATTAGATAAATTTCTATGTATGGAAAAGTTCAGTAATTTGATTTCATGTTATAATGTAAAGAGCTTGAACATAGAACTGATTAGCTTTCCATAAATAACAAAAAAAATCTTCATATGATATCACCTGTCAAAATTTGGAAAATACTCTCGCGTTCTTTAGAACAAAATTTATCTGCTTTTTTTTAAATATTTCATACAACATAAGCATTCTTCACTATACTGCATTAATAGTTTGTTTATCTTAACATAAAAATATACTATCGGAAGAAAATTTATATTCCTGATAGTAACGTTTAGTATGAATAAAAATGTAATTAGATAAATTTCTATGTATGGAAAAGTTCAGTAATTTGATTTCATGTTATAATGTAAAAAGCTTGAACATAGAACTGATTAGCTTTCCATAAACAACAAAAAAAATCTTCATATGATATCACCTGTCAAAATTTGGAAAATGCTCTCGCGTTCTTTAGAACAAAATTTATCTGCTTTTTTTAAAATATTTCATACAACATAAGCATTCTTCACTATACTGCATTAATAGTTTGTTTATCTTAACATAAAAATATACTATCGGAAGAAAATTTACATTCCTGATAGTAACATTTAGTATGAATAAAAATGTAATTAGATAAATTTCTATGTATGGAAAAGTTCAGTAATTTGATTTCATGTTATAATGTAAAGAGCTTGAACATAGAACTGATTAGCTTTCCATAAATAACAAAAAAAATCTTCATATGATATCACCTGTCAAAATTTGGAAAATGCTCTCGCGTTCTTTAGAACAAAATTTATCTGCTTTTTTTAAAATATTTCATACAACATAAGCATTCTTCACTATACTGCATTAATAGTTTGTTTATCTTAACATAAAAATATACTATCGGAAGAAAATTTACATTCCTGATAGTAACATTTAGTATGAATAAAAATGTAATTAGATAAATTTCTATGTATGGAAAAGTTCAGTAATTTGATTTCATGTTATAATGTAAAGAGCTTGAACATAGAACTGATTAGCTTTCCATAAATAACAAAAAAAATCTTCATATGATATCACCTGTCAAAATTTGGAAAATGCTCTCGCGTTCTTTAGAACAAAATTTATCTGCTTTTTTTAAAATATTTCATACAACATAAGCATTCTTCACTATACTGCATTAATAGTTTGTTTATCTTAACATAAAAATATACTATCGGAAGAAAATTTACATTCCTGATAGTAACATTTAGTATGAATAAAAATGTAATTAGATAAATTTCTATGTATGGAAAAGTTCAGTAATTTGATTTCATGTTATAATGTAAAAAGCTTGAACATAGAACTGATTAGCTTTCCATAAACAACAAAAAAAATCTTCATATGATATCACCTGTCAAAATTTGGAAAATGCTCTCGCGTTCTTTAGAACAAAATTTATCTGCTTTTTTTAAAATATTTCATACAACATAAGCATTCTTCACTATACTGCATTAATAGTTTGTTTATCTTAACATAAAAATATACTATCGGAAGAAAATTTATATTCCTGATAGTAACATTTAGTATGAATAAAAATGTAATTAGATAAATTTCTATGTATGGAAAAGTTCAGTAATTTGATTTCATGTTATAATGTAAAGAGCTTGAACATAGAACTGATTAGCTTTCCATAAATAACAAAAAAAATCTTCATATGATATCACCTGTCAAAATTTGGAAAATACTCTCGCGTTCTTTAGAACAAAATTTATCTGCTTTTTTTTAAATATTTCATACAACATAAGCATTCTTCACTATACTGCATTAATAGTTTGTTTATCTTAACATAAAAATATACTATCGGAAGAAAATTTACATTCCTGATAGTAACGTTTAGTATGAATAAAAATGTAATTAGATAAATTTCTATGTATGGAAAAGTTCAGTAATTTGATTTCATGTTATAATGTAAAAAGCTTGAACATAGAACTGATTAGCTTTCCATAAACAACAAAAAAAATCTTCATATGATATCACCTGTCAAAATTTGGAAAATGCTCTCGCGTTCTTTAGAACAAAATTTATCTGCTTTTTTTAAAATATTTCATACAACATAAGCATTCTTCACTATACTGCATTAATAGTTTGTTTATCTTAACATAAAAATATACTATCGGAAGAAAATTTATATTCCTGATAGTAACGTTTAGTATGAATAAAAATGTAATTAGATAAATTTCTATGTATGGAAAAGTTCAGTAATTTGATTTCATGTTATAATGTAAAAAGCTTGAACATAGAACTGATTAGCTTTCCATAAACAACAAAAAAAATCTTCATATGATATCACCTGTCAAAATTTGGAAAATGCTCTCGCGTTCTTTAGAACAAAATTTATCTGCTTTTTTTAAAATATTTCATACAACATAAGCATTCTTCACTATACTGCATTAATAGTTTGTTTATCTTAACATAAAAATATACTATCGGAAGAAAATTTACATTCCTGATAGTAACATTTAGTATGAATAAAAATGTAATTAGATAAATTTCTATGTATGGAAAAGTTCAGTAATTTGATTTCATGTTATAATGTAAAGAGCTTGAACATAGAACTGATTAGCTTTCCATAAATAACAAAAAAAATCTTCATATGATATCACCTGTCAAAATTTGGAAAATGCTCTCGCGTTCTTTAGAACAAAATTTATCTGCTTTTTTTAAAATATTTCATACAACATAAGCATTCTTCCCTATACTCCATTAATAGTTTGTCTATCTTAACATAAAAATATACTATCGGAAGAAAATTTATATTCCTGATAGTAACATTTAGTATGAATAAAAATGTAATTAGATAAATTTCTATGTATGGAAAAGTTCAGTAATTTGATTTCATGTTATAATGTAAAGAGCTTGAACATAGAACTGATTAGCTTTCCATAAATAACAAAAAAAATCTTCATATGATATCACCTGTCAAAATTTGGAAAATGCTCTCGCGTTCTTTAGAACAAAATTTATCTGCTTTTTTTAAAATATTTCATACAACATAAGCATTCTTCACTATACTGCATTAATAGTTTGTTTATCTTAACATAAAAATATACTATCGGAAGAAAATTTATATTCCTGATAGTAACATTTAGTATGAATAAAAATGTAATTAGATAAATTTCTATGTATGGAAACGTTCAGTAATTTGATTTCATGTTATAATGTAAAGAACTTGAACATAGAACTGATTAGCTTTCCATAAATCAAAAAAAAATCTTCATATGATATCACCTGTCAAAATTTGGAAAATGCTCTCGCGTTCTTTAGAACAAAATTTATTTTTATTTTATGGTTTAAATCTTGGGGATTGGTTGTCAGCAAAGGGATGCGTCTCTTCCTCTACTCCGTTCGATCTTCAGTGACTCTCTTCAACTCTGTGTGGGAGGTACACTTTGTGTCCTCGCACACCTCTTCTAGATACTCCTGGCGAGGACGCCTGATAAGAAGATTGATATGTAGTGAATAATTTATAATATATCCCCTTCAGAGACTAATCATTATGATATATTAAGTATCTGGATTGGCGAATTATTCCCAATCGATGCCTGATTGTGAAAGTGACAATTTAAAAAATGTTGCTATGTCCCATACTAACTTATAGTTCTGAATGCTGGGTGCTGAGTAAAAAAGACGAATTGTCTCTACCAGTGTTCAAGAGAAAAATACTCGGACGATCATGCCTAGACAACGTGTCATTTAGCTCAAAAAAAGAAACAAGAAAAGATAACTCAATATATGGAAGTGACAGTTGCCAGTCACGTGACAACTGTCACTTCCATACGTTGAGTTATCTTTTATTGTTTCTATTCTTGAGCTAAATGACACATTGTCTAGGGGGGCTGTGCAGGTAAACGGAGCTTGGAGAATAAGACACAACGACGAGATCTACAATAATGAGCTCAACATTGTAAAGAGATAAAAATAGGGAGGATGGACACGTGGAAAGGATGGGCAATGAAAGAGTGCCAAAGAGGATCCTGCACACAAAGCTCCAAGGTAGACAAAGTGTTGGTAAACCCAGGCTTCGATGGCTGGATGGCGTGCAGCGGGATGTGGAGGCTGTTGGTGTAAGGGACTTGAGGGGTGCATGCCAGGATAGAGGGAGATGGCGAGGATTGCTGGAGGAGGCCAGGGCTCGCAGCGGGCTGTGGATCCATTGATATGATGAAGCCTGATTCTCGTGTTGGTTACATTATACTTTTGTAGGCTTATCTTGGGCGAACAAAGAAGATTGGGGTACAATGATAAATGATCAAATTTTTTCAACCCAAAGATGAATCTGACACAATATTCTGAAGATGTTCAAGTTTATTGAGATGCACTTCATTAGCATTTAGATAGCATGTATTGGCATAGTCAAGAATAGTAGTCAACATAGTACTTTGAATAATGAGTTGCAAAATTCTGTGTTATGGATTTATATTTATTTGTCGGCCTTCGTGGCTAAGTTGGTTACGTATCTGACTGCTGATCCAAAGGTCCCGTGATCGATTCCTGGTGGAGACACAGTTTTTAATTGTGTTTTTTTTTTTAAATATATGTATTATAAATGAAATAAACGATAAAAAATATGTACAAATAGAGAACAAATAAAATTAAATACTAAGAAGTTATGAGGAAACACTGTGACTGATTTAAGAATGTATAAATAATTATAAGGCAATTTATCTTCCATAACAAATCAATATAATATTATATCAATATATATTATGTAGGGTGAATATATTAAATGGCAGGTGTTGTTATTGAACGGGTTGCACATTATTGATTTATATAACAAACCCCTCACTATGCCGACAATCCAAACACATGTCATGAAATCAATACTTATACACAATACAATGAGTAATCAAATATTAGGTATTGCTTTTTTGGATTGATATTTAGAAAATAATTTTGATAATTTCAAAATCATTTTAGTAAACAGAGGAAGTTTATAATTAAAATTATTTATAAATCTGCATATAAATAAAGTAGACCTGGTAAGATTGTCGTTCTGGATTTGCACATGTTTGTGCACGGCTAAATTCATGTCAGTCTGTCTGTCTGTCTTTCGTTTGAAACCTTACTATGTCAAAATCGTCAATTTTACAGTAGAGCAAAAATCTTATAATATTACATTTTTATAATATAACATTTGAAACAGTATAAAAACACAAAGCCTCGCGAGCTAATGTTTTTTATGTTATTTTCAAAAGAAAGTATGTTTTAATGTTATATAATAAGACTTATAGAATGCTTTTTTGCATTACTCGCCGAGTCGCCAAAATTGATTTATGAGAATATATCCTTACGGTTATTATAATGCCAACTGATGCCAACGTAAAATTTTGTTTGTTCCCGTCATAGCCAGAGCTCAAAAGGCACGAAATAATAAAATCCTACATAGGGAGAGGGAACAATTTACACTGAACAAGTGTTTCCTTTTGCATTGTGGGTCAGATTTGCTTTACTTGCATTGTTTTACCGATTTAGCTGTCAAAATGGTGATTCTTTACAAGTGGCCTACAACGCCAATTATATTGATTTTTTTGTTTAAAGATAGTCAATATTATACATATTTCGGGAAAAATATTCTTTTTTTGTGGTAATGCCTAATTTTTTTTTAAAAAATACGAAAAAATATATAAAGAGTATTTGGTTGGTTTTCGACATCTATCGGTAAATTTTCAAACTTATGGAAACACAATATAAAATCATTTTTACAAAAACAACTTTATTTCTACGAAATTTTGTAAAACAGGAATACAGTTTAAAAATATATAAGTTTACAAAATATTTAAATACCTTCTACTTTCGTGCAGGTCTTGAAATTTAATTATTATTTAACTATGGAGTATTATTTGAATGACATCACAAAAGCGCCGCAATGCGTTTAAAAATATAAGTTTTCTTCCGATGAGAATAATATCGAAATAATAAAAAGATCATCAAAATGAAATAATATTATTATCAACAACTATTGATTATTGATTACAGTTTGAAAATATATAAGATTACAAAATATTTATATACCTTCTACTTTCGTGTCAGGTCTTGATATTTAATTATTATTTAACTATGGAGTATTATTTGAATGAATCACAAAAGCGCCGCAATGCGTTAAAAAATATAAGTTTTCTTCCGATGAGAATAATATCGAAATAATAAAAAGGTCATCAAAATGAAATATTATTATCAACAACTATTGATTATTTATTATAAAATAATGTATGCTGTGCACGTTACAACTTTAAAAACACATTCGTTCTACATGGGCAACCCAAAGTTTGAATTAATTGGACTAACATAAATAAAAAAAATACTTATTTAAAAATAATCAAAATGAGGTAGGTAATAAACTACATTTTGATGATGGAGAATAGAGTGCAGTTACTCATCATAATATGCCCATGAGACACAAAGCGAAGATGCAGGTCGATAAATTGCAGCATCCAGAGTAATTTATCTTTTCACGGCACTCACGGTTAAGGGCAAGCGTTCGTTCTTCCTCGCGGGTGTTCAGGTTGACGTGGCCAAGTCTTCATGGACTATTGGCATCGTCATGGGCATGTTCATGGGGCGTGTAGCTGGGGCCATGTGTCCATGCGGATTAGTCGCAAAAACAACACTGGCAATGGACTGGAAGCCCGCACCTTGTGAAGTCCACTAGACATTGTGACGTCCACCAGGTGTTGGTTAACACTGTACCGAATATATTTTTTAAGTACCTACCATAAAAGCTTCGTTTCATCTTGTTGCATGAACCGCCGAAGGCGGCCATTTACCGCGCAGCGGTAAAAAGTAGGCTGAAAGCCCTAGCTTAGAAGCTGAGCGAAGCGATGCTTCTCAGCTAGTATTAAATAAAAACGTAGCTTTAACACACAAGTATAATATTAATATACAAATATTAACATACATTTGAGACATAGCTATTCCAAATTCTAGTAATATTATAAATTCATTTGATGAAAAAATTAGAAAATACATTGTTTTAGGTAACGAGAAGACTGGCATTCTCGTAAAATAATTATATTACCGTTCGCTATATCAGCCATTGGATACAAAAGAGAAAGGAAATTGTGGTTTCACTGGGTTATGAATCCAGGCGACCAGAGTACTAGCCACATGGGCTTGTGACCATGTATGCGGCACCTTTATGACTCAAGTCACGCTAACCACTCACCCACCGACCTCCGACTGATACTCCACTCCCCTGTTCAACCAAATCTAAAAGGACGCGGATAATACTGCTTTAACCAGCCTATCCAAAAATTCTCCTAAGAATTTTCCTAAGACTAGGTCCTTAAAGTGGCTAACAAGTGTTACTTTGGACTACAGAGGCACTTTAGATCATGTGTACTGTCAAGAAACACTAAAATCCTCGTATATAAAACTCTTTTATGACCTGTACTGACATACGGCTCTGAGTGTTGGGTTCTTGCTAAAAAGAATATGGATGCATTACTGGTCTTCGAAAGAAAAATTTTGAGAAAAATTTTCGGTCCCCTCTGCGATCAAGGCACGTGGAGAATCAGGTTCAACCACGAACTACAGAGCCTATTCAAGGAAACAAATATCGTCCAAACAATAAAAATAGGGAGGCTCCGCTTGTTAGGACACGTTCATCGCATGGAAGATGACCACACACCAAAAAGAATCCTCACAACGCGTCCGGAGGGTAGAAGGGGTGTGGGAAGGCCGAAACTGCGATGTATGGATGGAGATGAGAGGGACCTTCAAATAGCCGGTGTGCGGAATTGGAGAGAAAAGACCATGGATAGGGTGCAATGGAGACGATTCCTTGAGGAGGCCAAGGCCCATCCTGGGCTGTGGAGCCACTGATGATGATGAGGTCCTTAAAGTAAGAATATAAAGATTTTGCGGGCAGGCATTTATATTTGTGCTAAATCCATTTTGAACTGTTTTATTTACCAGTCCCTTGTACTTGTTAAGTTTGTATTGGTGGTCTTTTGTAATATTTGTGTCCCATGGAACAGTCAGCTCTACATAAATAACTCTTTTCAATGAAAGAAAGTATATTGTCAGTATTGTTATTCCAAAATCGTTTAGCCAAGACGATAAGCATCTTCTTGTCTGCCGAAACATGGTACAGGGATGTAATGAGGAAGACTCGGTTGTGGCAGATGACGTGGAAATTGCGGCTGAACCGATTGGAGTGGAAAGGCCTAATATGTATGTCCGGACACGTTAACTAAGTAAGTTTTGAGACGAAAAATACATAGTGACCACATAACAAAAACTCATTGAATCAATGCCAAAAGGCTTAGTTTGTAATATTAAGATATATTTTTTTATAATGAAGACATCTAAGATTTTTCTAAGCATATTATCGTGTTTCAATAATTAATCTATTCGATATTGTAGGTACTTATTAGACTTCATACTATGCATATTAAGCAACCCGGCTTGTGGGTACTCGTTCAACTCGGAATACGCTAAAGAATCACGATCTGGTATCAAAACATAAATATTGCGTCATATTATACAACCCGGCTTGTGAGTACTCGTTCAACTTGGAATACGCTAATCATTCACCATTAAAAGAGACTTGTTATCAACAAATAAACTTCCAAATTATCATAATGGTTTTACACGAGTTCCTTTGTTCAATACGTCCGAACAATCATTTCACAATCGCACGAAATCCGAATTAGTGTTCCAGAATGAACTCAATTTACTATTCAAATCCGGTGAATCGACTTCACAAATGTTAGAAACTTATTATCAACGAATTAACTTAATTATTATCATGATATTCACGGAATTCATACATTCTGTACAAACGAACCACTTACGCCATCTAGTGAAACCCCGATGAAGTATCATATTTTTCCCGACCCGCTGCTATACGGTCTGCCGCACTCATGATGAAGGGAAAAATTGAGGGTAATTTCAGCATCAGAAAGTACTCTGAGATTCATAGTAGAGGATCTGTTCCGGTTATTTCAGAGTAATATCCACGGTCGGGTGACCTGACATGACACGGAAATATAAGAATAAAAAAAAATTACCTTTTAACACAGATATCTTTGCAATATAGTTCTGGCACATCTGACGATGGATCTTGGATTATGTTGTAACGGCTTGACTAAGTAGAGACTTTGATGGCTTCCATGCAAGCCCGCGAACTCGTAGCCAGTATCCGAACAATTGGATTGATATCATCTTTGGATATCAATATTCCAATTTGTTTTTCTAAACCCCAGTCGATCAAACCAGTATCTGTAAGTGACGGATCCATTTGGGCTATTCTTTCCACAATATTCACAAAATCTTCAAATTCATACACCTGGAAAATAAAAAAAATAAATGTTTATTTGTTTGTTGGGTCAAATGTTAACCGACATCATGAATTGACATCATGGTTGACATTAAGGGATATATTTAAAATAAATAAATAATATCTTAGTGTCAACCACGTTAGAGTATTTTTATGTTAACTAGTTTGGGGGATGTAACCGCTCCTTCTTCTGGACATACTTAACGGAAATAGTTGCAACGTATAAAAAGATTTTCAGATAAATTACGAGAAATACTATAACAATTTGAATTTGTATACAACAATCTTAACCTAAACTTATTTTCAAAAATTGGTTAAACTAATTGTTAGTCAAGTTTATTAGTTAATATAGTGTGTGGGCATACACGCATGTGTCATGCTTCCTATTATAAGGTAATGCACACCCACACACCTGTTGCTCACATTGTGGGATATGCCGTAATGGTATATATGTATGTACGTAGTTAAATAAAACACTATCATACTTCTTAACAATGTTTTATAATGTTATTGTATTTTAACACACAGTGATTTGTTATAAAATGAGTGAGTTGTGGCCAACACTAAACTCTCCACACCATAGTAAGCGTTCATTTTTCTTCTTGAAAGGTTGACAATCCCTAAATGCATTTTAATGAAGTACATTTCTATTTGATTCTTAAAAAAATATAAGATTCCCAAAGGTTAAAATTTTTCACAATACACCATACACACAAAAACATTGTCACGAAACTCACAGTATGTATTTTCTACAATTTGAAGTAAAATTGCATTACTAGCAAGATGAGCATGTATGAGACAGTGTATCAGTGTTGATGAGGCGATGTATGTGTCAAGATAGAAGAATGCGGTGTTCGGTTCTAACTGCCTACAGCTTGAGGAAGATAGAAGTGGAGAGTAAAAAAAATACACTTGTCTATAGAGACACATACAATATCAATATGAAGTTAATCACTCAATTTTCCATTGCAGAAGCTATTTTACTTCTGTTATATACATTTTTCATACAAATATGAAATTTATTTCACATTGATATGGCAAACCCATAGAATTATAATGTACAGAAGCCGGGTGTAGTACAAATTTCGAATTCAAATGTATGCCAAGTTATTTTTACATGTGTGTGTGAGGCAGTAGATCGGTTGGTCTACGTATTATGTAGGTGTGCGTATCGGTAGGTGTACGTATACTAGAAATTCGTCTGTTTCCTCGTAGTTTTAGTTGGCATACATTCATTTCGCTGACTAGGTATCTGTATCAAATATAATCTAAGGGCAAAACATAGATTTTTTTCTTTAAATTTTGACAATCCTTGAATGCATTTTTGATGAGTGTATTTTTTTGTATCAAAATTTCGAACAGTATACAAAAAACTCGATTTTCCAGACCGTGAAAATCGAGATCATTTTGAAAATTTGGACAGACGAAATCATAGAGAAGAAATTAACGGATATCTATGGAAAACTAATCAGCTCTAGGTCTATGCACTTATGATGTTAATATGAAGTCGATCGGACTTACAGTTTGGGCTGTAGAGAGGACACAAAAAGGATAATCTGTATGGCAAACTCTGTAAGTTATACATACAAACACATCACGACGAAACTCAAAGTGTGCACTCTCTACATGATACCCGTTGAGAATTTTATGTAAAAAAAAATACGCTTAAAAATTGTGAAATCATGACTCTCCACTATTCCATAGTGTGGAGAGTAAAAAATACATTAAAATCTTTTACAATGTATCGTCAAATAAATAATAATATATATAATAAAAATATATAATATGTAATATTTTGAATAAACATACCCTTTTTATTTCATAAATATTTTTTAAATATTGTATTGCTAAATAGATACATTTTGAAAATCCAAAACAGAGTGTCTTAATATATTTCTGAATGTCGTCTTTCAATTCAACAAGATACTCCTCCAAAGAGGTGTCTGTAAAATTGTTTAAATTGTCAAGTGTCCTCGCACATACGGTAAACCAATCTACACATTTGTACAATGAAACACAGTCAGTATTACTATTGTTGTGTTCTACGTAATCGTCAATTTCAATTATATCACTATTGGCACTTTCAATATGAGCAACTTCCAAAGTTGTGAACATTTTCATCATTTCAGACTGTTGGAAATTCGGGCTATTTTCGAAGGCATCCATTTCGCAGCCAAGACTGAAGAAGATGCATGCGACATATTGGCAGAGAGGATTGACAGCATTATATTGAATTTTCTGTAAAGATAAAAGAATTCTGTTTGGATCATACATTTCATTAGGAGTGGCACAAGAAGAAAAAATTAGAATGCAGTTTTATGATCAAACAAACACACATGCACAAAAAGGGGAGGACAGGAAGAACCACTAAGATTGCTATAAGTCAGACCGATGTTACCACTAGATTGCTATAAGTCAGACCGTAGTTGCCACTAGATTGCTATAAGTCACTAGGCCAGGCCTGTTCCAAGGTGGTGGCTAGTTATTTTGTATAATTCATTATGTGTTATTAATCAAATTATAGGTATTTATCTAATAATTTTTGAAGATTACTTCTTTACCGCATTTCCCTTCCTTGTCACTGTGAGAAGTCTGTAAATTAGAGTCGAAAACAATTTGTCTATATAGTTTTGAAAAGGATCATATTCTATTGTGCCGAGGCTTCAAGTTGCTTGGGTTGTTTTACACTTGTTTGTAAATAAATGTCACAACCAGAACGATCATGAAAATTCTCACCTGCGCTATTTTGTAAAACAATTCACTGAGAGGTCTACCAATAGTATATTTATTTTCGCATTCTTCGTTTATTGTTTTCGCACACCAAGTAGTGAATTCACCCAAAAATCCACCAATTTCCTTATTGAAACGGTCATCCAATTGGTTAATTTGATTTTCAGATGAAATTAGTGCAGCTGCCATAAATTTCAATGCTAAATTCTCCATTTTTTATTGCGGATTTCACGTAAATTAAAAATAAAAATAGAACTTATTCTTCTCTAATATCAACTGTCAACAATAAAATCTCTTTTCTATGCTGCATAGAAAAGAGAACTATGCTGTCAACATAGAAAAACTGTCAATCATCGAATAAAGTGATGAAATCAATTAATGAGATTTTTGAACGATTCGTTCATTATGATGAATATAATGAAAGAAAAGAGTTCGTTCAAAGATTCTATACCACATTTTTTATAGGTTCTGCCTCCCTGACCAGCCAGCTGGTTAAAAATTATTTGACCAACACCAATTTAGTTATTTTATTTTAATGTTTTAGTTAATTTTTTAAATATATATGGCTCACGCCAGTCGCATTATCTGACCAACCTATTTTTATCAAACTTTTGTAGGTTAGGTTTAAAAAATTGGTGTACATCCTAGGTAATCCTGGCTGGTCAGGGAGGCAGTACCTTTTTTATAATGTAGCCGTTTGTTAATTACTTTTGGTTGTGTTGGTTTCAAAATATAATAATAATAATCAGTGGCACTACAACCCATCGTGGGTCCTGGCCTCCTCCAGAAGCTCCCTCCACCCCTCCCTGACCATCGCTTCCTTCGTTCGTTAATTACTTTTGGTTGTGTTGGTTTCAAAAGGGGATACATTTATTTTTCTACAGTAAATTTACGGGTTGTCGGTCGTCATGGTATTACCACGTAAATAATATTTTAATATATTTTTTAGCTGGGTCGATGGCAGAGCGGTTAGCGTGCTGGGCTAGTAATCTAGTGGTCGCGAGTTCGAATCCTGCCTCGACCGATTTCGTTCACCTATAGCACAAGCATTTATGCTTATTTTAGGGAACGTAGGAAGATGTATATGTACTTGTTTAACAAGGACACATTCATTTTTTTATACTTAAAGAAAAAAAGAAGGAAATATAATATCAAGGCTAAATAATAAGAGCACATGCATGAGATGATTTTTTTTTATTTTAATTGCGCTCAGTTCTCTTAATCTACCCTAGGCCAATGTGATTATGAATATTTTTTAACATTGCATTATGGAAGGCACAAAAAGGTCAAATATATTTTTAAAATTCTTTGTCTAAAATAATCTAAGTAGCGATATGTTACAAAAAATAAATTTAATAATAATATATTTATATTATATTCTTCCAAGGTATGTGTATTATTATTTTTGAACCGGTTTGATTGGATCAACCCGGGTCAATTTTATACTTATTATTATGCCTACGGTTGAATCTTAAAAACAAATGAAGCCAATATAAATAAGGTAAAACTTTTACTTGATTTATTTGGCCGCATTGTTTTGAAATATTTTGCAAGTAATGAATTTATTCACCTTTGTCATCTTTGCAATTTTAGGCAGCAAATTGAATAAATATTTGTGCAGTTACAACGATCACGAAAAAAAAGAAATGAAAGAAAAAAAAACGCTTGAAAATATAATACTAGAAAAGCGAGAACAAAATATTTAAGTTGGATGTAAATGCAACGAAATATACGTATGTCTAGATATTCGGCTTCTTTCTATGTCGTAAGTCGTAACTGAAAGAATATTATTTATAATTTAAATATATATTATTCAAAAATAATGATTTGTTAAATGAAAATCAAAACATTAATACATATAATATTATATTGTTATCTACATTGGTCAAAAAATATAGATATGCATCGATAAATAAATCATCTCTAAATAAACACAGTTTTACTCACGTACATAATTATTTATTTTAATTAAATAACAAAAAAGAATAATAAATTAAATGTTTATCAAAAACTGTATAGTTAATTTGTACATATGATACCCTCCTCCCAAGAGGCTTTGAGGTAGAGCTCACTTTTCTTTCAACGTCTGTTATGGAATTAGATATTCCACATATTACCTCGCTGGACGAGATGCATAAAAAAGTAAACGATAATTGAAGCCGTGGTCTGACGATACACAAATGTCAAGTGTCAGCGCACAAACGTCAGACGGCACGGTCATGTCACAAGATAAAATGATAAAATTTGAAATAAAATAAATAATTAAAATTGGTAATAAATTAGGACGTCACAAATCAAAATTAAATAGAGTCAATATTGGACGTCACACGTTAAAATGGATTCAATAAAATAAATAACTTAAAATCACACAGCCGAAATATTGTCACATAAAATAAAAGAATGTCACAAGTATTGTTTTGGGGCACACATAATTTTCTCTTCTCGGCCATGGGCGTGCTGATGCACCACCAATGCCGGAATGGATCGTCGTCGATGGGCGAAGGGGCAAGGCTATCGGCGACAGCAACCTCGGGTCCCAGACACCGGCAGATGCCGGTTGGGTGACTGGCGGGAGCGACAGCGGCGGCGCGAGTCTCAAGGAGACGCAGGCCGTCGCTCCAGGGTCCAGCGCGACCCAACAGCGTTTGGAACACTTTCCAAACTCAGCACCCGCTTCGGTCCAGGAAAGCGGCTCTCTCGCCGAATGGTGGTGCGCCGATCCATCTCGACACCCCAGGTGTCACATCCATGGCTGCCGGTGTGGAGCGAGCCTAACCGACACCCTCTGGTGCGGTTTGCAGCTGCTCCGGCCACAGTGAGCGCGGTCCGTGCAGACACGACGCGTGTCTAATTTCGACTGTCAAAAATCTTTTACTCGTAAATGTCACATTTTGGAGGTTATCGTTATTATTGTCAAATTTCTTTTTCTTACACTTTATTTTTTCACAAATGTTTGTTTGTGGTCTGATTTAGCGCCGATTTCAAAATAGAAAATAACGCGAACAGGAGAGGTCGCGTCACATACATATATACCATCACGCCATGTCCCTCACGGGGTAGGCAGAGAAAACCGAACGCCACTTACTTCTATTTTGACATACATTCATCGCCTCGTCATACATCGTCTTATACTGTTCACACTTCTAACATTTCCGTCTTTCAAAATACCGTTCACATGGACGTGCCATCCCTTCCTTGGGCGACCCCGACCTCTCCTTCCATTCCTGTCCGCAATGTATATTTTCTTAGTCAGGCGTTCCTCATTTATTCTCCCCATGTGGCCAAAGTTAATTTGTACTTGATATCTAGAGAAAGCGGAGATGAGTACTTGTCCCACGTTGGGAGCCAAATTGATATCTAGAGAAGGCGGAGAAAAATACTCGTCCCACGTTGGGACGCGAAATTGATATAAGGAGGCTGGGAAGAAATATATTGGTCCCATGTTGGGACGCGAAATTGATAACTAAAGAGGCTGAAAAAAATAATAAAAATAAACATTAAACTCTGCCCCTGAAAATAAAAATCCAATAAAACATAACCGGCTGCGATGTGCCTGAAAAGACAAATACATACAAATACAGGCATGGTAAAATAATATATACATAACTGGAAAGATCTTACCAAACTGCTGCTCTCGTAACGGGACTGTAGAGGAAACACTTACACTACATATCACTTTTAAGTAATTAAAAATAACTTATAACTAGCTTAAATTCACCCCCGTTGACTATATGGACCTGAAACACACTTATTCACTACTATGCGATTATTTTTATTATTAAAAGTTATTATTAATAGTAACTTAAACTATTTTAAATTCACCCCCGATGATAGGTAGAGGACCTGAAAAGAACTTAATCACTACTTTATACAATTAAAAAAAATGCTAAGGCCGTCCGATAGCCTAGCAAACTCGCACTCTCGCACGCGGGTCTCTACAACTACCGATCAACCACTGACTCCTACCGAATGACAACTGATCGGACACAGCCGAGCGACCCAGCGCCCGTGGAACATGGAGTAGGGGGGGGGGTGTTATCAG
The DNA here is from genome assembly GCA_963576475.1 of Molanna angustata. Classification (NCBI taxonomy): domain Eukaryota; kingdom Metazoa; phylum Arthropoda; class Insecta; order Trichoptera; family Molannidae; genus Molanna; species Molanna angustata. Next base: position 4,884,625 of record OY754985.1, on the reverse strand, counting down.
GGCCGGATAAACATGTTTTTGCGCCCAGAGCAATATATTTCAAACCGCCCCCCCCCCCCCTTCCTACTCAAATGTTTGGAATTTCAATATTATATATTATGCAATATTATACAGTAAAAATCAATATATTAATATAAACCAAAGAACAAAAATAAATTATAATTCTACCTATTCCTATTCATGTATGTACCGTATCCTGAGAAGTAGGCATTTTAAACTAAAACCTTTGGTCTTACAATTTTTAAAGTATTGGATCATCACATAAACCGTTTAAAGTAAAATATAATTTAAAAGTCCTTTTAACTATCTCAAGTATTATGTAAATAAACTAAACTTAATAACTAATGTTAACACTAAAAATATCATAAAAACTATTTTTAATTAAAAAAAACTCAATATGATTATCAAATTCCAGTAAAAATTTAAAATCACACCAAACTTAAAATAAAAAAAACAAATCGCGATTCTAATTAACACAAAACACTAAATAAGTTCTTGGTATAATAAATACCTACATAAATTAATATTAATAAAACGAGGTATGCCAATGAATTTTACACAAAACAGCACACGAAATCTCCCTTTGATTTCGATACACTTTGCCGACTAGTATTCCATCTAGTTATAGGTATATATTAAAATCTATGGTCTATACTAGACTCGTAAAAAATACGGACACGTGTTAACATTTGGCATCAGACAATAAGTTCTCTTTTCTATGCATCAGACAGAAGAGAGAGATAGAAACAATAATATATGAATAATTGAATGAGTCAGGTGACGAGTCGGCGACCGAGATCGAGAAAATAAGTAAGTATGTCGCTAAAGTCGAATGGGAAAACTTCACTGAAATTATCATAACATTTCTAAAGAACTTCGTTTCCCTTTTTTAGAAAACCTTGCTATTAGTTGCTGACAGGTTCCGCTTATTGAAACGGCTTATGTAGTTTCATTAACAAGCAATAAGAGTTCTTAGTATAATGTATAATTAAAGTTACTGTGGCGTGTAGCATCTGGAATGTTTTCAAACACGCCGCTATCATCTCATATGAAATTCATTATGAAGCGCCCGGGCGATTTCAGATAGGGGGGCGCTGGCTTCAGTATGTAGATAATTTAACACTTTAGCAAGTAAATTATTAGAATGATTATTTTGTGTGTGTGTGTGTGTGTGTGAATCGACTATATATGTTTACGAATAACACGGTAATAGACGGACAAGATATTAACACCGCAGAATTTTATCATACACACCATCACGCCGTGTCCCTTTCGGGGAAGGCAGAGAGAACCGAGTGCCATACCTGGGGAATTTTTTATTTATATAATTAACATTTTAGGATTTTAAGCGCCCTTTTTAGACAAGCGCCCTGATTTCTTGTTCCGGGTTGTTCTATGATTTATCCGGCCCTGGGTGTTATATTGAAGAACCAACCCGTACCACCGGGTGAAAGCCAAGATTCCAGGAATCTGCTTGATGCATTTTACATTTTAAATTTATTTTCAATAGAAAAGACAATACTTAAATATATGAACAAGGCCTGGGGGGCCGCTATAATCCGTTCTTAGAATTAATAGAAGAAATACATTAGGCCAAAGTAAAATAATGATTATTGGGTTTCTTTGATATCATAATGCATGGAAATATATCGATCACAATACCTATGGAAATATCATACTCAGTAATTTTATAATTAAGACCGCACATGCACTGGGGATTTTTAGCGAGTTGTACCCAGTTGTACCCCACTTCCCCGCGCATGCCGCTGTAACAGTGCCCGTTCCTAACTGTGTTCCTAACCGACTCACGCGCTCGCCACTACGTAGGTACATATCGTAGCGTGAGTATGTACGTTCACCAAAGTACCTACCTAGGTACCTATATTTGGTACATACCAACCTGTTGCATTATTTCTATTTTTCTATTGACAATAACACGATATTTTTCCTCTGTTTTGTATTGATCTTGTTTTATAATTATTTATTCACAGGTTTTTTTTTCGAGATATTATACACTTACTAATATCTTATAAATAGGTGATATTTCTGGTCATTCACTCCAAAGTAATTAATCATTATATATATAGTTATAAATCTTAGATCGGCAAACTTTTGCTGCAAAAGGGACAAATTAATATATTATAAATATTTTTGAAATACAGTATTTTGTCTATATGTGAATCTTGGGAGCCGCTGGATGCCGATCAATATTTAAATATTATTATAACATTACATAAAATTATAATCATCGTGAAATGAAATTAATAAACGTTTCAATAAATAGATCAACACAAACACCTTACAAAATTACGTAGGTTTTGATTATAAAATTCATGACATCACATAGAATTATAATCATCGTGAAATGAAATTAATTAAAATTTCAATAAATAGATCAACACAAACACCTTACAAAATTACGTAGGTACCTGATAAAATTCATGACAACACATACAATTATAATCATCGTGTCAACTGTGTCTCCACCGGGATTGGAACCCGTGACCTTTGGTTCAGATACCTAACACAATTAAAAACTGTGTTTCCACCGGGATTCGAACCCGGGACCTTTGTTTCAGATACCTAACACAATTAAAAACTGTGTCTCCACCAGGAATTGAACCCGGGACCATTGATTCAGATACCTAACATAATTAAAAACTGTGTTTCCACCGGGATTCGAACCCGGGACCTTTGGTTCAGATACCTAACACAATTAAAAACTGTGACTCCACCGGGAATTGAACCCGGGACCTTTGGTTCAGATACCTAACACAACTAAAACTGTGTCTTCACCGGAAATTGAACCCGGGACCTTTGGTTCAGATACCTAACACAATTAAAAACTGTGACTCCACCGGGAATTGAACCCGGGACCTTTGGTTCAGATACCTAACACAACTAAAACTGTGTCTTCACCGGAAATTGAACCCGGGACCTTTGGTTCAGATACCTAACACAACTAAAAACTGTGTCTCCACCGGGAATTGAACCCGGGACCTTTGGTTCAAATACCTTACACAAATTAAAACTGTTATTCCACCGGGAATCGAACCCGGGATCTTTGGTTCAGATACCTAACACAAATATGTGCCGACCGCTGTGGCACAGTTGGTAAGCCGTTCGGTTTCTGTGCGGGCGTCCTGTGAATCCGAGACGTCTAAATGTGAATCCGAGGATCTTGCAAGCCGATGGATGCCGATCCATAGTATAAATAATATTATAATCATCGAGAAATTAATAAACATGTCGATAGATATGCATATAGAATATGTATGTAGATCAATAAAAAAACACCTTAGAAAATTAAAAAATTACGTAGTTATCTAATAATAAAACTTTATTCAATATTATAACATCACATAAAATAATAATAATCGTAAATGAAATTTATAAACATTTCAATAAATTAGATCAATACAAACACCTTTGAAAATTACAATCTTCGTGAAATGAAATTGATAAACATGTAGGTAGGTATGTATGTACAATATGTATATAGATCAATACAAACACCTTAGAAAATTACGTAGTTATCTAATAATAAAACTTTGTTCAATATTATAACATCACATAAAATAATAATAATCGTAAATGAAATTTATAAAAATTTCAATAAATTAGACCTAATAATAAAATTAAATACAATATAATAAACGTCACATGAATGAATGAAGAATGTTGACAGTCTGTTCTGGGTCAGCAGTAGTTTAAAAATTCCCATGGTTATTCTACGATCATAAAATAGATATTTCTATATTTATTTCTTCACAAATTACACAGGATAAACGAGAACCAAGTCAAGAGAGCAAGTCTTGTCAAACGGTGGATTCAAAACCCTCATGATTACCCATATCATGGATATAATTGTCTTATTGATATATAATTATTCATAAGATAATTATATCCATGATATGGGTGATCATGAGGGTTTTTTCCACTGTTTGACCAGACTTGCCCCCCTGGATGCAATACAATTATACAAAATAAAATACAAATGATTTATTCTAATTCCCTAATGGGCATATTTCTAGTATGTCTGGGGTCACAAATTTCCGGTAACAAACACTTATATATGCGTCATCTTTTTCAATTAATTCCACTTTTAAATCTTTGCCGACCCCAGACCAAACGGCAAATATACATATTTTCTTCCAGTAACGTGTAGTTGACTTTGTACCTGAATATACCATGGATGATTTTTGTTGACTGCGAGACCAGATCGTGTGTTCATCCAAAAATTTACTTTTTTACTTTTTATTGCCTCTTCCAATGATGTTTTGTAAGCGGAAATAGGACACTTGATCTCCACTATTTTATCTGCTCCAATCAGGCCATCGGGTGTTGCTCCGAGAAAAGGATTTTCCCCGTCAATAAAAAGGCCACAAGGTTCTATTTTGCAACATAGTTGCTGTTCCAACTGCTCTATTGCAATTCTTTCATTTTGTATTCCGTGTCTTATTGACGGTACATGGCTGATATCTTTCTTATAAAGAATATTTTTTACCAAGTTTTTACGCTAGTTGCTACTCTTCTTTTTACTATTTTGGAAAAATTAGAAGCTGTAATAAGCCTTCTTCTCAACTCCAACCATTGACTGAAATCTCTCTGCAAAATAGTAATTCTTTCTATTTTATGCCTTTCTTCGTGTGTTCGCGGCAGGTCTTTCAAAATTACACGACATAATATCACAATCTTTTTGAGAATCAACTAATGATCGACGTCGTCTTCTGCAACAAGAATGTTTTTTTTTTAAATATTTATATACTCATAATAATAAATACCAATAATACATAATACCTAGAATCTGCATATAAATAAATAAGATCTCGTACTAGAATAAAAAATAATACTCAATAAATACTTCCCTTGGAACAGTTGGCTGACCATTTGGTGCGAGCGTACTGGGTTCGATCCCCAGCAGAGGAGGAATGTATTTAAATTAATTTCTCACGCTAATATTGCTTCTCCTGGCTGGAAACACTGGTTAGTTGAAAGAAATTGCCATATGGCAATAAACTCGCTACATACGCAGGGTGCAAGGAAGTGTTTATTATTATTATTTCCTATAAAAATAAAAAATAATAATGAACACTTCCTTGCATCCTGCGCAAGTGGTGAGTTTATTACCGTATGGCAATTTCTTCCAACTAACCAGTGTTTTCAGTCCAGAGAAGCAATATTTGCATGAGAAATAAATTTCTCCTCTGCTGGGAATCGAACCCAGGATGCCCACACAGAAACCGAACGGCTTACCAACTGTGCCACGGCGGTCGGCCTATAATATTATACAATAATACTAAATATCAATGAATACTATAATACTAAACACCTATGATTGGTTGGAAGAAATTGCGTAATGGCAATAAGCCCTCTAGTGTGCAATTTATTTTTTTATAATATGTACAAAAAGAAAAATAAGTAAATAAAAATATAATATTAAATTTCAATATGAAATACCTATAATACTCACTAATAATAATAAATAATTACTACTTTCAATAATTGTTATACTCTTTATCTAGGTATGACAATTGCAAAAAAGTAGGTACATACCTCATGATGTCATTCATATGTTTAGCGGATTTCTTCCGACTCGTGGTAAGCTTAGGTATCTTCTTATTTTTATTTTTTGCCATGTTTTGCGCGAGAGTAGTAATAATTGACGCGTAAACGAGTAACACACCCTTCCCGTTCAAATGTTACACTCATACTGAAGTAGAAGCAGCGGCGTTCGTCCCGCCATACATTTTGTACGACTAGACTAGCGCGAACTGGAACGACGTAAGTCGCAATATGAATAATACCTTTTTTTCAAAAATCAGGACATAAATTAAAAAATATAAAACTGTCAATGTGTTGACATCATACTTAACAATATTTTAGCTGAATTATAGATTTACATCTAATAAATTAAACGGATAACGTAGGAATCCTGCAAATTTCGGGGGAAATTTCGGATTTTTTTTTTATCGAGAGAATTTTAAAATATTATGATTCTGGAACTGTAAACTTGTAGACACAACTATGAGTTATACTTGTCTTTAGTTTCAAAACGATAGTGTTGGTATTGGCTGAGTAGATTAGGAATCGCTAATGCAACTATTCACTCGGGAGTACCAGTCTCCCCTTAATAGTAACAATTATAACCGTAAAACACTATAGATAATAAAGTTAATTTGATTCGTTCGATAGATGGCGTTGATCAAATATAAATGTTATCACAACAAAATAGTTGTTCCGTTACGTTGGCACAAGTTTCTCGCTGATTAAAATTTTCTTCCTTCAGTTGTCACCGTTGTTCGGTACCGGGTGGACTTGTCAAAGTCGGGTGTTTCATTGCAACTTCGGTTCGTAAGTTATGTACGGAAGAATATCGCGATATGTTGTTCACGGTCTAATTATTTGTGATATTTATTTAATTAGTGATACGGTGATTAGTGTATTATAAACAAATGCCATGCTTGCTGCGCCGGTAGGGAAGTGTTTACATTGTTGTGAAAAGTTTAATGTGGTTTTTGTCGAGGGAGATGGTGTTTCATCTGTCCAACGTTGAGATTATTTTTTTCGGTAAGTGACAGTTTCTCTTATCCTTTTTCGACGATTGTATTAATAGTGTCGATGTTTTTCGAGACAACTACGACGTTTTATTATTTTTATTTGGGACGTTCATTTGTCGTTGTTCTTCTTGTCAGGCGATATTGGGTAAAATTATTCCTGTCCATGAGTTTCGTTTCCTGTCTCTTGTTTTATCTTTCATTTGTCGCGTTCCGAGTTTTGCATAATTCGTTGGAATCAAAGTGAGATAAATGGATTCTTAAAATTGAAAATAATTATCTAGGGACGATCAATTTGTATGACAAATTCATCAAATAATCCTTTATTTTTATTATTATTATTTGAAGTATTAAAAAATAAACAAAAAAATAATAATAAACCAATCTAGGTTTTTTAAGATAATGTTTATGAATATAATGTATAGTCTTTAATAATTTAGAGTATCAACCTACTGTATATTTTATAACAATTTTCATTTGATTTTTCATGATTGTGCACTCTGGTAAAGTAACTTGCCTATTTGTTTCTATTATACTTATCCTCCGTCTATCACCAACATCTCCACTGCTATTAACTGAAGCTTCGCAAAACATTATGTGAATGACCAAATTCATAGTACAAAGAGTGTCTCATAGAAACATCTGGATTTGTTATCTCAGCACCACGGTGCTACATTCCTGTTATGGGATAATGTGTAGTAGATTTCAGTGTGTAGATTAATTGACATAATCATTACATGTTTTACTGCAGCCATTGCAATGACTCACATTTTTTTTAATTTCAATATTATAATATACATAATAGGCATATGATACAACTACAATTATTTGAATATTAGTGCATGTTATTTTTATTATTTTTCAAAAAGTATTCAATGTTTGTGTTGAGAAAGGGACTACAAATTGTGAAGATTAAAAAGCTATACCTACATAAATGATGATGTAGGTATACCTACAACTTTAAAAAACTTTCAAACAATACATTCAAAAACATGCAAATTGCTTATAATATAAGGAACACAAAATCAAAAATTTTCAAAATAATCAGAAAGAAAAATTAAAAAATCACGTTGAATTCATAAATTACTTTTTTTATTTGTTTAATAAACAGTGTCCCATGATATTAATGACTATTTTTTATAGCTTAATATTAAAATACCTAATTCTTTATTTTAGTATTTAGTTGTTCATGATTTAATATGCTTATTTATATCTGTCGGCAGCATATTGAAATATAGATACTTAATAAAAAATAATTTACTGATGTTTCTTTAATAATGTTGAAGGGATTGATCAATATGTTTTTACCTTTTCTAAATAAATAATTGATTATATTGTCTCAATCTAGGTATTAATAAACATTAAAAAGAAAAATAATGTTTATAGAATAATTTTTGAACATTATTCCTTCTACATTGTTTATTTTCCTCGCTACTCTGATTTATTTATTTATCAGTCTGATTTTTTTTTTTATAATCAACTTCACAATAATGTTTATACCACTATTTAGCTGTTTTATAAAACCAAAATCAAAGTGACTGCGTCTTTCCCAGGACTGATAACAAAGATGTTTTAAATATGCCACACAAATACTTATTCTGAAAATATGAATAGGTATTATCGAGTATCGTTACTGTTAATTTCTTTTTCAATATTCTATAATACGGCCTTCGTGGCTCAGTTGGTTAGGTATCTGACTGCTGATCCAAAGGTCCCGGGTTCGATTCCCAGTGGAGACACAGTTTTTAATTGTGTTTTCAGTCTGGATCTGTGAGACGATTAATATCGTAAGCCTCCAGAATGTGGCAACTTGTTATTGGGAGCGTGAAAAATTAATATTTGACATAGTACCTGTTAGTTGCCCGAGAAGCAATATTAAATAAATAAATAATATTGCACTAAATTTATTTGAGACTTCTCGTTGCCAGTGTTGGTTGGAAAAGACTGCCTTATGGCAATAAACCTACCTTTGACTGTGCATAAATTGAATATATCAAAAGCTAATTTCTTTTATTTTGATATTACAAATAAAAGAAGAATTTGGGCGATTCCATGGAAATGAATACCAAATCTGACTATGTCATCAAATTTTAAATTAAGGCTTATAAGTTTCATTTTACATTTTTCTTATAGTAATATGTCTGAAATACCCATTAATTAAAAAATATATATATATTTGTGTATAAATAGTAATTATTTGCATACTTTGAAACAAAGAGTGGCGATTTTCTGTACTGGTCACATTTTTATCCCCAATTTGGCAACACTGTATTTCGGCCATTTTTCATTTATAACATTTGACAATAGGTGAATTTATAAAAGAAAGTGTCAAGATTATCGTGGTAAAATATCGTGTTTTTAAGGTAAGTTCTACATATTTTTATAGATTTTACAATATGTCACATATGCATGTCCCACCCGTCACAGCAAAACATATATTTTTTTAAACTAGTATGTCATATGAGCATATATTGACATGAAACTTTTCAAAAGTAACATCAGGATTGTTGGCAATAAATTAGACATATTTGTAGTGTGATGAATACGTTAATATTGGATTTAGAACAGTTTGAAAGTTGTCCCACCCGTCACAATATTCTAATAGGATATTTATTACATTATGTTTTGTTTCTTTTTATTGCAATTTAGTTCTTTATAATGTTTCTTTTTATTATTATATCATTGTTTATCACTTAAATGTTACTTTTTTAGAAATGAACGCAGCTGATAGAAAACGAAAAAGTAGGGAAAAGTTGACAGCTGACCCGGTGAAATGGAAGCTTTTTCTTGAAAAGGAAAAAGAAAGGGATTCGAAGAGAAGAATGCAGGAGAAAATAAATATTTTGGGAGACACTGAGGCCCTAGAGTCAAGAAGGCAAAAGGAAAGAATCAGAAAAATAATTTATCGAGCCAAGAAAAAGCAGATGGGCTCACTTCATTTGCCTAAATCTCCACTGGGTTCCTACAAATGTATCCAAACATTGCGGAAAGCTGTAACAAAATCTAAAAAAGCTTTACCAGAAAGTCCTCACAAAAAAGAGGCTGTTTTGCTACAATTGATTAAAGACACATTACCAAATTTGTCGTTAGGTTTCAAGAAGGAGAAAAGGGGGTTTACTTTGTCTCCGGAAGATCAAAAAAATGTTGAACGGTTTTATGAAAGGGACGACATTAGTCGTCAGTCACCAGGGCTGAAAGATATGATCTCCATTAAGGATCCCATTTTAGGTAGACGTACATCCGTGCCAAAAAGGCATTTAATAATGAGTATATTGGAAGCATATTCTTACTTCAAGACTCAGCATCCTTCTATAAAAGTTGGAAAGAGTAAATTTTTCAATCTAAGACCCCAATGGGTACGGCCCATGAATGCAATGCCACATAATGTGTGCGTATGTATTTACCACGCAAATTTTAACTATCTGATAGAAGCTATGCAGGCAGACATAGGTCCTTGCTCTTCAACAAAATTTATTACTGAGTTATGCTGCGATATAAATAATGAGATTTGCATGACTAATAATTGTTCGTTATGCTTCGATGTTAAGGATATTTTGCCAGTTAAATCAGACTTGGACACTGAAGTTACATGGAAGCAGTGGGGCAAGAGTGAAGACTGGCTTCAAATTAAAAATATTTCCGGGACGAAGTTAAATTTAATTAACGAAATTGAACGCCAAGCATTTAAGTTTAAGTTCCATCTTTATGTAAAAATAAAACAAGCACACTTTTTTGAGCAAAAAAGACAAGCCACAACATGGGAAGAAGCCGTGCTACAGTTTGATTTCGCCGAAAACTTTTCCATTATTAGCCAAGATGAGATCCAAAGTGCTCACTGGCGTCATCCTCAGGTCACAATTTTTACTGGATGTGCCTGGTTAAATAAGGGTGAAGAAAAACAATCTTACGCTATTATTAGCAATGATTTGTCACATGACAAATCTAGTGTGCGGGTTTATGTTAAATCAATTATAGAACATTTAAAACTTTATTATCCTCATTTAAAAAAGATAGTTGTATTTTCAGATGGGTGTGCTGGTCAATTTAAAAACCGATTCACAATTTCCAACGTATGCTTCGCAAATTTAGATTGGGGCCTGGACATTGAGTGGGCTTTTTTTGCCACAAGTCATGGAAAAGGAGCGATGGATGGAGTAGGAGCTACTGTAAAAAGGAAATTGTGGTCAGCTATTAAAACCAGAAAGGTTATAATAAATTCAGCACCGGATTGCTATTCATTTTTACAAAACAACCCATTAAAAGGGATCACAATATCGTATATTTCCATTGACGAAATTGCAATCCATTCTGCCATGTTGAAATCCAGATGGGAGTACATTAAACCTATCCCAAATATACAGAAATGTCACTATTTCAAATCTGAAAATAAAAATTGTCTATCATACGGATTTACGGCTTACTCGGAGCTTAAGACTTGTGTTGCTCTTGAAGAGAGACTACGATACGAAGATGTTTACTCAGACTCAGATGAAATGTCTACCAGCCAATCACAGCCAACACCGGATGGCGTCTTTTCTATACCTAATCACACAATAAACCACGGAACATATGTGCTAGTGAAAATCAGTTCGGAAGGGAAAAAAAAACAAGTGTACAGATATGTAGCCGTTTGTCAAGGTTTACTGGAAGAGGATGAAGAAGTAAAAGTGATGTTTCTGAAAACTATCTCTGGGGACCAATCAAGATTGTTTAAAATGGATGAAAATGATTTGTCGTATGTACATTTAGATCAGATTTTGAAAGTCCTACCACACCCAGAAGTGAAAGCTTCAGGCAATCGTATTTTTTACGAGTTTTCAGAGAGCATTGACATTTTTGAGAAGAGTTAGAATGTTTTATAGCTTGATACATTATTTTTTAGTCCAACAGAGGTCTACTTATTAAAAAATATATATATTTAAGTGTTCATTTAATTGTATTTTGTTATGTTCTTTTAATAAAAAAAATAAAAAATGAATAATCATACATTTTTTCATGAATTTCGTACTCGTCCCACCCGTCACACTCATGTGTCCCGCCCGTCACAAATTTCTAAAATTTATAAAAAAAAAATGTGAGCATTCTCACTCTTTTTATCCAGTAATTTGATTACCTACAACATTGATGTATCCATAAATAAATAGTTGTAGAAGACAATTGTGTATAGTTTAGCTGAATTTTACTATTGTATCGATGAAATTGGGATTTCTTGATTCGTGCCCGTCCCACCCGTCACGGGATTTAATCACCAATTAAACACATTTATCATTGTTTTTTTAATTAATTTATTTTCACCACGGATAGATCTCTATTCAACCCCTGCATCCAGCAAATAAAATGTTATTATTTAATTCAATAACATATATAAATTTCATTAAGTTGATGTACAAATGTCCCACCCGTCACTATGGAATGACCCATTTGTAACAGAACGATGTATGACAGAGTTCGAAATGAAGATACAAGGAAAGAATGTAAGATGAAGAAAGATGTAATTAACAAAATTAAAGTTAACACATTGAGATGGTTTGGCCACTTGGAGAAAATGAATGAAGAACGTCTGACGAAGAAAATATACAAAGCTGACAGGAATGGAATAAAAGGTCGGGGGCGCCCAAGAAAAGGATGGCACGACCATGAAAACAATATTCTGAAAGATGGAAATGTAAGAAGCGTGAACAACAGACGATGTATGAATGTTGATGAGGCGATGAATGTGTGTCAAGATAGAAAAATGTGGCGTTCGGTTCTCTCTGCCTATCCCGTGAGGGACATGGCGTGATGGTATGTATGTATGTAAATAAAAATCAAATTATTTCAATGGTTTCACTACGGTTTTACTCTTTTTACATATTTTATGTTTATTATTAATTTTATTTAAGTACTTATGTTTTTAATTGTAATCATCATCCGTGGTTCTACAACCCAGGCCGGGTCTGGGCATCCACGACTGTCGGTTTTGCGCAGTGTCACCCTCGTTGTGGACACCTAAGCTATGAGCATCCATCGCAACTTCGTCCAACCACTGAAGCTTCAGCGTCCAGCTATCCTTCCCCCTGGTCTTATGGGATGTCTCCATTGCCCATTCTTTGTTCATGTCCAGCTCACCCAAGTCTCCCAATCATTATATCTTTGGATTTGATGGGATCTTTGTAAAGATCATTGAATCTGATGAATTTGACTGTACATAAATAAAATGAACAACGATTAGACATAGATGATTTAAAGTTTGTGTTGTAGAGTTCTATGGTAAGTATATACAATTACGCCTACGATAATTTTGCAAGTTATCCGTACCCAGAATTATCATGTTAGTTAAACCGTTCATTATCATCATCATCATCGTCGTTGTTGTTGGTTGAAACACTTCATTAGGATTCGTTAGAATTGTTTATGAGTAAGCAAAAAAGAATGGCAGCCGCCGGTAGGATGTCATTGCATATAGGTAGTATATTAAAACCAGTTTAACCAAAACTGGTTCCTACTAAATGTGATATGTTCGGACATTGAGATTTGGGATGTAGGTGTCATTGAATTTTATTTAGGTAAGTGGGTAGATTAGTAAATATCTATAACATTAATTATTATTTTATTTTACTATTTACCATGTTATTATCTAAGTATTGTCTTATCTTATATTTAAATATTTACTAAGTTCATTTAATATACTTATTCGGTGATTATTAATACGAAGAAAATTGTATGTAAAATTGGGTTCACTTCCGAAGGCGTATTGAAATTTAAATGAACATAAAAGTCATTATAAACAAAATTGTGTTCACAAGGGGGGCATGTCTGGTCCGGTCGATATAATTATCATATAGAGCTATATAATATTCTTACATATTATAGAACTCCATATAATAATTATATCCATGATATGGGTAAACATAGATGGTTTTAATTCTGCCGTCTGACTGGACTTGCTCCCCAGAACTGTCACTTCAAACTAGATATATCCATTTTATAATACACTAGTGATGTTCTTTTGTCATTTTAATCTTATTAAACTTCCTTTATTTTATTCAATCTTCCGAATGGCAAAATATTCAAAAAATGAATAAATTTGAATTATTTTTTAAATTAATTAATAATTATTTATTAATTAATTTGTTTTTAAATAATTAATTATTTTAAATTAATTAAGTAATAATTATTAATTAATTTAATTTTTTTAAATAATTAATTATTTTAAATTAATTAATAATTATTAATTAATTTAAAATATTTTTTTAAATAATTAATTATTCTAAATTAATTAATAATTATTAATTGATTTAAAATATTTTTTTAAATAATTAATTATTTTAAATTAATTAATAATTATTAATTCATTTATATTATTAATTAATTTTTTTTTTTTTATGGAAGTGAGGGACACACATAGCACACACACTTAAACATTATATTTCTTTGAGTGTCATTGTCATGCGTGTCTGGTACTTGTTAGGTACTATTTTTATGTAATGCTGGTACATAATATACTTAATACATATTTTTTTCTTTATAGGTAATTAAAATTAAAGCAATAACTCATTCGACATCATTAATGAGTATAACTTGTTATGTAAGCATTTTTGTTATTACAATAAACCAAAAGTTTATTTTAATTAATTAGTTAATATCAAACATATTTCGAAAGAGAAAGTGATACGGCCATATTGAGTTCTTACTTTATATGAAATGCATTAGAAAATAAGAAATTTTTCATATCAATTATTGATTTAGTTTCACTCAAATTTTATTCCCACATTATTTATTTTTTAAATCATTTTTTAAAACTGAATTTTGCCTGGAGTCGTGTCGCTTTTTTCTGTTACACTGTAAGGATGGACTTACTAGGACGAATACTATAATATTCATTGACGAGTGATATTATAACGCTAAATTTAAATCGACAAATGACCGAAAACATAACATTAAAACCGCCAAATGCACTATTAAGGGTAACTATCGCGTTCTCATGAAAATATTTTATAGTATATATTTAGTACTAGCTTTTATGTCCCGCCGTTGGCCAAGAATGTAAAATTGTGAAAGAAAAAGCAATCGTTTTTATAATATTGTCACCCAATTATTTTGCAATATCAGACTATGAAAAGTGGTTTGAAATTTGATTGAGTTTAAGTATTGTAAAATGTTCAAGTGATGGCCACAACCCATTCTTTTTTATATATTGCTATAAAGTGTGAATGAAGTATAATATTTATACAATTTCTGCTCGCATGGACTTTGCGTAATGGTTTTAAATATGACTGTTTATCAACGTTGTAAAGAGATTGGTTTGGCCACAACCCCCATTTTTAAATATTATCATCGAAAACAAATTGTAATGTGTACCTATTGAAAATTTAGTAATTTTGGATGTTGGGATGTGGTTAAAATTTGATTAAACAAACGTAGGTACTGAAAAGATCTAGTATTGGTCACATCCCATTCGTTTTTATATTTTTTCATCAAATGTGCATTATATTTTTGCTCAATTTGACTGAAAGTCTTCATTAACGAAGAAGAAGAAGACTTGAACTATAGTAAATAGTTTTTAATTTGAATATAAATGTTGTGAAGAGTTCAGTAATGGCCACAACCCCCATTCTTTATATATTAGGTGTTAATGATATAAATGGTTTAAATTTAATTAAACAAAAGTATTGAAAAGATTCTAGTGCAGGTTATATCGTCACATCCCATATCCCATTCATTTCATATGTATTTTCATCAAGTGTGCATATCGTTAATAATATTTCTGCACAATAGACTATTAGACTTAAAACTAACCCAAAAGACTAAATAAAAAAGAGAAAAATAAGTATAAGACTATAAGAAATAGTTTGTATAAAAAACTATTCCAATGGTCTACATAAAATAAGTAAAAGTACATATACCTAATAGAAGAATTAGACTATTGGAAATAGATTGTATAAAAGCTCACCAAAAGGTCTACAAAAAAGAAGAAGAAGAATATTTAGACTATTGGAAATAGTTTGTATAAATACTGAATAGTTTGTATAAAAGAAAATGAATAAGACTATTGGAAATAGTTTGTATTAAAACTCTCCCAAAAGTCTACGTACTTAAATGAAGAAGAATAATAATTAGACTAAAGGAAATAATTTTTATAAAAAAATGACCCAAATGTATACATAAAAGAAGAAGAAGATGAATTAGACAATAGGAAATAGTTAGTATAAAAACTGCCCTAAAGGTCTACATAAAATTAAGAAGAAAAAGAATTAGACTCCAGGACCCGCCGCTTCAGGCCCTTCAGTGCCTCCCGTCCCTTTAATCCCTCATTACGTCCCTTCCCATCAGGCCCTTCAGTACCTTCCGTCCCTTCAGGCAGTTTTATACCTCCCGTCCCTTCAGGCCCTTTAGTGCCTCCCTTCCCTTCATTACATCCCGTCCCATCAGTCGGTTAGGAAAAGTTTAAATCCAGAAACCATCCTGGAAGAACCGCGAAGAGATGAAAGAACCTTCTTTTCCCAGGATGCTCTACTTAATAGGTAAAATGACTAAATACACGAATAAGAAGAAAAAAGTTTAAACCCAGATACCTGCGAAGAGATGGAAGGACAGTTGGACCTTCTTCTCCCAGGATTCTCCAACTTCATAGGTAAAATGACCAAAAATACACGATGTAGAAGAAGAAGAAGAAATAAGTTTAAATCCAGATACCTGCGAAGAGATGGAAGGAAAATTGGACATTCTTCTCCCAGGTTAGTCCACCTTCAAAGGTAAAATGACCAAATAGACGATGAAGAAGAAGAAGAAAAAAGTTTAAATCCAGAAACCTGCGAAGAGATGGAAGGAAAATTGGACCTTCATCTCCTAGGATAGTTCATCTTCATAGGTAAGATGACCAAGTACACGTTGAAGAAAAAGAAGAAAAAAGTTTATGTGCAGAACCCGTCCTGGAAGACCTGTGAAGAGATGGAGGGACAGTCGGACCTTCTTTTCCCAGGATACTCCCCCTTCATAGGTAAAACTACCAAATACACGAAGAAGAAGAAGAATAAGAAAAAAGTTTAAATCCAAAAACCATCCTGGGCATACGCTCGACAATTCACCAAAGTTTCATTATAATCGGACAAACGGTTGATAAATAAATAAATAAAATAATTTTCCTATAGGAAATCAGTATAGGTATATTATTGTTGATTTGTAAGTAAATAGTATTAGGTAGGTACCTACCTACAACAACCTTCTAAATAAATTCGATTCCTAACAAATTTTATTTGAATATCACATTCTTTCTGTAGCCATAGAAACGATTCGAACACGTAAGTAATATCGAATGGTTCGGATACATTTTTTGAATATGTAGGTACCTACATTGGTTTGTTCGATGCCATAAAAATGAAAATTGTCCGAAATATCAAATATTATATACAAATTATGCAATTTTATTATGCCTATATCTTTACTAATAATTAACAGACTTTTACAATATATGTCTTAAATCTTGCTGTAATGTCTTGTGTTTCATTTTATTATTTCATAATTACATTTATTTCAAAGGTTTATTATTTTCAAGAACATATTCATTCGGTAGGAAAATGAAATATTGTATGAAAAGATATTAAAATGGCGGCATTTATGTACAAAACGCTTACTTTAAAAATAAGTTAAACATTATAATTATACAAAATATTCACCATGTTTTTCACTTAAACGCTAAGTTATACTTGAAAGTAAATTTTTTTCGTGTAAATACGTACTTCTAACTTTTAAACTAACAGATATTTGCGTGCAAAATGTACACTTTTTTGACAGATACGACTTGGAAAATTTTGTATGAAAAAAATAATTATTGAAATATTTTTAAAATTCAGCATATTTATCGCATTATTTTTAGCGTGACACTGCATCAGGTATACAGGTACACGTTCGCACATAAATTAGATTTTTAGATGCTCTTAGTTTTTCAGAAGGCGTGAGACAAACACACACACACACACATACACACACACATACACTAACATTTTGATTGCTTTATTACTTTAGATAATATACTTACTTATACAGGATTCAAATGATCGGAAAATCTAAATTTTTGTATTTTTTTTTTCATTTATACTTGAAATGAATAAATAACCATCACGAACATTCAGTTTGATTTTATGCATTCTTAAAAAAAAATTCTCCACGATGCTTATGTGTGGAGTAATTTAAAAATACTATAAAAATATTTTATGGGGAATTCTCGATATTTTTTGAAATTGTGTAACGCTTATTCAGTAAAGAAGTAAATATAATAGGTAAATATTTTTATTCGAAAGACAGTGTTTATGTTTGAAAAATCTGGGGGGCAAGTCTGGTCCGATCAGCGAAATCAAAACCCTAGTGATTACCCATATCATGTATACATTTATCATATAGAGTTATATAATATCTTTACATGTCGTAGAACTCCATATGATAATTATATCCATGATATGGGTAATCACGTGGGTTTTGATATCGCCGGTCGGACCAGACTTGCCCCCCAGATTTCAAAATGCGATGTTATAGTTTATAATATGTATTATAGTCTCCGATGTTAGTGTAGGGTACGCTGTGGTGTACATTTTTATTTTATTTTCAAAGGTTGACCATTTTTATAGACTCTCCAAGAAAAGTTCTTTTAATATATTGTGTGCTTCTTTTGCTTTTATTTGTGTTATTTAGTGGATATTGCAGATATTACTCATTCTTATTTTTATATATTTCTACTGTAAGTCCTACTTGATAAATATATTATTTTTACAATTGTTTTTTTTTGTTTAAACTATGTGTAAGAAATTTCCTTTTTTTACATCTAAACGAAATATACATACATACATACATACTTGTTAGTTGGAATAAATTGCAATATGGCAATAAACACGCCAAATGCGCGGGGTGCAAGGAAGCGTTTATTATTTTTACATAAATTTAATGAAGCTGTTTTCCGTTGTAAGTACTACTCCAGTACATAAATATAGGTACCTATAATATGTAAGAGTAGGTAACGATATTATTTAAATATTTTTTTATTGAGTAAAAAAATACCCAGTTGTATCTAAGTATATAGGCGTTTTAAAATTCGGATATTGTCTTTGTTCATACCAACGCGGCCTATCCCACGATGTGGGGTAACCAGCGACAGGTGTGCATTACCTTATAAACTAATCAAAGCACCGAATTCGCGCGCATTCTTACAAGTTGCTCAGTTTTTAATGTTTTTAGCGTCATACTTTCAGCTTACCTTCGGCTTTATTTTTCTTCTAGGCATTACTTTCCACGTAATATGGTATAATGTGGAACCACCCTTGTGACCTCACCTATATAATGTACATACATAATATAATAAATATACTTTGAGTAAATAGGTAGACACTCTAAAAACAACATATTTTTAATCTACTAATTGGGTGTTGACGACAATGGATGGACATTGTCATGAAATGTTATAGGATACAATAAAGTTAAAATGGCGCACCCAATTTGTCCCCAATAAGTATCTGTTTTTATTTATTATTTTCCATTTTTTAATCATAATAATTATTAAAAAAAGCCTATTGGTTCATGACAATAATTTATAGTTAATATTGTAATTCTCTTTGTCAATGCAGATGTTTCAAAGCCGTAAGTGAGCACAGGGAGTACGCAAGCGTCAAAATCTTTTTTCTTTAAGCGGATTGGGATATTTTTAGATTTCAGAACATTTGATAATTTGCTGAACGCAACCCATCCTAGACCTCATCTTCTTTCTAGTTCAGCTTCTAAATTACCTCTTTCCAGTTTCACGGTGTGACCGAGGTAGACATATGATTCTACTCTGGGCTCATTCATATGAAATCAACACAGGGTATAGAGCTGACCACCTCAGAATTTGATGAAATTTGGTACAAACGTTTTCCTATTAGAGATTAAGAAAAATAACATTTTTTTTCAAATACGAGAATCACTTACCAAAAGTATGAACTATTTATAGTAATTTTAAAAAAAAAAATCGAAAATGCACGTTTTGAGAAAATCAAAATTTTTGAGTTTCAAAAAAAAAACTTTTTATCCCAAAGTATGTCTTGTTGTATCTTGTCATTTATATTTATTAATTGCACAAATCAGAAAAAAATATATTGGGAATAGACACTGACATAGCATGGCTGGAACAGTGTGCAAAGTGTATATTCTTATGGTGATTTAACGGCGAAGTTAGAACACGAATCTCAGATCAAATTAAGACTGCTCAAAATTTATAACAATCAGGATTTTAATACGGTAAAAGAATCTATATCCTGATTGTTTTATCGGTAGAATATACTTACTTACTTACTTTCCGTGTCCGGAACACCATCATATTCGTAGCCCCCAATATTCGGCCACTCGGATTCCACTAGTGTTTGCTATCTATGTACTGTGTCTTGGTGCGTGCATGTCGCTCCTATCATGGGACATGACATGACAGTAGGTGCACGTTGTCCTGTCTGGCGCCACACTCGCAGATGTCTTCATCTCTGTATCCCCATTTCTTGAGGTCACTGTAACAGCAGGAGACACCCGTTCTGAGCCTATTGAGCGCTCTCCATGTTGGATAAGACAGGTTGTGTCCCACTGACACGTCCTCCGCGGGTGGTAGCTGCGTGCGTTCGACTCTATCACACCACAGTGACAGCCTTCGGGCCTCGGGGAGGCCAACTATAGGGGCAGTCATCTCCAGGAAGCTTCTTCTGGACTTGAGTCTGCACTCATGCGGCTGTGAGCCATACATTGGGTGTCTAGGGTCAGTTTGCTGCTTGCTCCGTTCGACTTCTGCTGCAACACGCCGTCTGATCGTAGGGGGGGGGGCAATACCCACAATTGGATAGAGTTCCTTAGTGGGGGCCGGTTTTAGGTAACCAGATATTAATCTGGCTGTTTCATTAACTGCCACATCTACCCTTTTTGCGTGTGATGAGTTGTACCATACTGGTGCAGCATATTCAGCAGCGGAGAAACACAGTGCCAGTGCCGAGGTTCTAAAGACATGGGGTTGAGCTGCCCACTTTGTGCTGGTAAGCTTTCTTATGATATTATTTCTGGCACATACCTTCTTCTCGACATCTTCACAATATTCTGCAACAAGGAAACTGATTTCAACTAGCATAATATGAAAACAATGGTACTATGAAAACAAAGGATACAAATTAAAATAAAAAGCTTGTATGTATGCACATGTTTTAATGTGCCTAATATTTATTGATCTATTTAATTGTGGTTCTTATTCTTCCACTTTGGCCTCGATAACTTGCAGACGTCTGACTTGCTGAATGTTCTCCTTCCATCTAGGACGGTCTTGTGCATATTTTATCCGTCTGATTTCAGCAGAAGTGTATTTAAAAATATAATTTGATCCAATAGAACTACGAGTTAGTCGATACGACCAGTTTCGAAGTGACCGCCTCTTCTTCAATTTCCATCCGTCACGAAGTTTTTTTTGTTTTATTGTAAGAGTAGGTAGTATTTTTGAATATTCCATACATTTTTTTTGCCATTGATATTATACCGAGAAAAGTAATGGTCCCTGGTGTGATCCTTGAGGTACACCAGAATAAACGGGTTTAGAGTCTGACTCACAATAGTGCAGCACCACTGCCTGCATCCTATTTGTTATTTAAAAAGCATGAACTTGGCGCGTGTCTGGTTAGTAACTAGTGCATATTACATTTAAAACGAGATTGAGATTGAAAATACGTGACGACAAATTATTACCGATTCAAATGTTCAATTTACGGCCATGAGATTTTATATATATTGCGACTTCCATCGTTTTTGGTGACAATAACCACATTTAACGCTATTTCGACGATACCGGTTGCATAAAGATGGCGTCGCAAATCAATTGTTTCATCCGAATTAGCAACGCTCTGGTGATTCTAGTTTATAATGCAATTTTTAGATATTTAAGAGGAGTGCACCTCGGCTTTTACTATCCACTTGTGTGGAATAGTGAAGAGTTAAAAGCAACAACTAAAATACCTACCTATACATAAAATAAAATGAACATTTCTTCATTCATTCATACCATCACGCCATATCCCACAATGTGGGGTGACCAGCGAAAGGTGAGCGGGTGTGCATTGCCTTATTAAAGGGAGCACAACACATATGTGTATACCCACACATCAGTCTCGTCTCACCTAAAAAGGCATTTCTTCATAAATAAATATTTTTCAATTTACTTTTTTACTCCTCACATCTCCAAGGGGATATAGTAGAGAGTTCTTCTTCTCAGTTGAAATCCTAGGGTTGGTCTGTAACAGCTAAAGCTGCTTCTCTTCTACACCACTCCGCCCTGTCCTTTGTCAGCCTCTTCAGCTCTACGTAGCTATTACAGCACATGTCGTCGATCACCTGGTCCATGTAGCTGTTTCTTGGTCGGCCTCTATGGTTGCTATCCTCCACCATTAACTCCGCGAAGCAGATCCGGGTGCCTTATGTTATGGCCTATCCAGTTGGATCGTCGTTGGGCGATCCTTTTGAGGAGTTTTTTTTTTTTTTATTTTATTTTTTTATTTTTTTTTTTTTTTATTTTTTTTTTTTTTTTTTATTATACAATACATACGTTTACAAATATTTGGTACCATATATCAACATATTAATATTTCCTTTCCTAATTTAAGCTAGAAGCTTGTGTTTAGGAAAGCAGCAGCTCTTTGCTTACATTACATGAATACTTCACAAAAAATACATAAAATAAATCTTATAAAATATATAAAACAAATCAATTAGCAATTATATATAAAAAAGGACACAATATCAGAACAAAATATAGAAAGAACAAAAAAAAGAAAATACATCCAAAAAAAAAAAAAACACCAACATTAAAATTACAACAGGTACATAGAAAAATAAAAATTAACCACAAAAATAACAATGTTATAGAATGGAGTATGAGTGAGAGTTGCCTTGTTTCCCCGGCTCTACTCAGCACCTCACAATTTCGGATGTGGTCCGACCAGTGGATCTTCAACATGCGCCTGTAGATCCACGTCTCGAATGCAGACAGGCGTTTTTTTCCTCTGATCTATGGTTCATGTCTCACAGCAATATAGCAAGATACTCCAGACAAAGGTCCTAATAGGAAGTTGTGAATTCGTAATTATAAAAGTTTTTTTTAATGCAGATTATCAACTAGCATCATATTGATATTGTATTCTGAAAGTTTCATCACAATGTATCTGTGTGTGTACTATATACTATGTACGACGTGTTTATTCTACCTTATCGCTTATAGACTAAACTACTTATTCGATTATTTTCAAAGTTTGAAAATATGTGTATCTAAGACTCCTTTAGATTTTGAAAGATGTCTGATCCGTGCTGTTAATTTTTTTAACTGTCAAATATTTCAAAGTAACCCCAAGCTCAAGAAACTTATAATTTGATATTTTTATTTACAAAATGCTAAAAACGCACACCTCTTCCATAAAATGGTATTTAAGAATTATCAAGTTTTCATAATAAAATATCTAAATCAAAAATAATTCAACAAATTCCCTTCATGAATTTGCAGAAAAATTTCCATACAAAATTGAATACGTTGTGGAGTGACTTGGAGTATAGCGTTGCCCACTCCTCAACGTTATTGTTTCTCTGGTAACTACAACATGTACTTAGTCAAATAATATTAAATCAACATGTTCCCAATAGCAAGTTGACACATTATGGAGTCTAACCATATTAATCGTCTCACAAATCCAGATTACTATGGCCAAAATCTCGATCGAGTTAGTTCGGATTCATAAGGGCGCTGATGTCAGATGAGAAGTGAAACATTTTAAAGCATTAGATAATAATATATTTAAATATAGAAACACACAAGAAAAGAGACTGACTGCATACACATACACATACACACGCACACTCAACACACAAGAAGGAAACAGTCATAAATCTCGGAACTGCGCTTAAAACAAATTAATAATATATTATGGAAGATTCCATCGTTTATTTTGTTTGCTCTCTACACACGGACAAACACGCCATCTCCCTACTACCGGGCTACTGGGGTAGGCAGAGAAAACCAAACTCCACTTAAAAATGTGGTTATAAATTGTTTTTACATAATATATTAACCTAAGTCAGAGTAAGTTCCTAGTTCCTACCACAGAGCAATAATCCAACTGTCGATTTGTTCAAGAGAATTTATTTCTCTTAACATATCGACAATGTATCATGCCAAGATAGGTACGCGAGATTTGTATGCCAGGTCTATATTTTTCATTATATATAAGTAAAAAAATTGAAATTGAAATTCGAAACTGATCAAATGAGCAACTAAGGACGTATCCAACAAATTTCTACGCTACATTAACTACCGTCTTCCAACTGTCGATTTGTTCAAGAAAATTTTATTCTCTTTACGTATCGACAAAGTATCAATCCAAGATACGCGAGATTTGTATGCAGGGTCTATATTTTTCACGGTTTTTCCAACTTTGAAGTCAAAAAACACCAACTTAGAGGCTTCGCAGCATAATACGGATTTACTCAAAAATCGGAGTAGAACACTTAGACTGGGTTATTTCAACAAAAGTATCAGTAATAGTATAGTTAAAATAGTTTGATTTCAAAAAAGTTCTTCAAAATTGTGCCGTTTGACGGCATTAGATTCCAATGAAACAACCAAAAGTAATGCACAATTTTATGAAATCAAAGTATTTTAACTATACTTTTACTGATACTTTTCTTCTAAAAACACAGCCTTAGTGTGTCTGTGTGTCCCCCTCCTTATAACTTTTGATCCGCTCATTGCATAGAGCCTTAAATTTCAGAATATATAGAAAGTTATAAGCCTACAAAACTTTCATACTCAGAATTTTGAATTTTTGTTTCAGTCAGGGGTTATCAACTTTTGAATTTGACTTTTTTTTCATTTATCTCAGAAACCATAAAAGCTAGAACGCTGAAAATTGGTATAAATATAGATAAATTCAAAATCTCAAATTTGTTTTTTTCTCAAACTTTTTAGTAAGAAAAACATTTTTTATGATAAATTTGTGTTTAACTGCCTATATTTCTAAAGTTTTTAAAAATATCGAAACAAGCCGAAACACCCCAACTAGATAATTAAATTTTCTATAAAAAATATGAGCATTGTAGTAGTACATCTCCAATTATTTAACAATTTTTATAAAAATTGAATTAAGTGACGATATTGTTTCATACAATTTATAAGGCAGTAAACACTACATAATGTCTCACTCAATAGTTTGATTCCTACTTAATCTACAAATCATGCTGTTTTCATATTCTGGGTAGGAAAAAAGGACTCACCTCCATACTATCCTATCCTTACATACAAACATGTTTTTATAGAAAACAAAACATCTTAAATTATTCAATAATTATGGGTTCATAGTTTGGTACGTATTCTTCAACTATACATACTTTCGCTATCGACATTTGGATCTCATGTGTTAAATGCAACTAGTAATACGTATTATGTAAGTCTAAGTTTGGTAGTGGACGGTGACATCTAGTTGATATTATTAATGTTATTTGGTATAGAGGTAATGATGTGAAAATGTTCTTTTGTTACCCGAATCGCTTGTTGTCATCGAAAACAATACGGCCTTGAATGCATTTTGTGTCGTTTGTCATGTTAAACTGTCGTTGACATTGTTGTTCTATTGCAACTCGAAGAAAGAACGCCGCAAGAATATACATATTTAACATTTCGTAATAACCAATGCGTTCTGCATGGAGACTTTGCCGCGGTTATGCAAATTTTTCTTTTATCCGGAGTTGCTGCTTAAATACAGATGTATTTAAGTCCAATCAGCTCGAACAATCACACATAAGACGATCCATGAATGTATATGAAGTCATTAATGTTAACAAGGAAAGATACGTGTATGGCGCTCGGTATTCTATGCCTACCCTACCCTACCTGATTTTATGTATATATTTCAGTCCTCTGTAAGCGAATAGTATTTATAAATTACTAGCTGACCCGGTGAACTTCGTACTGCCTAACAGTCAATGAATGTCGTGCTAATTTAAGTTAAACTTAATTTAACCCTTTCTTAACCGATGATTCCAATAATTGGAATCATTGATGTATTTTACAAGTATATCTCAATGAAAATTGATATCAGCTGTGTTATTTCTCTTCTAAATTATTAATCACAATATTTTTGATCGCTTACAATACTGAGAATGACGGAAACTTCTTTAGTGACCGCATTTTTACAGTTGAAAACTCGGTTATTGCTGGTTATTGCGAAATGTGATTTTCTTGCTAAACACGGTTATTCGAAATTTAATTAATGTGAGTTTTTTTTTGTTTTCTAGCATGCTATATTTTTTTTTTGTTTTCTAGCATATTATATTTTTTCAATTAGGTAATTATATTTACTTTAATCTCTAATAATAATTAAAAATGATACTTACATACAAAATTTTTATATATATGAATTATGACAATTGGAATTATCAAAATCTCTTTATAATCACATATTTTGCCCATTTTTTTATGAAACATCTTTTTTTTCATAATGATTTCATAATTCGGTTAAGAATGGGTTAAGATTTAATAAACGTGATAAAATATATACAAAAAGTTCAATAGTTTATTAGGATATAACAATAATATATGTAAAGAATAATAAAATAGACTCCATCGACTTACTTAATTTAATATCATTTAACTGCCCATTACGTCACAACAGGAATCCACTGCCATTTAAATTACCAATATGTAAAACAAATTATTTACAGAATACATTTATCCATAGAACATGTAACAATTTCAATGTGTTCTTTAAGACTAAAGACCTCTGTAATACATCAATTTTTAGATTCAAATCATCAGTAATTAAGTTCCTGAATGCCTCTGTGGCTTCTGGTGAGTAGTGTTTTTGCAAGCTCTCCTCTTTCTCTTTCCGTCCAATTCCAAATATCCTTTCCATTCTTTCCCCTATATTATAACAGATATTACAATCTACACAAAATTGATTATTTCTGTAAACTTAATTGGTCCACTAATGGAGTGTTATATTATTAATGTATAATTTGTTACGTAGACTGTATGTTTACAAAATAAAATAAAATAAAGAAAAACCAAATTTAATTACACTTTCACGCTCGTATTGCGGTGTGTTTTAATATATCTCAAAATTATTTTTTTTTTTATACGTGCATCATCCATAGATTTTTATTATAATATACTAGATGTCGTAGTTAGCAAATTTTGTATGAATCGAAGTGAGTCATTTTTCCGGGGGATTTTTGACGTTTTGGTTGGCAGACCACATCGCTTTTCTATAGAGAACAACGACTACTTAATGTGAATTATTTTTGGATTTATTTGCCGAAAAAACACTTTCTTTATAAAGATTTAGAGAACAGTTATCTAGGATGTGTTGAATCGCAAGGAAAACTGAAATATTTTGCCAACCAAAACGTGAGACGCGCCATTTTTCATGACTCACTTTTTGCTCGGAGTACTACATCTAGTATAATATAATAAAAATCTATGGAATCATCTGATGTTTTTTTACTGTGCGTTATTTTTCCGATATTTTAATAGTTCTTCCATATACCTAAACATTTAGGTATATGGAAGAACTATTAAAGATGAAGAAATATGTCATTACTAGAATGAAAGTGAATACATTGAGATGGTTTGGTCACATGGGGAGAATGAATGAGGAGCGCCTGACGAAGAAAATATACAGAACGGAAAGGAATGGAATGAGAGGTCGGGGACGCCCAAGAAAGAAATGACACGACCATGTAAACGAAATTTTGAAAGACGGAAATGTAAGAAATGTGAGCAATAGACGAACATGTATGAGACGATGCATGATGAGGTGAGGGATGCGTGCCAGGATAGAAAGATGTGGAGTTCGGTTCTCTCGGCAACCGGCGAAATAAAAACCCTCACGATTACCCATATCATGAATATAATTGAAGAGCTGATATCAAAAACGACACATGTCAGTCTTTTCTTAAATTCGACTTTTTAATGTCATTCGTTCACAAATTATATTCTTTACATTTTTTTCGCTCTTGTGAAAAATTGTATTCTCCTGACATGTGTTGTTCTCGATATCTGCTCTTCAATTATTGTATGGAGTTCTATAATATCTTTAGATGTCATAGAACTCCATATGATTGTTATGTCCATGATATGGGCAGTCACAAGGGTTTTGATTTCGCCGGTTGGACCAGACTTGCCCCCCTGGTCAAAATGCCCTTCATAATACTTATATGTCAACAAAACGTAATTTACCTACTTGTTTAGCAAGGACATTATATTAATTAAAAAAAAATCGAATATAATATATTTTTTACAATGTCCCTAAGTATGTATGTCATAAAATAATATGTATCATATCAATGTTGCGTTATAAAATGAGCGTGTTTGGTAAATGTTAAAAACTTATTGACATTTTTTTGAGTATTTAAACAAACATTAGTTTTTATTTTATTTCTATGGCAATGTTAACTGCTGATGTAGGTATTACATGGGTATAATGAATTAAATATATTTAAATATAAAATTAAATCAGCTTTTTATACCAATTCAAATTTAAATAAACTGATATTTAACTGTAAAGATAAGCAGGATAAGATGGATAAGAGTGGCATATATAGAATTAATTGTAATGACTGTAACGCAATGTATATTGGTCAATGCGGAAGGGACATAGGTACTAGAATAAATGAACACCTTAGAGCATTCAGGGGTCTTTCTGGATACTCTGAGATGGCGGACCATTGCATTGAACATGACCATAATTTTGATCGTAACAGTGTAGTGATTGTACATCTGGAGTCGAAAGGACGAAAACTGGATGCTCTAGAAATATTAGAGATTAACAAACATCTCAAAAATAATGATAATCTCATAAATATTCAAATACCTATGTCCTCTCCACTGCTAAAATAATGTGCACCGATTGTTTGCTTTATGTATGTACCGCTTTCTCTTTACCACACCCCCGCCCTAAGAACCCCCCGCCCCCCCCCCCCACCTCAAACTATGTACTGGCCATTTTGCTATATTATATTTATTTTGTATTGTCGCCTCCGAGGATGATGGTGTAACCATCGAAAGCGCTCAGGCTAACTTTAACTCAATTTGTGGATTAAAACTATGGTTTATATTCGTAATAATTTCATTATGAACTTCCACTCTGTAAACGAAACAACATTAAACTTAATAAATATATTTCCTTAACATTTAAACCGATTGCCTACTCTTGTCTTACAGATAATTGTAACAGTTTGATTTGAATACTGTTTTTAACAGATCTTTCGATATCCATAATTTGTATTAATTTCAATATATTAACCTCGATATTTAAATATGTAAAGGTTGGAGTATTTCTGTTGCGTCGTATTTAAAATATAATTTGTTTGGTTATTGGCTGCAAATAGGAATAAAATATGATTTCGTATTTCATAATATACTGAGCAAATGTGGATATAAATTTATTTAAAAACTTTATTAAATATAATAATTTCAGCTCCTCGTTTCTGTCCGTGGGCCTCTTCAAGGTCCCATTGGACATGCGGACTTAGTGATCTCGAAGAACAATTACAAAGCCTTCAAACGATTTTGCCATAGATACGGTGCCTTATTATCCGAAGATTCTCACTGACTTTTCTGTTTCCAGAGATCTTGGTCACTTCTCTGATGCCCTACATATATGGATCTGAAGTCGCCGACAGTCCGCAAGTGTGAATCTCAATTCGCACTTGTTGATTGTTCTTTTTGCACCATGGTGCCGAGATTGCTAATCTAGAGGGCTCCATGAGCTACTCTTCGTGCCATGCATTGTTTTTTTTTTGTCATTCATTCTAGCGTTCTGCGAAGGGGCCGTTGACAGTCCCCATATGCGGAGCGGGTGGTGGTAAAAAAAAAAAAATAATAATTTTAATTGGAGCCCTATTTATATTAAATTGAATCATCTCCTCCTCCACTCTGCTCGGTCTTCAGCGACTCTTTTCATTTTATTTTCTTATACCTACACAAAATAAAAATGGGAAAAATAGAAAACCCTAAACACGTACAAAAAAATACTTTGTATCTGAGAAAGCTACAAAAATGGACACGTAAGAATAATGTGGCTGTGGACTGTGTAATAATTTGCCAGAACAACTAAAAACTATGAACGAAAGAGCATTCCGATGGGAATTGGAATTGGAAAACCAGACTTGTATCAAGAACGGAAGTAAAGTATTGCTGTATATGAACGACTAGGTATATTAGAATTACAATTTTGAAACGATCTCCCAAGTTACTCACCCTGGCATTAGAAGACGTTTTCCGAGAATGAGACTGGACCAACTATGGGATCAACATAAACGGAGAAAGATTGAACAACGCTGATGACATTCGCTGATGACATTGTCCTATTTGCCAATACAGAGCAAGAAATTAAATTAATGTTAACAGACCTCAAGCATCAATGCATTAGAGTGGGACTAAAAATGAACATTAATAAGACAAAGATTATGTCTTCTATAGGTTCAGAACCCATAAAAATTGATGGTTGGCAGAGGCTATGAAATCAACACACTAAAATCAAAAAATTTACTTGACCACCTCAGAATTTGATGAAATTTGGTACAAAGGTTGTCCTAATAGAGATTAAGAAAAATAACATTTTTTTTCAAATACCTCAAACGGTTTCAAAATTAGGGCTACGTAAAATATCCCAAAATCAGCAGAAAAAACGTAAACGACATTTTGAAATCACTATAGCTTTTCTCCTAATTGAGTTAGAGAGGTGGGAGTGGTGTCATTTTACTCAGTTTTAAATGCTCTTTCTTATGATGTTTTGTCGGCCTTCGTGGCTCAGTTGGTTAGATATCTGACTGCTGAGCCAAAGGTCCCGGGTTCGATTCCCGGTGGAGACACAGT
Source organism: Molanna angustata (assembly GCA_963576475.1). Lineage (NCBI taxonomy): Eukaryota > Metazoa > Arthropoda > Insecta > Trichoptera > Molannidae > Molanna > Molanna angustata. The sequence goes on along the minus strand of OY754985.1, from coordinate 4,854,187 downwards.
TTTTAATTGTGTTTTCAGTCTGGATCTGTGAGACGATTAATATCGTAAGTCTCCAGAATGTGGCAACTTGTTATTGGGTGCGTGTTAAATAATATTTGACATAGTACCTGTTAGTTGCCCGAGAAACAATATTAAATAAACACGACATACTTTGGGATAAAAAGTAGATTTTGTTTTTTTAAAAAAGTGTATTTTTGAATATTTTTTAAAAATTACTGTAAGTGATTCTCGAAATTTCAAAGTGGGAGCAGAGCGGTTAGCGCGCTGGGCTAATAATCCAGTGTTCGTGAGTTCGAATCCTGCCTCGACCGATTTCGTTCACCTATAGCACAAGCATTTATGCTTATTTTACGGAACGTAGTAAAATGTATATGTGTACTTGTTTAACAAGGACATAACTATTTTTTGAACAAAAAAAATATATAAAAATTTGTATTTAAGGATATTTTAAGGCGAATTTATGTTGGTGAGATAATTGACTGAATGTATTTATAGAAGGCGCGTAGTGTGTGCGTCGTCTTTTGATATTGTCTAGTTCACGAGTACCTACCTAGTCATTGTTGTATATCCGTCACATTGTAATTGTATTAAACCAATATTATATTGAGAATGTATGTATAATCGAAGAAAGGTACTATGTACCTTAATTTGTTTTTTTTTTCCAATATTGTTTATATTATTTTGTTCAAACTAGATGTATTTATTATTATTTTTAACATATTTAGTAGGTAGTAGTAGTAGTAACATTTATTTAGATGTAAAAACATATATAAAAATTAATACATCCAGTTTAATAAAAAAATATATAAAAATAAAACTTGTTGTAACAAATAATTATAGTAAGGGTATGACTTTAAAGTATATAAAAATCATGTACTTAAAACTATAAAGAACACAAATAGTTTTTAATTATGTATTCAGCACCTAAGTAGTCTACGAACGGTGATACGACATGCAGTTTCTTTTATATGTGAAATTTTATTTCAATCGGGGTGTTTAGGTTTAAATGTCCTCATAAAAAAGGGATTTGGTTTTTTTTTTATAATTAGTGGTTTGCCACTTTAAATCGAAAATATTATCTTAATTGACATTTGTTGCAAGCCTCTGTGGTATTGCAAATCTTCCAGTCTTGCATATAACGCAAGGCTAAAACTAAAGAATGATTTCAAAAATGTATTCAAGGATTGTCAACATTAATTTGAAGAAGAAAAAATAAAAGCGTGTCGAGTTTTGCGTTAGCTACAACCAACGTCCTTATTTATTTAAATTACAGGCGATACATTAAAATTAAGTAGTGTAGGTAATTTAGGAACTGTATTTATTTCCTGAAGCAGGTAATTTGTCACTGTTTTTATGTCAATCGGAAGTGACTCTACTCCCTTGTGTAATTATGACAGTGTTTGTTAATTATGTACTGTCAAAGTAATTCAAAACATTGTTTGAAATATTACACCGGTTATTTCACTCATTAATCAAATTTTGTAATAATTTGACAAGCCGGGAATTTTGTAATATGTAAGTAATTATTTATTTGTTTATAACTATACGGCTAGAAGTCTTTACAACAAACTATGTATAAACTCACGTCTTCTTCCCTTTTTTCTTCTATCTTTTCTCCTCTCCTATCCAATATTAGATAAATACCTACACTCAAAAAATGTATTTGTTAAAAATAAATAATTTACTGCTAATTATAACCAAGCAACTTTGTTATTATAGTAAGTACCTGCAAAGTTCGTTGCTAAAAATTGCCAAGTAAATAATCTGCTTATTTTAACCCAGTAGCTTTGTTATTATTCATTCTTTCTTTTGAAAAACGGAAAATACTAATTGGTAATCAAGCTTTAACATCAAAATTGTTTTTAAACATCTTTACATTACATCTCAAATGTAAATATTAGCAAATCAACACACGATATTTGTGAATAATAATGATAATCTTTGACGAATATCTCATCTTAATTCAACTTAATTCATAATTAGATTTAACTTTTTGATCGTCAGTTCTTGATGGAATTCCATTTAAATTAATTTATATTTTTAATAAATAAAAATAAAAACACTTGTTTAAAATTAATTCCACTATTTATTTAAGGACTACAACCTACGACCGGTTTCGTGCTAAGCACATTTTCAAGTAGATCTACTTGAAAATGTGCTTAGCACGAAACCGGTCGTAGGTTGTAGTCCTTAAATAAATAGTGGAATTAATTTTAAACAAGTGTTTTTATTTTTATTTATTAAAAATATAAATTAATTCAACTTAATTCAATCATTTTTCAGTGAAACATGTCTAATTTGACGAGCATTATACTTTATTTAATCATTTTTTAATGTCACATATAATATTTGGCGAGAATTATACTTTATTTATTATTTTTTTTAAAATATATCTTGTCAAATTTGAGAAATATTAATATTTTTATGTATGAAATGTCAAATTTGACAGATGTCGAATACAAAATGTCCGTAAAGGTACCTGTTACTCGGTTAAATTTAAACAAGTACACTGCTATTGGCAACCAACTTCATTTTAACAGTATTAAATTGTCAGATAATAACCAAGTGCAACTTTGCTATTTTTAATCATGTATAGGTTAATAACTACCTACCAATAAGACTTTTTACATTGCTATTGGTAACCAACTTACATTTTAACAGTATTCAATTGTTAGATAATAGCCAAGTGCAACTTTGTTATTTTTAATCATATATTGGTTAATAACTACCAATATGACTTTAACCGAGCCAAAAAGGTACTTTGCTAAATTTAGATTTTTTCAGTGACAATGTCAGTTTCGAATTTAAAAATTTAAAGATATATTTTGAGTAGAATAAATAAAGTTCGGACATGTTGAGATAAGAGACGATGAATGCCTGACAAAGAAAATATCTACTTCATCAGCCCTTCTTTGTCCAGTAATGGAACTTGAGCTGCCACAGCTCTCTATCCTGGAACCTGTGGTTCGGGCAGGGCCCAGCTCCACTTCTGGTTGGCAACCTTTTGGACAACGTCGCTTAATTTGGTTTTCTCTCTTATCCACCAATTAGTTTTTTTTTTCTTAACGAAATTCAAAGCATTCTCCTTTTCATGGCTTTTGAAAAAATATACAAGGTTGAAAAGAGCGAAACGAGAATGGAATATATTCTGAATCGTCAGAACAACTTCGTCTAGAACAAGCTTGAATATTATGAAATTTCACCTTCACATATTATAACATACTAGGGTCTACAATCCGCATTCAACTGTTTCCGGTTTAGTAAGTCTATGTTTCCGGTTGGTAGTATTAAGTCAAATGAGCTATGAAATTTTATGTAAAATGCGTACATACATACCATCACGCCATGTCCCTTGCGGGGTAGGCAGAGAGAACCGAACGCCACATTTTTCTATCCTGGCACGCATCCCTCGCTTCGTCCACATTCATTCATCGTATCATACATGCTCGTCTATTGCTCACACTTCTAACATTTCCGTCTTTCAAAATTTCGTTCACATGGTCGTGCCATCCCTTTCTTGGGCGTCCCCGACCTCTCATTCCATTCCTTTCCGCACTGTATATTTTCTTCGTCAGGCGCTCCTCATTCATTCTCCCCATGTGACCAAACCATCTCAATGTGTTCACTTTCATTATAGTAATGACATCTTTCTTCATCTTACATTCTTTCCTTATGTCCTCATTTCTTTCCCGGTCATACATCGTTCTATTACAAATCCTTCTTAACGATCTCATTTCAACTGCATTTATTCTACTTTCATGCGTCTTCTGCAATGTCCAGGTTTCACTTGCATACGTCAAGGTTGGCACTACGACGGCGTTATGAATGGCAACTTTGGCATCCTTTGTACAATGCGAAAATAAAAAAAATAATTAATTTTTAATAATTTATAAAGCAACGAAAAATTAAAATAATATATAAATTTAATTTTTACCAATTTATAATAATTTATAAAGCAACTCGCTCACGCGAGTCGCTATTATTATTATAAACAAACTTAAAATTAACCTCAGAATGTAGAAAAGAAAAGCTGGGACTACTTAGACGCTATTTATAACATGACATGACGTGGTGACATTCATTTGTACTGTAAATTTGTGGTACTTATGCAAACAATTTTTTTAATCTATATTTCCGTTTGTCGTTATTGAAAATGAAACAAACGTGCTTTTGTCGTCAGAATTAAATTGTATCAAATCTATTTTTAATGCAGTCATTAATAATCGATTTTGACAATGTAAATGTAGATATACCTACTTATATCACATATGCAACGGTGTGTAACATGAAGATCAATGTTACTAGCACCACGATTTGACAAATTTTTGAAAAATAAACAATCTCACCCTTGTCACTGAAACTGTATTTTGTATTGTAGTATAGAACCTTGCCTTTTCATTTTGCCGGCGACCCCCCCGAGTAAGGCTTCGTGACCCACAGATTGAAAAATACTGATGTAGAGTACAGAGAACACTCTGGACGATCAATGGGTAGAAGAGTTCTATGTCTAAATATTTATTTATTTATTTCTATAAACGCCCTAAATGGGTTTTTGCATACAATCAATCGTCCTTTTCCTCATGACTGAGGATAGCGGCTGTAGTCTGTCGCCACACGTATGGCCCGCCTCCATGCCAATCTGTTTTGGGCTGAACGCAGAGCACCAGTCACCGAAGACCCCATTGTGGACTTAACCAAATCGCTCCATCTGGTCGGTGAGCGACCACGAGATCTCCGTCCCTCCACGCTGCCCATCACAACAAGCTTCTCGAGGCAGTCTGGTTTTCTTCTGGCAATGTGTCCAAAGAATTGAAGGATACGTCTGTAATATATCGTCGATAGACGATCCTCAATCCTTAGCTCGTCTAAAATTGACACATTGGTTCTTCTGGCTGTCCATGGGATGCGCAGCATACGCCTCCAGCACCACATTTCGAAAGCATCGATCCTCTTTCGCTCTGACTCCCTAAGTGTCCATGTTTCCACACCATAAAGGATCATCAGGAATATCAGAGCCCTGATGAGTCTAGCCTTGCATACACAATTACAAATTATTAAACATGTATTATGTTAATGAACCACGAAGCATAATACATACATACATAATAATTAATATGTATATATAAGAACAACAAATATCAAGAAAAAAATGTATAAATTTACAAAATATATAGGTTGTAACGTACAATAAAAATAAAATTAAAGAAAAAAAAACAAGCAAAGGATTAAGCAAAAACAAAAAATAAAAAATGAATAGAAAAAAAAAAGAAGAACCCAGAATTTATCCAATCTTTAAAAGTCTCTCTTTATATTCATATATTGAACAGCAAAAGACATTTTTAAATATTATAGATAACAGCAGGCCAAGTCAGTAAAAAAGTCGAGATCCGACAACGTATCGCCGCTCTTTTCGCCATGTTTACGCCCGTGACGACAATTCGTAGTCACTAAGCGCTGTCGAGTTCGTAAATGCACTTATTAGTATTTGTCGCCGTTAGGCAGACTTGCGGTACATTTTTGAATTATCATTTATGGCAATACACAATATTTCCCATGATTTCAATAAATGTCAAATTTGTTTACATAAATTTGTTAAATAAATATAATATGGTCATATTTTTAAGCACGAAAGCAAGTTATAATACGATTAAATTAACTTCTTTTGTGTTTATTGAATGTTTTGAGAGTAATTTTAAAAATTATTTTTAATTATATTTCGATAAATTTATCAAGTGTGATGACAGCAGCGTGTTGTTTTTTTTACTAAAAACTACGCCGAATTTTCTTTTGTTAAGTGTTAAAATACATATGTGATAAAATAGCTTACTTTCTCAAAATCAAAAATTATTTCAAATCTATACCTACGGAAAACATTTACAGACGCATGGAATTATAATGTTTTAATCTAAGTACGGACGCATATTTCCAATAAATATATAACCATACTTATAAAACTTTTGTTACGCGGTAATTATCAATAAATGAATTACGAGGAATATTTAAGGGGTTTGAAGAATCTCTTAAACGGCGTTGTTTAACTCGTTTATATAATTATTCTCAAAATAAATATGGAATTCGGCATTGTTCGTGTAAAAAATGACATTTAATTCAACATGGCGGCGTTAGATCTTGTCTCTCGACTCGATGGCGACCCAATCTCGCCGTCAAATAAGTGGGCGAGAACGATTCGACGAGTTATCTGCTTAGCGACTACCAAAACTGTCAAAATATCGACTAGTCGATATTTTGACAGTTAATCTCGACATTTAACGGTCGAGATCTACTTACAGACTTAGCCTGCAGGTTGTAAAAGAAGAAGATATCGTGTAGAGTGCATACTACGAGTTTCGTAGTGACGTTTTTCTGTGTATGACGTTGTTGCCTACTACGTAAATTTGGGTCTTTTGTTTTTTTACACACTTACCTATAGGTATATCTTCACCTGTCTGTCCGTACTTTAATTTTATAATCAATTTTGAACTTCCCGACCAGTTGAAGCTCTGAGACTTTTTTACCTACCGATGACAATGCATATTAAATTTCATGTTCCCATCCTGATTCATTTGATATTTTGATAAAATTCAACAATATTGTATTCCATACATACCTACTTGACAGTATGTGTTTGACATTGGTAGTATGAACGTTTAAAATCTACGGATTTTTGTTTGAAAAATGTATATTAACAGAAGTAAAATAGCTTCTGTACGGAAAAATTGAGTGATCAACATTATATTGATATTGTATGTGTTTGTATTTTTTACTCTCCACTACTATCTTCCTCATGGGGTAGGCAGTGAGAACCGATTACCGCATTCTTCTATCTTGACACATTTTCATCAACATTGCTACATTGTCTCATACTTAATTAAATTTTTTTACATCAATTTCTCAAGAGTTATCATGTGGAATATGCATACTATGAGCTTCGTGACAATGTTTTTGTGTGTATGGTGTATTGTGAAAACTGTTGTCCTCTGAGAATCTAATATTTCTTTAGAATCTTATAGAAGAGTACTTCATAAAAATAAAAAATCATAAAGTCACCCTTTCAAGAAAAAAAAAATGTACACTTGCTATGTTGCGGAGAGTGAAGTGTTGGCTACAACCCACTCGTATTAAATAATATATTCTATGGAGAGAATCGAAGTATATCTTTTTCGTTCTGTCTCATTCAAAATCACTTTCCGCACTTTTTTCACATTTTTATGCGTATTTTTATACGACACCGCTTGGTTTTATAACGTGAATTTGTAATGGGACAAAAGTATGACAGTAAGAAATGATGACACCAGCAGGAAAGAATGTAAGATGAATAAAGATGTCATTAATAGAATGAAAGTGAACATATTGTAATTTTTTGGATACTTGGGAATGATGAATGAAGAACGCCCTACGAAGAATACGTACAAAGCTGACAGGAACGGAATGAAAGATCGGGGTGCGTATTTACGTTTCCGTGTTGACTAGGAAGCAAGTACTGCCTCTAATTAGACACTGGTTTGTAGCGCTAATGTACTTAAAAACTCGTGTTGAATTCGAGGCACGTGTCCTTCAGTCGCCTGCATTTGTATTTATCATCTCGATGAGCTTCTTCCAAAACATTTAAATAAGCTGCAAGCGCGCCATAACCTAAAATAAATAAACAAATTATATTTGCGCAAAAAATACACGAAGATAAATTATTATAATAAGAAATACAGTTAACTAAATGTAATTCGAAAAACTTATAACTAATATTTTAATCCTAAAAAAAACCTTAGAAATAGAATTAAAAGAACTATTATGCAAAAAACTTATTTTATTTTATTTATTTTATTTTATTTTATTTGGAAACATAACAGCTTTTGTATATAAAATATAATACAGTTAATAATTAATTAATAAGAAGCCTATTATAATGTTTCACAGAGTATACAAATACATTTACGTCTAATTTATCATGAAGGGTTTGTTTAGGAATGGGGTATGGTTAGGAAACTGGGAATTGAGGAATGAAATGGGAGAAGGAAGAGAGGGAAAGGACAGTTTCCCTAACCGATGCTTGTAGGCGCATTAAGAATTTACTTAAATGCTTGTAGGGATAGATTAAATAGATCTGGCTGGGGGCTAAGATTATTATAGTAATTACAGCAGCGGTTGATAAAACTGTTTTGATCGTAATTAGTTCTTGACAAAGGTGTGTAGAATAGATACGTTATATTATAATACGTTGTAAAAATAAGTAAGTATTAGAAATAATCTTACTAAATATTATTTAAAAAAAACAAACAAACTTACGTTGTGAATTGTTGCAAATAATGTTTAAATAGTACAAAATGAAATGAAGATCAGTAAAATGTATGTTCCTAGGAGTCTTCTTAGTATTATACCTCCATACAAATGTAACAGTGACAGACGAAACGCGAGCGAAATGAAATAACGCGCGAACTTCGTGGCTATATTATATTATGTTCCTTAGTCAATAATTAATTGAATCGAATTGAACACGTATTAGCAGGAACAGTTTGCGTCGCTAAACCGTGTGTATTAGGAGGACACGTGACTCGAATTCATCACGAGTTTTTAAGTGCATTAGCGCTACAAACCAGTGCCTAATTCGAGGCAGTACTTGCCTCCTAATCAACACGGAAACGTAAATACGCGGTCGGGGTTGTTCTAGAAAAGGACGGCATGACCATGTGAACGATATTCTGAGAAATGTAAGAAATTTGTACAACAGACAAACATGTGTTGTGATATGTTTTTGTTATGATGTTTTAATTTTGTTTACAATATTTTCTGACTCTAAATAAATTGACTATACAAATAGTGTCCTCGTTAACACATCAATTATTTATAATTAGGGTTGTCCTCGTTTCATAGTTTTTAAAAATAAACCGTGTCCTCGATTTATGTTTCAATATTTAAATAAAGTAGGTAGGTACTTACCTGACTAGATATCAATAAGTTCGACTGTCGATTTGTTTAAGACAATTTATTTCCCTTAATAAATCGACAGTTTTAACCATAGTCCCGTGTGAGAGAATTTTATGCGGTAGTCGACTTTTTGCGTAGTTTTTGCAAATTTGAAGACAAAAAACACCAACTTACAGGCTTCGCTGCATATATGTATTTTATGCATTCATACATAAGGTCAACTGGGGGAACTGCGTCTATGGGGTAATTTAGTGTGTCTAAATTCAAATATCCCGCTGTTCTCCATAAAAATATTATAACTGATACTTAGCTAGTGGTAAATTTTGGCACTAAATTAGTACCAAAATGTAATAATAGATGTGTTATGTTGCACTGTTTGAGCAATATGGGTCGATGGCAGAGCGGTTAGCGCGCTGGTTTAGTAATCCAGTGGTCGCAAGTTCGAATACTGCCTCGACCGATTTCGTTCACCTATACTTAGCACAAGCATTTATGCTTATTTTAGGGAACGTAGGAAGTTGTATATGTACTTGTTTAACAAGGACATATTCATTTTTATTAAAAAAAGGGAGAAATGTATGTTAAGAGAGAGGAGTTTGGAGTTCGGTTTTCCCTGCCTACCCCAAACAGGAAAATTGCGTGATGGTTATGGTATATACGAACTATGACAGTTTTTGACATGTGTGTTTCGTCGTTTCATAGAACGTACCTTATCCATGTATTACTGATTGTCCATTTACAACCAGTCACGTATCTATATATTATTTTTCCTCCTCACTAACCCAAGGTGATATAGTGGGGAGTTATGGATTCGCAATTTTTAAGGCTATTTTTTTTGCTGATTATCAACTAGTATCATGCTGAGATTATATTCTGAAAGTTTCATCACAATGTATGTGTTTGCAGTGTACTATGTAATATGTAAGGCTTGTTTATTCTGCTTTATCGATTATAGACTAAAATGCTCATTAGATTCTTTTTTTTTGCAAATTTGGGTATCTAATACTCGCTTACCCCATTAGATTTTGAAGGATATCTGAATAGTTCTTCTCAATTTTATTAATTGTCAAGAGTTTCAAAGTGACCCCAACCTCAGGAAACTTGAAATTTGACATATTTATTTTCAAATTGGCCCAAATGCACACCTTTTTCATTGAATGAAATTGTAGAATTATTACGTTTTCGTAATAAAATAATTAAATTAAAATTAATTTAACAAAACTCGTTTCATGAAAATGCTGATAATTTTCCGTACGAAAATTGAATATTTAGTGGAGTGACTCGATAGTGAGAAGTTTAGCGTTGGCCACAACCGACTCGTTTTATTATTATATCTATTCCCGTTTGTGCAACTGTTTATTTTTACCACAATCTAAAAATAAATGGGTTAATTCTTATTTTGTAGTGTTGTTTGTATGCACAACCTAGATAAGATATTGGAAATTGTTAAACAGTTGTACAAAGCATTAAACAAATATTTTAATGTTTCCTGTTTTCCTGTTATCCCCAGTAGGTATATTGAATCGCATTTGAGTCGCTTTAGTTAGAACCGTCTCTTACTCAAAATAGTCTCGTTTTTCGCTTAACTTCCACTTATCATTTTTTCATTTTAATCGGACTTAGCAGTTTTTTCATCGAATATTTTTATTATTGCATATGCGCAAACATTGGATTTTTTTCCCTGTCGGGAGTCAAAGATATTTTTTAACAGATTTTTAATTATCTCAATAGAGACGAAGTTGGAATATTTATTGTAGGAGAAGTTTTTTCATGTTGACCGTTCGAAGGGTTTAGTCCCAAACGACGGAAACTCGACGGAAATTGTGCGATTTGATATAAACTTAAATTGTTGCGAACGATTTGAAAATAACAACATTCTTCTTCTTCTTCTTCTTCAGCCCCTTTCACTCCACTGCTGGATAAAGGCCTCTTCCTGAGTTTTCCACTTCTCTCTATCCTGGGCGCTCTGTTTCCATCCATGTCCCACCAGTTCGACAATGTCGTCAGTCCATCTCCTCTGTGGTCTCCCTACACCTCTTCTATTATGATAGGGTCTCCAATTCAGAATTTTGGGGGTCCATCTATCATCTCTCTGTCTTGCCACATGACCTGCCCATTGCCACTTCAGCCTTCCCACTCTTTCTGCAATGTCGGTGACCTTTGACCGGCGTCTTATTTCCTCGTTTCTTATTCGGTCTCTCAAGGATACGCTCAAAATTTGTCTTTCCATTGCTCGTTGAGTACACTTAAGTCTGTGGAGACTTCTGGCAGTAAGTGACATGGTTTCGAGACCGTATGTTGTCACTGGCAAAACACAAGAATTGTACACTTTGGCCTTTAGGTTATTCGGAATTTCCCTGTTACCGAATATGTACCTCAACTTTCAAAAAATAACAACATATTGGCGAGTATTTTTTTTAATAAATTAAATATCATCATCCAGTTCAGTTAAGCAATATTTTTAATAAACAAAAAATAAAAAATTAAATCCTGTGAAATTTCCTGCACAGGATCTAAATTATGATTCACTACTAGACTATCTCCAACTTCATGACCTCTCTGATAGAAGGATTGTGTCTGATCTCTTTCTCCTCTATAAGACAATTAATAATTACTTTAAAATTAAAATAACAAATTACTTATTAATGGTGTAAACGAAGTAATTTGTTATTTTAATTTTATTAGTTAAAATATGCCACAGAAGTAAAGCTACGACGTATAAAGATAATAATTACTTTAGCTCCTCTCACCTTGTTAGTCGGATACATTACCATGTTCCAACAAGAAATACCCGCCAAATTATAACTTTTGTATGCAAGACATCCAACACTAACTATTTATATAACACCCCGTTGAATAGAATTCATCCATTGGGCAATGACTTTGGTTATCTGACTGACCCTTTCATTAATACTTTTAAGGACTATAAATATAATCGAATATTTTTTTATTATTGTATATGCGCAAACATTGGATTTTTTTCCCTGTCGGGAGTCAAAAGATATTTTTTAACAGATTTTTTAATTATCTCAATAGAGACGAAGTTGGAATATTGACTGTAGGAGAACCGGGAAATCAAGGCACCTACAGGGCTTACGACCTGTCATCGGCTGGTTTACGTGATCACTTTATGCGCTTGCGCAACGTTCACCAATTATGCCTTTTTAATGAGATCCCTATCAATTCAATTTTGAAAGTTCTATATATTGTAATACTGAAATTCTTTTCGCTTGAAAATAAGGAATTTTTAAGGAACTATAAATATACTTTATTAAAACATTTTCAAAAACATACTCCCAAATGATTGTTTAGTCACTTGTTTACATTTTTGTACATTTCTTTTTTATTTTATTTAATTCAATAATGTAATGTACTATCGCATCTGGCAGCATTCACTGAGAATTAATGTAAATACCAATTATGCAAATATATGATTTAAAAAAAAAATGAAAAGAAATTACATGAAATGTCCCTTTTCATGTTTATTGTTATATTATAGAACATAGGCCTGAGATAAGCGCTTGTTCTCGTCAATTGCATTATCAAAAAATAGATATTATCAGCATATAATAAAATACATTATATTACGAGAAATTATCAAAATACACCACAATATCATAAATTCATCAGCAAAAAAGGAAAAAAGAAACATGACATATTCGATGACATGAAAATTGACTTCGTGTCGTCTTGCTTTGCAGTAATTTTGTGTCCAAAATACTGCATCATTATTTCCTGGTTTTTGACGATCATGGTCGTGGAAAAACATCGCTATGGACTTGAAATAAATCATTACGAGGCATGAGAAATCAAATTATACTGACCATATGAGAGATTCCTTACATTGATTGTGCCCGCCTAGATTTGGGCATCGTTATCGCACAAAATCTTGTCTAAATAAAGTGTTTGTCTAAATATTTATTTCCCAATGTATAATTATTGTTATTTTTTATTATTATTGTGTGTATCACCGTTGCGAATACATTGTCGGCGACATTATATGTACAAATATGAAGGAAGTATTTATTTTTAACTGTGGGGAATTTTTTTACTCCTCACTAACCCCAGTGGGGAGTTATGATTTCGCAATTTTTGAGGATATTTTTTATTGCAGATTATCAACTGGTATCATGCTGATATTATATTCTGAAAGTTTCATCACAATGTATCTGTGTGTGCTGTGTACTAGGTGCATATTTTACTTTATCGTTAATAGACTAAAGTACCTACTCATTCGATTCTTTTAAAATTTTGCAAATTTGTATATCTAATACTTAGATCTCATCTTAGATTTTAAACGATATCTTAGCAGTGCTTCTCATCATTTTTAACAGTCAAATATTTCAAAGTGACCCCAAGCCCAGGATACTTAAAATATGAAATTTTCATTTTCAAATTGGTAATAAGGCACATCACTTTCATAAAATAACATTGAAGAAATATTAAGTTTTCATAATGAAATATTTTAATAAAAAAATATTCAACACACTCATTTCCTAAAAATGTTGAAAATTTTCCATACAACATTTGAATACTTTGCGGATAGACTTGGTAGCGAGGAGTAGGTATATCGTTGGTCACAACCCACTCGTTTTGCTATCCATTACTATAGAATACCTAGTGGGAGTTATATTTTCAATATTATTTACAGTACTTAGGTATCATATAGAGTGCGCACTATAAGTTTCGTCATTCTATGATATTTTGTGTGTATGGCGTATTATGTACCTACCTATGGCATTCTATGAAATTTTCGAGTGTATAGCGTATTACGTACCTATGGCATAGGTACAATGTAATTTTTACTTGTATAAAACTGTCACTCGTATTTTATCACTTGTCGCGGTCTACATGCTTTCATAAAAATGCATTTAGGGATTGTCAACCTTTCAAGAAGGAAAGATAGTGTACACTTAGTTTTTTAAGAATTTTCGTGTAGATAAGTATAGTTCTTTAGGAATTTTCGTGTAGATATATCTAGTTTTTTTAGGAATGTTCGTGTAGATATAGTTTTAGGAATTTTCGTGTAGATATACATAGTTTGTTAGGAATATTCGTGTAGGACTCATTCCATATAAAATCAACACACTAAAATCAAAAAATTTACCTGACCACCACAGAATTTGATGAAATTTGGTGTGAAGGTTGTCCTAATAGAGATTAAGAAAAATACCAATTTTTTTTCAAATAACGGTTTCAAAATTAGGGCTACGTAAAATATCCCAAAATCAGCAGAAAAAACGTAAACGACATTTTGAAATCACTATAGCTTTTCTCCTAATTGAGTTAGATAGGTGGGAGTGGTGTCATTTTACTCAGTTTTCAAAGTATGTCGTGTTGTATATCACACGACACGAAAGAGCATTTAAAACTGAGTAAAATGACACCACTCCCACCTCTCTAACTCAATTAGGAGAAAAGCTATAGTGATTTCAAAATGTCGGTTATGTTTTTTCTGCTGATTTTGGGATATTTTACGTAGCCCTAATTTTGAAAACGTTTGAGGTATTTGAAAAAAATTAATTTTCTTTATCTCGACAACCTATGACAACTTATGACAATCTTTGTACCAAATTTCATTAAATTCTGAGGTGGTCAGGTTTATACCCTGTGTTGATTTCATATGGAATGAGCCGTAGATATAGTTTTTTAGGAATTTTCGTCGTGCAAGGGGACTTTTTGCACATGTACCGACCAAGCAAAAAAAGCAAATTTTTGTTCTTCGCAGCCCGCGTTGTTTCTCAAGTTGTTTGCCGAAAACTGTACGTGTTATTATTATTTCGACCACTTGCAATCGTTGTCTTTAATGTTGATCAAGGGCCACGGAGAATCTCGAGAGTTTAGTGTTGGCTACAACCAACCCGTTTGTTTATAAGTCTAATCATTTATTTCCACCCAAGTAATTTATGTTTTTGTATTTTTATCGTTTGTATCTTTATTGCAAATTCCATTGTTGACTTTTATAAATATAGGAAGTGTGTATTTTTGGCCGTCGTGCGTTTTTTTGTCGAGGTTATTTGATGTGCGTTTTGGATATAGCGGTATAGTTTATATTACTTACATACTTAATGTATATTTGTCTCAAGGAAAAATATATATTATTATTTTCAAACATTGAGTCAGTTTAAAATATTTCTTTACTATATTGTCTTGATGAAAAATCGTTAATAGCTGGTACATTAGTTTTGTCGTTAACATTATTAATTACTCAATATCACAATACCTAAATAATAATGTTTCTTTGATTTGCTGAACGTATCACACTTGCTATCCACATTCACTCTACTGAAGTTCTCCTTTTCAAGAACATTCAGCAATAATATGGAATGGTGATGATGTTTCGTCGTCTAAATCTATATTCTTAATTATTTCAGAAAAAAGGAAAGAAATTATTCATTACCTAAATTATTCTTGCACATTTCAACAAACGAACATGTATGAGATGATGCATGGTTGTTGACGAGGCGATGGATATATGCCAAGATAGAAAAATGTGGCGTTCGGCTCTCTCTGTCTACCCCGCGAGGGACTTCCCTACCTCCTTCATTTTCTCTTAGTTATGTTTTTTTCTGATAAATCTGTTTATTGTTCTATTTTTTTTTTCATTTTACTTGAGGCTTTACGTTGCTTGGGTTGGTTGGCAGAGATTGGCTTACGGCAATAAACCTGCCTTTGTACATAAATTTACGAAGTAAATATATTAAATTTTTTTTTGGAATTGCTGTTTTTTTATTTCACGATATATAAATAATTGTTAACATTATAATGTTTTCATAATTCCTCGTCAAATTACATACTTAAAAATGACATTTTGTAAATAGGTACATTTTTTATTTGAATGCATTTTGATATCCGTTTCGCTTAGTATTTTGAAGTTGAAGTTTATTTATTTATTTTTATTTATTTTATTTTTAATATATTTTATAATACAAATCAATATATAAATTCACTAGTAATAATATTCTTACATATTTTTCCCTGCAGTACCTCATCAAAAAGATTACAACCTTGTGCTTGATGAGGGAAGCACCTAAAAAAAAAATATATCAATACAAAGCAAAGTCAACATAAAAGTAAAAGTAATTAAATCAAATCATACATGAACAAAAAAAAATCAAATAAACATCAAAAGAAGGTTGAAAATAAATGAAAAAGAAGAATACTCAAATGAGAAAACATATCAGAATACATATTCAAACCAAAAAAAAGAAAAACATGAAAATAATTGAAAAATGAGTAATATAGAATTATAGACGATTCAAATATATCAAAACACATATTCAAAAATAAAAAAAAAGAAAATACTGGAAATTGAAACAAATCAAAACAACAAAATCGAAAACTACTATTTTAGAAAGTTAAGTGCAATTTTAATTTATGTTTAAATTTTTTAAATTCTTTTATCTTCTTTAATTCATTTGGGAGGCAATTGAAAAATTTTATTCCCAAATAAATGTAGTTGTTTTGTAATTGTCCTTATTTTGTAAAGTTGTTTATTCATTTACCTTTATCGGTGCCATCTATCGCTTAGATCGCATTTTCTGGTCGGCCATTATTATCAATTACCAAATTAACGAACTGAAACATTACATACATACAGTGTTGTGATTTGTGGTATCTTCTTTATGATCATGGCAGCCCCGGCGAGTCTTCCTGTGTTCTGTCGATATTATATTAAAACAAGGAAATGATTATTGCTGTGGACACAATTGTTTTAAAGTACTAACTAAGTACCTATACTTACATACGGAACATTTTATAATTTACTGAGAGGCGTTTTTTTTTTTTCAAAAAAATTAACGTTATTCATTATTTATTTTGCTTACAATTTTTTTCATTATAGTTAATAAATATTATAGAATAAATAAATAATTTCCATTCCAAATAATTTTCCAGAACGTGAGAGCATTTTGAATTTTTTGATAGCGATTAGAAATAACCGTGGAAAGAAGCTAAACTGCGTGTTTCCTACGCCTTTCCCAAATAAGGAAACAGCGCGATTGCACGCATGCATGCTGGACGTACTTATAATCAATCAATCATATATATTTTGTATGTACTAACGAGCCTGAGTTTTATTAGGTTTCTGGGTTTTCAATAATCATGTGCGTAAAACGAGTTTGTACTGTTCCCACTACTGTTTATTGACAGTAAAACCGGTTTCTTTGAGGAACACTGGCCGTGAATGAAGCGGTACTGTTGACGTTTTCGCGTCAAGTCTTTTCGCAATTCATGTCTGGCATATCCCAAGGCTCATATTTAAGTCCTTTTTATATTTGTCATTAGAGAAGGCTTGTTTGATACATATGATGCAACTTAAAAAAACATGGAAACTCCAAAAGTTTTAAAGCGGTACCGGTGACGTTTACGCAACATGCATTTTCACAAGTCATATTTGGCGTACCCCAAGGCTCACTCTTCGGTCCTTTTCTTGAGAGAATGTTTAACCGAGGACATGAAACAGATCCAGTAACCAATATAATTATGATGACGACAAATAATTGAGACTCCCTAGAAATGTATGATTACAAATGTATTTTTTTGCGTCCCTTTACTGAGTCCGCTTCATTTTCGTCCTGAGATGATAGTAACTAACATAAAAAAGGAAATGATTGAGCGTATGTTTTTCGTAACCCATTGTACATGTGAACCTTATGCCGATAAAGACCAAAGCTATTATGACTTTGTGACGACAACGGATATTTGAATGTAAATTTTTTAAACTTCTGAAAACCACCCATCTACATCGAACTTGTTCATAGACGAGTTTTTAATAAATTCTTTAGTCTCATCCGTTGTAATTCTCTGTATCAGTCCCTGTTTCACATTTAATATTTCTCAATGTTAGTTCATTTAAATCAATATCAGACAATATTAATCAATAAACACTATGTGAATTTATGTTAACAGTGACACAAAATAGATTGAATAATAATCGGTAATTAACTAAATGGCTGAAGTTCACACGAAAATACTATAATTTCTGTATCCCATCAATATTATCCTCGTTTCATAAATGCTTGCTAATTTTGTTATTTTTCGTCTATTATTAGCAAGTATCAATAATCCCACCAAATAAATTTTTGTTTCGTAGACCAGTATTACTTATTAATTTTCAACTGCTTTCTCCAATTCCATACTTTCCTTAATGTATTGTTTTCTGTTTTACCTCAATCTGGCCTTGGGTTTGTTAATCCGAAGATATCCGATGCCTTATAAGGGTTCGTGATGTAATGTTTGTATTGTGTTATTTTCATTTCTTGCTTATGTAGCAATAGCGACAATTCAATTTGCATGCGAATGTCTTTCAGTTGGCAAATACAGTATTTGTTATTCTCGTGCGGCCTCCCGATGCTCTCATCCTTGCCATGGCAAATGAATCATTAGAATCGTTTTAACAATAATATAAATAAGAAATAACTTGAGATTATAGTTATGCCATATTATCTCGATTCGATTACAAATGTTGTCTTTTCTAGTCAGCTTAACAATTAATGATATTCTAAACTTTTGCACGTTTGTGGTTAGAATTGGTATGAGAATACTTCATGTAAATTTGACGTTCTTAATATATTTTAGTTTTCAATATTTTTATGGTGTCCTTTGAATACATAGTAATGTATTTATCATGTCTCAAGTCTTTTGTATCTTGTTTGATTTATATCAAATGCTGTGATTGGATAGCCACGTTTTTTTTCAGGAACACCAAATCTATTTGTTCGTTTAATTTCTTACATACATACCATCACGCCATGTCTCTAATGGGGTAAGCAGAGAGAACCGAACACCGCATATTTCTATCTTGACTCACATTCATCGCCTCGTCTACATTCATACGTCGTCTTATACATGTGCGTTTGTTGTTAACGCTTCTAACATTTCCGTCTTTCAAAATACACCGTTCACTTGGACGTGCCTTCCATTTCTTGGGTGACCCCGACCTCTCATTCCATTCCTGTCCGCAGTGTTTATTTTCTTCGTCAGGCGTTCCTCATTCATTCTTCCCATGTGGCCAAAGCATCTCAGTTTGTTCAATTTCATTCTATTAATGACATCTTTCTTCATCTTACATTCTTATCTTATGTCCTTATTTCTTACCCTGTCACTCATCGTTCTATTACAGATTCTTCTTAGCGATCTCATTTCGACTGCATTTATTCTGCTTTCGTGCGTCTTCTGTCATGTCCAGGTTTCACTTGCATACGTCAAGGTTGGCACTAAGATGATAGCCTTATGAATAGCAACTTTGGCATCTTTTGTTAAGTATGTTGCGATCATTCATTACTGGTCTAAGTATTCCATTCACTCTGTTTCATGTTATGGAACTCTTCTTTCGATTTCCTTTTCAATCCGTCCCATACTTAACATATTTTTTTGCGAAATTATGATGTACATAACTCGATAGTCAATTGAGTTATTTGCATTGCATTCAATCATTTACAAGTTACGAGTGACGTTTATATCGGTTTTTTTAGACAAATTAGTGGGTCTTGTAAAATTCATCATTGATAATTTGAAAACTAAAATTCTTGATTGATACCCGTAGTCATTAATTCTGTATTTGAATTATAAATATAGGTATAAGTAAATACGAGACTCGACACGCCGGTCGATGGAAGGACAGCGCTTCCGAAACATGTAACGAAGTGACTCACAAAAATAAGTGGTTTATAGCTAATTTATATTTCAAATATGGTTAGTATTCACTACCACAAAATTTACGCCGAATCATTAAATGATATTAATTCTGTAAATTAAATAGGATTTATATTCTACATGCTTTATTCTCATTAAACTCGTTCAAGAAATCCAATTTATTATGGTCCAAATTAATACGACAATTAAGGCAAAAATCATGTAGTTTCTGCAATGATTGCCAATAACGACAATGTATTCGATCGAAAGTGTCGCAACACTCGGTCAGCTGTTGTGTTGCAACTTTCGATCGACATAAAATATATTAAACTGCATTGCCAAGTTCCTCGGGTGTGGTTTCATTTGACATTGCACAGGTAGACCAGAGTTACAAGTTTTGTGTTGTAATTTGGAATGTGCCCCAAACTGGACTGGACTGGACTACAAAAGTCGTTTATGGCTGCTAAATTATGTGCTGGCAATCCGTCACCCCCGCACATACTTTTGTCTGTCTGTCTCGAACAACTTGTTCTTGATTGTTGTCGAGTTAATCTTTATTACACAATTAATCACACAACTGCAATTTAATTTATTTCTTACCCTTTTTCTGTCCATCGCTGATTTAAAAAGTCTTCTATCATGATTGTCCTGGATTCCTTCAATGCCACTTTAAGAGGACATAATATAACGCAACACCTCGTGACTGAAAACATGATATATTAAAACCGCCTAATGTATTATGAAGTTACGCGTTAGTAAGGGTAACTGTCGCGTGCGTTAAAAATGGTTTATATGTGATTCAAAATATCGGAAACCACAAATTTGTTGAAATTTGCAATTTAAGAACAAACCTGACTTGAATTGAAAAAAAAATCAGTCATTCACTTCGATTTTATGCACTCTTTAAGCATACACGAACAGACAAGAGTCTTGATCAAATTTTTCCTAGATTTGACGGAAATATTAGGGGATTCAAAAATTGTAGATCTTTTGTTGAAGGCGACTCTTGCTTGGTTGATCCTGCTTTTGATGTCTGCTGTTGAACGTCCGTCTTTAGATATTCTGCTTCCCAGATATACAAATTCTTTCACCTGTTTAATTTTGATGCCCCCCAGAACAATATTTGCGGTGCATTCCTCCCTTCCAGCAACCATGCATTTTGTTTTGTCCTTATTTATCCTCATGTTGTAATCGCTTGTTAGGGTGCCATCCATCTTTCTGAGAGCCTCATTTAATTCACTTAAAATATTAATCTACTTAGATATTTTGTTTTGATGTAGATTTTATTACGTTTTTCTTATTACATTGCTACTATTTGCTGATGCAATCCTGCCATAATGATGAAAGTTTAAATTATTTGTTCCTAATGTATGTTTCTGCGGTGATGTATTAAGGACATCATGATGTCATTCAATTTTCTTTAAATTCTCATCCATTTAGTTGATGACTGTAATAAGTCACCAGAATCTCTGTATCAGACATACGGGGGAGTATCTAAAGGATTCTGTGCGCATTGTTGAACGTTGCGCAAATGTACGTAATTTGACGAGGTTCATTAGCCCCAGGAATTTATTTATGGTCTGTCTCGTTTCATAAAAGTACACCAGCCCGTTCACTTCATTTAGCACCAAAGAAAGCAAATATTTTTAAAGTTAAATACATGCGTTGGGTTGGATTGGATTGGATTTTTTTCCATGTCGGGAGTCAATGATATCATCATCAAAAGTCTCAATCCTGCGGATTGGTTTGCAGAAGCAGTCTACATCTCGCTTTCCACTTCTCTCTATCCTCTGCAGCCCTCTTCAACCCAACATATGTGGCGCAGTTCATGTCCTCGCACACCTGGGCCAAATACTCCCGTCAGGGGCGCCCCCTGTGGTTTGTCCCCTCAACCATTCCATATATTTATAGCATTATAGATATATTTATAGCATTTTTTTAATATCTCAATAGAGACGAAGTTGGAATATTATAGGAGAACCGGGAGATCAAGGCACCTACAGGGCTTACGACCTGTCATCGGCTGGTTTAATACACAATATGTCATATTCTGATTCGTTTCAGAGTATGAAAACGTTTATAACCAACGGGCGACCGTGGATAAAAGGATTTTATCCACTTCTCATTTACTAAAATTCAGAAAGATAAATTTAGACGAATCAGAATAGGACATATTGTTACTCTTTCTCTCTCTCTCTCTCTCTCTCTCTCTCATGCGCGCATCCACATTTCTGTCCTCGTCTTTTGAGAGCGGGTGCTTGTACTGTAGCATACTCACTTTAAATTGTCACATGATACGCAATTCTTTAATTAATATTTCTTTTATTTCTTATAATTGTTATATTTCAATTAAAGTTGCGGTCTCGGCATTATGCAAACGTGCATTAATTATTTTTCTCATAATAAATGAAATTATGTTATTTTCTTATTCTTTTACCGACAACGACAGTGTAATTTTTAAAGTAAATAGTATTAATTTAAAATAATTAGTAGGAATAAGATAATTATTTCTCTTACCTTCTTAATTAATTTTATATTTTTTCAGGGCGAAGTTATTTATTTGTGAAATAAAGTTTATGTAAATGATTTAAGTAATAGCTCTTATTTATACAATATCACCATTAAATTCAATAATCAATTTTAAATCGATCTGTAATTATTAATAATAATTATTTATAGCCCAGCGGTAAGGTCGTCGCCTCACATGCGTGAGGTCGACGGTTCGAATCCGGGCGGGGCACGCACCTCTGGATTTTTAAAAAAAAATCTATGTGCGGATTTATATCACTAGCTATGTGTAGCCATGATCCAATTTGTCTGGTTCCCCTTTCTAAGGGTTACGAAGGTCAGATGGCAGTCGCTTCAATGTAATAACCAGACTCGCCAATTCCAGGATCATGGTTAAAGCGTACCCCGATAGAAACGGGACAAAAAGCGCTAAGGGGAAAGAAGAAAGAAAGAATGTTAATCATTGGTCGTAGTCAATTTCTTGGTAATTAATAAATCCCTTTTTTATTTAAGTATATATTAGCTGACCCGGCGAACTTCGTACCGCCTCAGTCAATGGATGTCGTGTTAACTTTTAATTACTTACTTACTCAGCGTCTTCTTGAGTCAAGTATTGGACAAAGGCCTCCCGCTTGGACTTCCACTGGTCTCTCTATCCTGTGCCATTCTTCGCCATTCTGGACTTGCCACTTTTTTATGTCATCGGATCATCTGGTCTGGGGCCTTCCCACGCTTCTGCTTCCCGTTCTTGGCCTCCAGTCCATCACAACTTTTGTCCATCGTCCGTCCGACATCCGAGATACTTATATGACCCGCCCAACTCCACTTTAATTCCGTTAAGTTTAAGTTTTTGACGCTTGCGTACTCCCTGTGCTCACTTACGGCTTTGAAACATCTACATTGACTAAGGGAATGATGGAAAAGCTAAGGGTGACACAAAGAGATCTTGGTCACTCCTCTGATGCTCTTCATTTAAAAAGATCTGAAGTCATTGACAGTCCACAACTGGTAATCTTCCATTCGCATTCGTCGATTGTTCTTTTTGAACTATGGTGCCGAAGTTGCCAATCAAGAGAGCTACTTTTAGTGTATCTTTTTCTTGTCGCTCACTTAGCGTTCTGTGAAGAGGCCGTTTACAGTCCCCATATGCAGAGCGGGTGGTGGTGGAGAAGTCTGGCGTTTGGTTCTCTCTGCCTACCCCAAATAGGGATACGGTGTGATGGTATGGTATTTTGTTGGCGTTACTCATGGTCGGTTTATTAGAAGTCATTGCTATACCTTAGTAAACCCGTCTTCGTTCAAAATATAAATGTGTATTTGCATAATGCTTGCGACTTGGTAAAACAATACCTACGCTGAAAAATAATTAAGGATATAACGTGTATATATTTATGAATACAATGCATTAATAACAGGATTTGTTATCCTGTTATTGCTTCTTTTGTTATTTGATACTTTTTCCTGTCATCGATGGGCAGTGAACTTGTCCTCTTTGGTGCGTGCAGAGGTAGACAAAACGAGGAAGTCATCTGTCGATGTCTACAGGGTGTAGAGGCCGGCTAGCAGTACGTCATCCTTAGTAGGCATTATAAAGAAGAAAATAAAGTCTTTGACGCCTGCGTTCTCAGTAACTATTGTAACTAAAATAGGAACGTTCTTAAATTGTAGATTTTAGATTTACGGTCTTATTTCAGCGTTACAAAATATCAACTTGGACTAAATGGAATAGGAACGTACCTATATTGGCCGGAACGTACTTAAAAAGTTACTGAATCAGACGTATTATGAAATAATTTTCATCATTTTCATAATTATTCAAAACACGTCTAATTCAGTAAATTTCTAATAACTTTCCTATTCCATTTAGTCAAAGTTGATATTATATTATAACGCTGAAATAAGACCGTAAATCTAAAATCTACAATTTTAGAAGATTCCTATTTTAGTTACAATAGTAACTGAATAGGGTGTATTGACGTATGGCTGTGAAACTCTTGTGTCTACAAACAAAATACTTCATAATTTAGCAGTAGGTACCACAAAAAGCCATGGAAAGGAGAATGCTGGGTATTTCGTTGAGAGATCGAAAAACTAACTTGTGAATAAGAGAGAAATCCAAAATAACCGAAGTTGTACAAATGTTGCCAAATGTGTGGTCAAAAACGGCCTTCGTGGCTCAGTTGGTTGATGTCTGAATGCTGAGCCAAAGGACCCGAGTTCGATTCCCGGTGGAGACACAGTTTTTAATTGTGTTTTCAGTCTGGATCTGTGAGACGATTAATTTCGTAAGTATCCATAATGTGGCAACTTGTTATTGGGTGCGTGTTAAATTAATATTTGACATAGTACCTGTTAGTTGCCCGAGATGCAACACTAAAAATAAAACGTTCGGTCGTTATTCACAATAAATCGAATCTGCGAAAAATTTTGTGTGAAAAATTTTTTCAATTTTAAAATGGATTTTTTAGAATTATTATTAATTAAGGTTGTGCTAGCGTATAATGTGATCTCTGAGATTTATCAATAGGTTGTAAAACTTTTTTCGAGTATTTTTATGCCCAAATAAATTATGTGTTCTATCAAAAATTTTATTTGAAAAAAAATAATTATATTTTTTTCTTTTTCAGGTAAGAATTTCAATCATTTGAGCAACAATTGACGCATATGAACAGTGAGTTATTTAGTTAATAATAATATTTTTTCTCTTCTCGCTCTTCTGCTATTCTTACTTCTATCCTCTTCATCTTTCAAAATTAAAAGATCAATCATATTAAAGTATAGGTATGTAGTTACAGTTCACAACATATAGAGGGCTCCGACAAGGCGATGCATTGGCATGCTTGTTATTTAATATTGTCCTGGAAAGAGCTGTTAGAGACTCAGGCATAGAGACAACAGGAACAATTTTCAGAAAGTCGAGTCAATTACTTGCATATGCAGACGATATCGATATTATATCTAGAACGTTGCCTTGCATGAAGGATTACTTCTTGAGACTTGAGTCTGCAGCCAATAACATGGGTCTAAAGATCAACGCTTCAAAGACAAAATACATGGCAACAAGAAAAGCATCACTGAATAGCATCACCGTAAGAAACGAGTCAATATCAGTGGGAACCCATCAGCTAGAAGCCGTTGAATCATTCACATACCTGGGATCTCTTGTTACAGCGGACAACAACACCAGTGCGGAAATAAGGGCAAGACTTGCCGCGGCAAATAGATGCTATTATGGCCTGTTAAAGCACTTAAGGTCACGACTCATCTCTCGTAAAACAAAAACCCTCATTTACAAAACTCTTCTTAGACCGGTCATGACATATGCATCAGAATGCTGGACATTGACCAAGAAGGACGAAAATGCATTGTTGGTGTTCGAAAGGAAAATACTTCGCAAAATATTTGGTCCTACCTGTGAAGGAGGATCTTGGAGGATCCGGTTTAACCACGAGCTAGAAATAATGTATGGCGAACCAAACGTTGTCCAATACATCAAAATACAACGTCTACATTGGCTCGGACACGTTTGTAGAATGGAGGATAACCGGGTCCCAAAGAAAGTATTGGACACCTGTCCTGAAGGAAGAAGAAGCAGAGGGAGACCTAGGATGAGATGGCTGGACGACATCGAGGGCAATATAAGAGCGATCGGACAGACAAACTGGAGGAGACTTGCTGTTGACAGGGCGGGATGGAGGCAGTTTCTTGAGGAGGCCAAGGCTCGCACCGGGCTGTAGCGCCATTGCTGATGATGATGTAGTTATGATATAACAGTTAACATAATATGAAAACACTTATTCAAATATAACTGCAAAAATTATATAACGAAAGTAAAAGAAGAGAATGAGGAGCGATCAAAAGGGAATGGTGTGTGGGATGGTTAGTGTGTACGTTGGTTAGGGAATAGAGGAAGGTTCACCACCCATCCTGAATCTAGTGCATTTTATGTGATACTAGACCGGTGTGTGGGTATACACGCACGTGTCGTGCTCTCGTTTATAAGCTAATTCACACCCGCACACCTGTCGCTGGTCACCCCACATTGACGGATATGGTGTGAATGAATGTACGAACGTCAGTCAGATTCTTGTCCAGCCGACAAATCAAAGTTCGTTGCACTACCACCATTAATTTTTTTTTTTGTATCGGATGCTTTCTAATCTTCAATATGCAAATGCGCCATCTTCGACACCGACAATCGTGGCAACTTGTGTCTGTCTAGATCAGTGATTCCCAAATTTGTCCACGGGCGACTCGACGGGGGTCTACGATGGCGTGAAAAATGGGGGTTCAAAAGTTGTAAATGGAGATCCACGAAAATTTATCTGGTTTCGATATAGTAAAAAAATATTTTTTTAGCTTGGCTTTACCTATCAAAGTACGCAGATACATAAATAGGCTACTTAAAAAAAGTAAAAGATAAAAAAAATTCAATTATTCTGTGATTTTTGACAGGCTGTATTTCGGTGAAAAATGGTCGTATTTTTTTTTCTTTAATATTAGGCAACCCACCCCTAGAAGAGTGATTTGTGCCAAATGGAAGAAAAAAATAAATAAATATATTAGTGAATATTACGACTTACAGATAAATTTATTGTGACATAAAAAAACATTTGGAAGCTTTAAGATTATCATTTTCACGCAATTGTAAAATATAGCGTGAAAAAATAATATTGCTAAATTTTTGCTTTTATTTTTGGTCTACGGGTTTGATTTTTTTTTTCAGTTAGACCGTAATTTAGATCAGACAGCCTGTTTATTTTTGGAAAAATTTCCTTTTTTTAAAAACTCCCTTTTAATTTTCTTTTTATTTTTACCACTCCGTATTTAGGGTTGGAACCTAGCCGCGACGGCAATTTTCATCGTTTGATCTAAACTTCACATTTTTTACGAGTTTTGGAAATATGGTAGAAATGTAGCAGCAGGGGGTCCACCGAAGCCAGTTAAATTTTGAAAGTGGTCTACGCGAAAAAAAAGTTTGGGAACCTCTGTTCTAGATGCTATATAATTCACTTTTACAACTGTCGACACGTTATTTTCTTGCGAGTGGTTACATCACATAGGCCGGCGGTGATGTTTCTTAGACTGGTTCGGAAGAAATTGCCTGTGGGCAACAATTATGAGAAACTAGTTGGACGTCTGCTATTGACGAAACGGATGCATAGGAAGTGGCAATGATTTTAAATGTGTAGCATTGCCTGTAAATATGTACCTACTAGTTAAAACCTGTGAAATATTCTCAGAAGTAAAAACAAGTACTACACCTAGTATAAACCAAAGAATATAAAAAAAATGTTGGAAAAAAATTACATAGTATGACATGAAAAAAAATAACTAACTCCAATAGGTATCCATACACAGAAAACAAAGGAAGCACACAATATTTTAAAAGATTTTATTATGTACCTATTCAATACCTAGGCGACAAAAAGCAGCAAGAACATATTCTTCCTTCACACATTCTGGCAAATCATTATACAATTGAAAAACTTTGTGATACACTTTATTTTGTGTACCTGCCAGGGCAGTCTAAAGTCCCGCCGACTTCTCGTCGGGCAGGTGTAAACTTCAAAATTATAATCAAAATATGAAAAAATAATGTACATTTATAAAATCAAACATGACTTACTTAAACACAACACACTCCTGGAAACTGTTAGTGACATACAT
Source organism: Molanna angustata (assembly GCA_963576475.1). Classification (NCBI taxonomy): domain Eukaryota; kingdom Metazoa; phylum Arthropoda; class Insecta; order Trichoptera; family Molannidae; genus Molanna; species Molanna angustata. The sequence goes on along the minus strand of OY754985.1, from coordinate 4,826,455 downwards.
ATGTAACTACGACACTAGACAAAGAAACAACCTAAGAAACATTAGCAACAGAACAGACAGACTAAACAATGGACTATTATCCACCAGCATTAATTTGTACAATCAACTACCAGATGACATTGACCAGCACTGCCAAAAACTCCATTTTTTCAACAACAAAAAAAGTTAAAACAACACATACTGCATGATAGTGCTTTCAAATAGACTTTCCTGTACTCCCGGCTAACTGTTTTGGGCTCCACTATGGTTGAATTTTCAATTTTTTTTGTAAACTTCATTGTAATGTTATTGTTCACCACATTGTATAACATGTATTAATCTAACAAAATGTCAATATAAACCAAAATGTATGTCAACACTCATACCAGCAAACGCTGTCTGTGTTGATTTTTTAAATAAATAAATAAATAAATTTATTTATTACAAAGATTTTCTGCAACTATTGCGGTAATATATGCGTGTATTCCCACACGCCAGCCTCGTCGCAACGAAAGAGGCGACATTAATCACAAAGAGTTGTGAACCTCATTGATCAACTATCTGAATTGAATATTTTATGGTCACATATGGTCATGGTCACATATATTTGGATATATTGAAAGAATGAATGATGAACGACTGACCAAAAAAATACACATGGGTGTAAGAGATGGAGTGAATAGCAGGAGTCGCCCTAGAAAGGGATGGCATGAACGTGTGAATGATATTTTGATAGAAGGAAATATAAGAAGCATGTGTGAGACGATGCATGGATGTAAAGAAAGCTAGAAATATTTGCAAAAATAGAGGAGTATGGCGCTCGGTTCTCTCTGTTTCCCCGTAAGGGATATGGCGTGATGGTATGTGTGTACATATATGTAGGTATTGGATTTATTGCCTGCCAGGAGCCGAGGGTATTTTTTTATGCTTTATATTATCTCAATAGAGACGTAGTTGGAACGTAGGGATATGCATTTATAATTGATCCGGGAAATCAGGAACACACCGGGATTGCGGCTTGTCTTCGGCCGGTTAACGTGATCACTTTAAGCGCTTGCGCAACTTTCATCAATGTGAATTTAGATAATAGACTGCTTAAAGATTTTGATTTTTCACAGATATCGTTATGTTTCACTCGATTTGTGCACCCTGCACTAACACGCACGCGTGTGCAGTGTAGGTACATTGATGTTATAACCGGTTTATTAATATATATGTAATACACATGTTGTAATTTATGTTGGTAGTTATTACATTACGCAATATGTATATGTAATGTATATGTTATATGTATGTCGTAATGTAGATTATATACATACTTTATAGTGTAGTTGTTGTAGGAATAGTACGCTTATAGAACACTCCGCCCAAGGTCGATAAAATTGTGAAAATAAAATCGTAAATACCTATATACGAATTGTAACATAAATTACATTACTGTTAAAATATTTAAATTGCAATATTTCAATTTATTCAATTATTGAATTGATCAAATTTCATTCAGTGACGTAGCCGGAAAAAAGCAGGGCCATGCAAAGCATGAGGGCCCACCTTGACAAGGGGCCCATACTTCTATATGAAAACTAGGTATTTACTTATTTACATATGAAAATAATCATTGTTATTCTGAAAATATTTAAATTTCCATAACATATACAATTTAAATACATTTTCGAAAATAGTATTTAAATGAATTTGCAAGAATAAATAAATTTCTAATAACAGTGAGTTTATTTTTCTTTTTTTTTCTTTTTTTTTTTTCTCTATTACGTAGTTTTGGTTAATTCATTTTAATTATTTTTTTAATATCCTAAATTTAGTTGCAAAAGATATAAATAACATACATTTATTAGAAAATACAAGACTTAAACATACATACAATACAAACATGGTTATATAACAAAGGGATCAACTATTGTCAGCAAATTCTCAATTCATAACAACATACATACAATACAAACATGGTTATATAACAAAGGGATCAACTATTGTCAGCAAATTCTCAATTCATAACAACATACATACAATACAAACATGGTTATATAACAAAGGGATCAACTATTGTCAGCAAATTCACAATTCATAACAACATACATACAATACAAACATGGTTATATAACAAAGGGATCAACTATTGTCAGCAAATTCTCAATTCATAACAACATACATACAATACAAACATGGTTATATAACAAAGGGATCAACTATTGTCAGCAAATTCTCAATTCATAACAACATACATACAATACAAACATGGTTATATAACAAAGGGATCAACTATTGTCAGCAAATTCTCAATTCATAACAACATACATACAATACAAACATGGTTATATAACAAAGGGATCAACTATTGTCAGCAAATTCTCAATTCATAACAACATACATACAATACAAACATGGTTATATAACAAAGGGATCAACTATTGTCAGCAAATTCTCAATTCATAACAACATACATACAATACAAACATGGTTATATAACAAAGGGATCAACTATTGTCAGCAAATTCTCAATTCATAACAACATACATACAATACAAACATGGTTATATAACAAAGGGATCAACTATTGTCAGCAAATTCTCAATTCATAACAACATACATACAATACAAACATGGTTATATAACAAAGGGATCAACTATTGTCAGCAAATTCTCAATTCATAACAACATACATACAATACAAACATGGTTATATAACAAAGGGATCAACTATTGTCAGCAAATTCTCAATTCATAACAACATACATACAATACAAACATGGTTATATAACAAAGGTATCAACTATTGTCAGCAAATTCTCAATTCATAACAACATACATACAATACAAACATGGTTATATAACAAAGGGATCAACTATTGTCAGCAAATTCTCAATTCATAACAACATACATACAATACAAACATGGTTATATAACAAAGGGATCAACTATTGTCAGCAAATTCTCAATTCATAACAACATACATACAATACAAACATGGTTATATAACAAAGGGATCAACTATTGTCAGCAAATTCTCAATTCATAACAACATACATACAATACAAACATGGTTATATAACAAAGGGATCAACTATTGTCAGCAAATTCTCAATTCATAACAACATACATACAATACAAACATGGTTATATAACAAAGGGATCAACTATTGTCAGCAAATTCTCAATTCATAACAACATACATACAATACAAACATGGTTATATAACAAAGGGATCAACTATTGTCAGCAAATTCTCAATTCATAACAACATACACGACAGAAACACTAACATAGGACTCTATAAGTGGACCATGGGCTACACAATCGTTCTATATTTCATCTTACAATGATTTTAATTAATATTATGTAGTCTACCACCTCGGAACAGGCTTGGCCTAGTGAGGTGGTCCAATCATGTAATTTTTGGTATATGTAATAAAAAAAATATATTTAAGGGCCCTTTAGTATTTTCTTGCATGTGAGCCTAAATACGACCACCTAACAGATGGATGGACGACATAAAAATATTTGTTGGACCACAGTGGATGGGAGTCGCACAGGAACGGGAGGAGTGGAGAAGGAGAGGGGAGGCCTATGTCCTGCAGTGGGCAAACACAGGCTGATGACTATGATGGGCCTATATAAACGTTATAGGGCCTTTTTGTAATTTTTGTACGAAGGCCCAAACTTGTTAGCTACGCCACTGCTCCAAACAATTCATCCTGTGTGCTTTCAGTGTCCAGGTTTCTGAGTCACACAGGTGAACAGTCCACACATAGCACTTGAAGCACTTTCAGGCTAAATTTACAATCGCAGAGTTCAATATTTATTTAGTTAAACTAGGGGCTCTGCCCCTTTCCCGCTATCGCGGCCCAACCCCCAACGGCCGCTGCGTGGATTATTTGCTTGGCACTACGCGGAAGTTGCGAAATAGCCTTATGAAACTAAATATTTATTTATTTATTTGAATCTTCTTGTACATACAATTTGTACACTGGCGGGCTTATTGCCTAATGGCAATTTCTTCCAACCAACCAGAGTTAATGTTAAGTATGTATACAAAACAATGTGTACTATGGCAATCAGTTACATAATCACATTACAAAATAAATAAATACAGCAGAATAAAAGTAAAAAAAAAACAATAAGATAGCATAAAAGAACAATTCATAGCAATGATAGGTAAACTAAAGGATAAGGAAAGGAAGAGGAGAGGAAGATGTAATCAGGTGTTGTCAGATAAATATTTTTGCTTTAGCCTTTTCTTGAAGATGTTTAATGAGATAGACGACGTAATATCAGGACTTAAGGCTATTCCATAGCCTAGCCGAATATACCATTTAGGACATTACACAACATTTAAAAACTAAATATATTTACGTGAAAATGTTATAAAACAGTTTTTTATAGTAAAAATGCGGAAATTATAAAAAAAAAACATTTTCGACAATGTTTTGAAAGAAATGCGTTAAGTATATGAAATGCGTACGTTTGAAATTACAAACATTGATAATTTGAATGTACATTCGAAATATCATTAAGAACAGTACACAACAGTTAAGACTGAATATTAAGCGATTAAACGAAATAAATAAATAAATATATACGTCTATACGTCTGATTGATGATCCATCACTGACTGATGGATTGCAATTACTAGAATCGGTATTTTAAGTTTATTCTATAAATACTACCACGGGAATTGCTCAGAAGAACTTGCATCTTTGGTCCCTCCTCCACCCACTCGCAACAGAGTCACTCGCTTCACTCAATCGCAGCATCCATTCACAGTGGACCTTCAACATATACGAACAAGTCGCTTCTCGAACTCCTTTATTAACACAGCAGCCCGACTGTGGAACGATCTTCCGAATTCTGTGTTTCCATCTTCGTACAACCCGGGTCTTTTTAAAATCCGAATTAATAAACTCTTTTCTACATTGCAAACCCCTCCCAACGCTACGTAGTGCGCTTCTTCGGAAGAGTAAAATGGACCCAAATCCTAATAGCTGGCGTCCCCTACGTGGACATGTTAAAAAAAAAAATAATATTATGCGATTAAATGAAAACATTACCTGTCCTTATCTTTTTGCGTATTGTAACGCACGGATTTGCAATCCTAATGCGTATCTCCTCAGTACACCATATGGTCCTTGTCACACCATATCTACTCCCACTACACACCACTAGCGCCGTGTCACCCCAAGGGACTAAAAACGGGGCTATTTAAGGAGCTGGAGCACCTAAGAGAAGTCAGAAATCAGTGCGCTTTCAATTAGGTACTTCCAATTGGTTGGAATACCTACTACGAAAGGTTGATTACTCGCATACCTAATACTTCATCTTTGGGTGAATATTGGAATTATACCTACTGATACTTCATCGTTGGGTGAATATTGGTAGTATACCTAACAACCAATACTTCCACTTGGGTGGGATATTGAATACGTACGGGTAGAATATAGAAAAAACCTTCTCGCCGGGAATACATCTGTTTGTGTTAATCATATATTATAACACTCCGATAACATTTGGGGGAACCCAATATTGACATTTTGTACCAAATTCATCTTGTTCATAGTATAATAAAGTATCTGTGATTTGACAAGTTGTGTATTTGAATTAACTGTTCCCAAATATATATACAAATAAATACCAGAACGTTAAAGTATCTATTATTATGACATATTGAAAGCAATGTTGTCAGTATTCAAATGGATATTCCGCAGATTATTACGGTTAAAATTTATTCTGATTGTTTAGAATTCCTTTTTAAACTATAATATTGTCAATTTATGCAGAAAGTACATTTTAATCGATTAATTTGTACTTTTTCGCATCAATTTATTTTTTATTTTAAATAAAAATTTCGAACGCGAAATTTGTTTAAGGGTAAATTATTTCACTGGCGATCCGTTGAAGGACGAAAAAATATGGCGTTCAGTCATTATATTATAGTCTATGTACTTAGGGCCATTTCAATCCTACATTTTACCTCCGTATCCGGGTCTACAGACTTTGTCGTTACAATGTCCAAGTATTTAAATTGGTCTACCATCTCCAATCTCCAACAGTTCTCCAGAAACAAGTTGTGTTATTTTAAACTCATCAAGCGGTATTTAGCAGCGTATAAGTATGTGTACTGTTTTTATTCGAATGTTTATTATTTTGTTTTAGAGTGATTTATACTTAAAATAACGATGTGTTATTAATTTCAAGTATACCATTATTTACTCGCATGATTTATGAATATATCGATATTTTTTGTAATTGCATAATCTTTTAATATACATACTAACGTTTCCATTCGTTTGAATTTTATTTCATCATATTTATGGAGATAGTACACAATATATGTCTGTTTATATTGCTATAGGTACTTCCTAAACAGAAGCTTCTAGCTTAAATTAGGAAAGAAAATATTAATATGTTGATAAATGTAACTAAGTATATGTAATCGTATATATTGTATAATGAATAAATAAAAAAAAATAACATTCTATTATTGTAGTTTATTAGCCTGTCTGCTCCCGGTGCCTTCGTATGTATAGTTGAAAGTTGAAATAATAAAATAATAAATTTAAATAATAAAATAGTAAATTTAATAGTTGAATAGTTGTTAATATAGTTGTTGATAGTTGAAGAATACGCACCTAAATATACCTAAAGCCTTAATTCAAGTTATTGAATATTTTAAAATATTTTGTTTTCTTTACAAAACATGTACGTCAGGATTGGATAGTGTGGAAGTCAGTCCTTTTTGCTACCCCATATATGTAAACAGCTTGATGGTATGTATGAAGATCGAGTATCAAATTATTGAGAGTCCCCGTAGATATTGTGTAGTGTATTCTGCCATACAAATTGTATGAAACGATGTCGTCGTCAAATTTAATTTTAACAAAATTGTTCAGAAAAATTTGAGATGTAATTACTACTACAGTGTGTAGGTATGTTTTTACTCCTCACTAACCCAAGGAGATATAGTGGGGAGTTATGATTTCGCAATTTTTAAGGAGAAGCACTATTCACATATTTTTTTTATTGCAGATTATTAACAAGTATCATGCTGAGATTGTTTTCTGAAAGTTTCATGCAAGTTTGTATATTTAATACTCAGACCCCATTACGTTAATGCGAATAGTGCTACCCCATTAAGGATATGCGAATAGTGCTTCTCATTTTTTTTAACTGTCAAATATTTCAAAATGACCCCATGCTCAGGAAATTTAAAATTTGAAATTTTTATTTTCAAATTGGTAAAAAAGTACATATCTTTCATAAAATGGCATTGAAGAATTATCAAGTTTTCTTAATAAAATATTTAAATAAAAAATAATTTAATAAACTCATTTCATGAAAATGATGAATATTTTCCATACAAAATTTGAATACTTTATAGAATGACTTGTTAGTGAGGAGTATAGCGTTGGCCACAACCCACTCGTTTTTTATGCAATGTGCAATTTCGGTTTGGGGGTCCCAAACTGCATACTCCGCTATCCTATACAGACAAGATACGAAGCAGCCTGTTAATTATAATTGTACTTGCAAATTTAACCTCAGTTAGTCAGTTACTGGCAAATGCCATTTTTGGCATGCGAGCTACTTTATCTATTTGGGTAACCAGCGATAGGTGTGCGGGTGCGCATTTTATAACGTGCGTATGTACGCGTATGTACGTATCGTCTAACCTAAATTTAAATCAATCAACAAATAACTATTTCTTAAATATTTCATTCGTTATTCAATGTTTTTTTTTTTCGTATTTAAGATAATTTTCATAAAACCGGGCGTGATTTTATGTACTGTTATTTTCATAGTTATAGTATTTATATGTTTTATGTAAGGTTAGTTGGTAAATAATGTTGATATGCAGTTATGTAAGTAGATATTACATGCACCATTGAAGGTCACACCTGACCATTGACCTTCCTTCCTGTTTATTCAATTAGGATTACCTCATTGTGTACCTGTAGTGTTGACCAAATGCAAGACCAAAACAACAGATAAGACCCCCACTAATAAGGAAGACTTTAGCTCATCGACATAACCCCTCCCTTGCTCCTAGACTTTACAATAGAATATTACTTGACATAGAACACAATATCTCACGCGACAGAACAAAATTCAAAAAACTGGTAACAGACTGGCTGAAGAATAATGGCAGAGTACAATCTGCTCATATCCTGTTAAATATCCTAACAGAATTCACTACTCTGTGCCTTCATAACCTGAGAATCTCTACCATAGCTTGATGACATTCATCATTTCAACTACAATTATATAGGTTCAAATAACTGAGAGGTCACTATTTATTTTAATTTTATTTTTTTAATTATTTCTGAATAAAAGCTAAGGAGGGGAGAGGGAGAGAGAGAGAGAGGTTACTCTTTTGTTATTGTAATGCGTAAAAATAAATAAATATAAATAATTTTATTACACTCTTGCACCCCGGTCGCGTATTTACCTTTCCGTGTTAATTAGGAGGCAAGTACTGCCTCAAATTAGGCACTAGTTTGTTGCGCTAATGCACTTAGAAACCCGTGTTGAATTCAAGGCACATGTCCTCCAAATGCACACGGTTTAGCAACGACAACTGTTCCTGCTAATACGTGTTTAATTCAAGGCAGTTAATTATCGAATATGGAACATATATAGCCATGAAGTTCGCGCGCTATTTCATTTCGCTCGCATTTCGTCTGTCACTGTCACATTTGTTTGTATTTTGTTCACAGATTATATGATAGTAATCAGTATTTATGTGTTTAAGTAATATGGAACTGTTAAAGGACATACTTGGTGGTATTTTGGACAATTTTAAAATTGTAAATTACGAAGGAGACAAGGATAATTACCAATGTAAAATTCGATGCTCTATATCTTGTGAAGGTAATTACGTGCAAAATGTAATTATTTCATTGAAAAATACATGATTACTAATCTGATACAAAAAAAAATTGTCAACGAATTTTTATGGTATAATATAGATTAATCTTTTAAAACAAAAAGAATCATACACAAAAAAAGAGTTTATAAATTTTACCATGCCTTGTAACGCATTAAACTGTGTACGATTGAAAGACGCGTGCCTTGAATTGAACACGTAAGTATTAGCAGGAACAGTTTGCGTTGTTAAACCGTGTGCATTTGGATGACACGTGCCTTGAATACAACACGAGTTTTTAAGTGCATTAGCGCAACAAACTAGTGCTTAATTCGAGGCAGTACTTGAATCCTAATCAACACGGAAAGGTAAATACGCAGCCTGGAGATGTCTCCGATAAGCTGATGGAAAGTAGGCTGAAGTGGTTCGGACATAACCAAATAAAACTGCCAGAAAACGTATGTAACACTGCACGAGACTATCGAGTTCCCGGCAAAAGACCAAAAAGGCGTCCCAAAAGACGATGGAAGAGCTTGGTGGCGGAGGATATACTGGCATGTAATGTTTCTGAGGACGATGTTCAAGAGAGAACGAAGTGGAGGAGCGCAGTAAGGAGAGCTGGAATAAAAGCTAAGGACAGAGAGAGAGATACTTTTTTGATATAGTTGTCGCCTAATTACTTGAGCCTTTAGCCGAGAAGGGGGGCGATTTGCACGTAAATCAACGAAGTAAATAGACACAAATTTGCGCTCTGCGCAAACGGAAGCTCGTTCAAGATGTTTGGCGAAAATTATATTATAATGTGTAAAAATAATAGAAAATAAATCATTTCATTTCGCTCTTGCACCCCGGTCTCTGTTTTGCATTCACGTATGTGGTGGTGGTCTAGTGCTTCGCATGCATCCAGAACCTGGCGATGTGAGCTTGTAATTACTTGACTCTTCGAAATAGATACGTCTCGATAGTGATAATCTATGGATGAGTACGTGATACCAGTTTGCGGAGGTGAAAAGATCCGACGACGATTAAGTATTCCGAGCAGACAAGATGGTAGCCATGTTTGATTGGTGACAGATGCTCTAAAGTCAGATCCGTCCACGACAAAATCTCAACTAACCTCACCTCGTGATCTTCAACTTGGCCGTCACCATTGTGTGAACGTCTTATAATTAACAATCGGTAACAATTAAAGTGTCGTAATGTGGAGGACGCTATCGAATCCATTTCCGCTTTTCATAGACTGAATGATAATGAGATCACTCCAAGGGCGCTCTTGTTTGATTGTTGGGTTACAGAAACAGCAATAGTTTTATTAATTATTTATTTACGGAAAGTCTCAAGACATTGCGTTCCACGTATGTCTAAGGCCCGATATTACAATTGGCCCTCAACTCATTGAGTTTGTTAAACTCAAGATTAATGTTAAGGGGAGATTGAATCCATTTCCGTATTACAGTGCAATATCACATGTCAGTTACTAAGTCTTCAATTATAGACATATTTTACTTTTTCTGTGGTTATTATCTGTCAAATTTTAAATAACCTCAAATAATACGAACTACAAAACGGGACGCTACGTCTTGAAATACTATTGTTTTACTATCCAACATGGTAAATTTATTTTTTTTTCTCACCAAAATAATGCTTTTAAATGCCCATGTTCGTTTCAATATGGCTGTCAGTTTGTTTTGTTGTGTTGCACCACCGTCGATACAACTAACGCCTCTAGTGATAGAACACTGAAACAACATGCGTTGCCTAGCAACGAGTCGAGAAATGACAGTTGACTTACCGTTAAGTACTTAATCCGCCAGAAACGTTGAGTTAAATTTTTGTCGTTTTAGTGACGTACTTGAGGGATGATTAGGCCTAAACGGACACTGTAATACGCTATATTTTTGTAAAACTTGAGTTTAGCTTTTAAAATGAGACTATAATACCGGCCCATAATGTAGTTTGTTTAACTCAATAGGTCCATTAAGATTAGATGTTCCCAACCTTTTTTGGTCTACCGCCCCCTTTTCGAACTATTACCACATGTACCGGGCTGTATTACATTAAAAAAAAAAACAAATCGAAAATTGACGCGCAGTGTGAAAATTTCAATTTGTAATGTTTATCAATAATGTACAATACATTTGTTTATACTATTGATAAATAAATGAAACAACACAAAACCATGATTGCCGCGCAGCGAGAAAATTTCAGCATTGTTTGTAATACCTACAAACAGGCATTGCATGGTAGAATTTCTCTTGTTTATTTATATATTTAATAATTGGTTGAATTATTTTTTTCATATTTTGTAAACACATACAATTATAAGTTGTTTTTTTTTATTTAAGGTTGTATAATATGATCTTTATATTTTTTTTGTTGTTTTGTTATGTAATTTTTTTAATCTTTTTCTAACCACGATATTTTTTTAGTATGTTTAAAAGAAATAAAGAAGCCATTATTTATTTATTTATAACAAATCAAAATGATAATTGCCGCGCAGCGAGAAAAGTGCGAAATGTAAAGACTTGTACCATATCTATTATTTTTATATATCGTTGTCTCCACTGGGATATTTATTTCAGAAGGTCAGACTGTGCCACGAAGGTTGACTTTGTGGTATGTTTTAAGGTAGGACAATTATGATAGATAATTACATCGTTTCAGCCCCCCTAGACAACATGCCATTTAAGCTAAGCGTTATATCGCTAAGCGATAGTAAATGTATGGAATTGGTGGCTATGACATCACGTGACAGCCACCAATATCATACATTTCTATCGCTTAGCGATATAACGCTTAGCTTTAATGACATGTTGTCTAGGGGGGCAGACTCGCTCCTTTGAAGATCCTTTGTGCTGTTTCATCCAACTCACTTCCACCGAGTTCCTTTGACAAAGAAATTCACTAGAGTGGTGTTATTCCTAATATCCACGTTTATTATGATTAAGGCTAAAGGTCAAAATCATTATGTTAGTTGTTTCTTACGAAGATATAATTTAGAGGCGTTTTAGAGATAACGAACATATTATACAACGGTTAACTTAACTATGTAGATAATTACAAACAACCTTCCTATATTTCCTGTTACAAAATTACTTAATCTAAGTATTTTTTTTAATTTTGAGTAAACAGTTCTTGTATCCTACATGTTAGATTATATTTATTTATCGGATAAATAACGAAAAGTATTTATCCTGTTGACGTGGTTTTGTTTATAATTTTAGTGGACTGTATTTAAATACAGTCTACTAAAATTATAAACAATTTTGTACAACTGTCGATTTGTTCAAATAGAAATTATTTTTCTTAATATATCGACAAAGTTTCGAGCCAATATATGCGAGATTTGTATGCCATTTGATTTGTATGCGATTTTTCACGGGTTTTTCAACTTTGAAGTCAAAAAACACCAACTTAGAGACTTCGCAGCATAAAAGTTCTATGTCGTCGCTAGGTGTTCAATACCGCGAATTCGATAATTTTAATGAAATAGTTTTTTTTAAGATATCGGTACAGAATATTAAAATACGCGAATTTGTTAACAAAACATTTCCCAAATATTTTCCAAACTCCTAAAACGCCGTATGGAATATGCATTCGGCGCTTTATTCATTTTATTCGGCCTCCTGTAAAATCTTGTTATTGTTACATTCGCGCTATTGAACGCCGAGCGGCGATATATATATATATATATATATATATATATATATATATATATATATATATATATATATATATATATATATATATATATATATATATATATATATATATATATATATATATATATATATATATATATATATATATATATATATATATATATATATATATATATATATATATATATATATATATATATGGACTTGATCAGAATTCGGAGTAGAACATTTATGCCCGATTTCCCCAAGGCTCCTTAACTTAAAAAATCACATTTATGAACCACTTAGCGCAAAATTGCATTTCACCAAACAATCTTAGCCTCGCTTAGCGACGTCGGCGCATAAAATTTTAAGTGGCGGTCTCTAGTGGATTAACCGTCATAAGCGTCACTTAACGCGTTTGACAGATAGATATTTGGGTTACGATTTCGTCGCAGAGTTGTTTTGTTATTGAATTTATCTTTTTTTTTGTAAAATTTAAGTTATATTTTGTTTATTATCATCTTGGAAGATGGCTGGATTCGTGAAATCGTTGAATAGACATGCTCCATCCGTTTGTTTTGAAGTAATTGCTGTGTTTTTTGAAACTAATTCAATTAATTTAGTTTTTTCACTGGGGGTAAAATTTGTAGAACGTTTCCTTGGTTTATCCATAATTATACTCTGCTAAATATTATACTCTGATAAATATGCGCGTCCCGTGTCGAACAATCTCAACAATCAACAAGTGCGAAGCGAATAAACAGCCATGACAGCGAGTATATCCTAGGATGTACACCGATTTTTTAAACCAAACCTACAAAAGTTTGGTAAAAATAGATTGGTTAGGTTTGTCTGTAGTTATAATTGCGGCTGGCATGAGCCAGTTGCATTGTATATTAAAAAAAGTAACAAATATTAAAATAAAATAACTAAATTGGTGTGAATACTAAATAAACTGTCTGTACATGATGTGTCAAAAACAAAAACTGGTGTACAAACAAGGCTACCCTGACAGCGAGCGCCGCTTGCGCCATCTGTTGGCGCCAGCGGCAATTACCTGTACTCATGAGATCAAAATAGTACTTTTTTATAATTAATTTATATATAGAGTAAAAATCGTGAAATTCACACGTTAGAATATTTTAATGATATTTTTATAGTTTATTATGTATTTCTTATTTGCATATTTTTTAAAGTAACGTTATCTTGAGTCCATATTCATGTTCACCGGAAACATAACAAAAACTAATCCTGACCTTAGCTTAGTGTGGCTGTTATTTGTTGGTGAAATGCAAATTTATTAAGTAAGCCACTTAAGGATTTAAGTTTCGAATGGGTACTTAGCTGATGTTCGATTTCGAGGGACCTTGGAGAAAGCGGCCGTTAGTGTGTCTGTTTGGCTGTGTCCCCCCCCCCCCTTATAACTTTTGATCCGCTCAATGCACATACCCTAAAAGTATATAAAATATAGAAAGTTATAGGACTCGAAAACTTTTATACTCAGAATTTCGACTTTTTGTTTCAGTCAGGGGTTATCACTTTTGAAATTTTACTTAATTTTTTCATTTATCTCAAAAACCATAAAAGCTAAAACGCTGAAAATATAAATTAAAAATCTCGAATGGATTTTTTTTAAATTTCCAGAGTTTTTCAAATATTTTTTACTAAGGAAAACATTTTTTGTGATAAAATTATGTGTTTAACTGTCTATATTTCCAAAGTTTTTTTAAAAATATCGAAAGAATAAAAATATTGCTTCTCTGGGCTGGAAACACCGGATAGTTTGAAGAAATTGCCATACGGCAATAAACTCGCCACTTGCGCAGGCTGCAAGGAAGTGTTCATTATTATTATTATTATTGTTATTTTTGTTTTTTTGCTATTTTGTATGAACCCTACTCTGGTCTGACAATTTCAATTATCTTTCGCACTAATAGTCACATCTTAGTAAGTATAAGTTTATAAGTAAGATTTTTTAATACCGACTTTTAGAATTTTAGTCTTGCTTATCTAGTTGCGCGTTTAGTAAGCTTAGTAAGTATGCTATGTATGGCTGACATGCTTAGTAAGTATACTATGTATGGCTGACATGCTTAGTAAGTATGCTATGTATGGCTGACATGCTTAGTAAGTATACTATGTATGGCTGACATGCTTAGTAAGTATGCTATGTATGGCTGGCATGCTGATTTTTGAGTACCTGGCTCTTACGGGACATCCGAAAATGATGATAGCAGAAACAAATTGAACCATTATTCTAAGCCAGTGTCTGTTTTCATTAAGCCGATGTTTTCTTTATCTAAGCCGGTATCTTCTTTATAACACGATGTCTTCTTTATCTAAGCCGGTGTTTTGTTTAACTAAGCCAATGTCTTCCTTATTTATTTATTTATTTTATTTCAATCTTACAATTTATTGAGTATCTACAATTAATATTATATAATGTATTCAACCTCACTAGGATAAACGATGAAACGATGTCTTCAATATCTAAGCCGGTGTTTTCTTTAACTAAGCCGTTGTCTTTTTTAACTAAGCCGATATCTTTTTTAACTAAGCCGATGTCTTTTTTAACTAAGCCGATGTCTTTTTTAACTAAGCCGATGTGTTCTTTAATTAAGCCGGTGTCTTCTTTAACGATGACTTCTTTGACACTCGGAATCGTACCTAATAATAATTTAATTAAAAATAATTAATTAATATTCACTCGGTTGTTCTGATTTGTTTTTATTTTATTATTTTTGAACAATGCGTTCTGAATTTCATTTTTGTATTTCACATGTTTTTTTCTGATTTCATTGTGATCTGTTTCTGATTTTTTTGTATTCTGCATTCATTTTTGTGATGCTCTCATACATTTTAGAAGCTCAATTTGTTTTATGTATAATTGTCTTGATAAATCGCATTCACTATCAACAGTGTCGTTATTTCAAATTGTTTTAGCCCCGGCACATGTTTTTTTTATCTAGTGGGGCATTGCAGCTACAAATATTATGAGACTTTAATTGTATATAATATGTAGTCATAAATTAAAAAAAAAATAACACAGCGTCAGATTTCCTCGCAATGTCGTCGCGTTGAGTATTTTAGGCGTTCATTGATCATTATTCTAGACGCGTGCTCTGTGTGCAGTCAGGAGAGAAGTATCGGCTATTAGGAAATGTAATGTATATACATTGTTAGTTAGAATTACGTACCTTTATGTACCTTCTGGCAAAATTCCACCTCGAATTGATTGAGAGCATGTGTCGAATGTATAATTCACATTGTCATCTGCACGTAATATGTATACACATGTATGTATTAGGTACTTGGTTCATTTGAGATTTATGTGGGATCTTTGGGTACATGAAGATCGCGTTACCTGTTCATTGATGTGAATATCATACAAGAACAGGACTGGGTAAAGCTTTGGACATAGGGCCAGATTGAGAAATTCGAAATGAACTGCGGCCCGCAGAAGTAAAATAGGTAGATACTCACTGCCCTCAAAATCTCAATTGAGAAATTTTACAAACATGGAGAAATATATATATATATATATATATATATATATATATATATATATATATATATATATATATATATATATATATATATATATATATATATATATATATATATATATATATATATATATATATATATATATATATATATATATATATATATATATATATATATATATATATATATATATATATATATATATATATATATATATATATATATATATATATATATATATATATATATATATATATATATATATATATATATATATATATATATATATATATATATATATATATATATATATATATATATATATATATATATATATATATATATATATATATATATATATATATATATATATATATGTATATATATATATATATATATATATATGTTATTATTAAGTATTTTGGGGATAACCCGCGTCAAATTATGATTCCCGAGAGAATCAGTCGTCTGCCGACGTTTCGTCTGAATCTCATCAGACGAAACATTTTTTTTTTTTTATTATTTTATGTTTTCCGCACCGCATAGGACAAGGAGACTTTCTCCCTATTGACCGTCAATGTCAGGGGAATCTGACAGGAGACGTGAAAAAAAAAGAATAAAACTAGATAGGACCATTGTTAAGTTTTTAAAAATTGGAATTATTATTATAAGCGAGTGGCTCACAGTTTGTAATCCAACTGTCCATTTGTTCAAGAGAATTTATTCTCTTTACATATCGATTAAGCCAAATTATTAAGCCAAGACCAGCGTATTAGGAATACTAGGAACATTTTGTATGGCGTAGTGGACTTTTTGCATGCTAAAAACACCAACTTGAGGCTTCGCAGCATATATGTTCCCATACATGGATTTACTCAGAATTCGGAGTAGTAACATTTTATTTGAGTTTTGTGTGTCTGTGTGTGTGTGTGTGTGTGTGTCTGTCCCCCCCCCCCATGCAAACTAGATAATTCAATTTTCTATAAAAAATGTATACATTATAGTAATATATCTCAAACCTTTTTAACAATTTTTATAAATATTGAATTTAGTAACGACATTACAATTATTACAATACGATTTGTATGGCAGTCGCCTATACACAATAATATATTATGTAAGAAGACTTAATAGTTTGATACTTAAATCTCCAAACATACATACATACCATCATGCTGTTTTCATATTCTGGGTAGAAAAAAGGACTGACCTCCATACTGTCCTATCTTGACATACATACCTACATGTTTTGTATAGAAAACAAAATATCCTAAAATATTCAATAATTTGGATTTGTGGGTTTATATTTTGGTACTTATTCTTCAACTATACATACTATCGCTATCGACGGTTGGATCTCATGTGTTACATGCAACTAGTATTTATTTGAATAGGTTCATTAATAAATGTTAGTTACCGCTTCCGTGAAATTTCTATAATAGATATTTTGAAAAGCTAAGCATCAATTTACCTTTCTTTTGATTTATTGAACAATACAATTAATCAACACGAACAATTTAAATTTATTGTAACGAAAATGTAAATTAATTGGAAATGCGTAAAACGAAGATGGCGTGTTTATATTATAGTCCTGTCATTATGGTGAAGTTATGTGATCACGTATTGCGTGATGTGTCTAATCACTCATAATAATTAAATTACTGAAAAAAAATAGCAGAGTTGTGGCCAATACTAAACTCTCCACTATGTGAGTTAGTGTAGGTACCTATCTATATTATAAATTTGAATGTTTGTATCTATGTATGTATCATGTATGTGTTGAATGCGCTCCTAAACCGTTCATCCGATTGCGATGAAACTTTGGTGAGTTGTCGAGAGTATGCCCGGGATGGTTTCTGGATCAAAAAATTTTAACTTCTTCTTCTTCATCGAGTTTTAGGTCATTTTACCTATGAAGGTGGACTATCCTGGGAACCGTTCATCCAATTGCAATTAAACTTTGGTGAATTGTCGATCGTATGCCCGGGATGATTTCTGAATTTAAAATATTTTCTTCTTCTTCTTCTTCATCGGGTATCAGGTCATTTTACATATGAAGGTGGACTAACCTGAGAACCGTTCATCCGATTGCAATGAAACTTTGGTGAATTGTCGAGCGTATGACCGGGATAGTTTCTGGATTAAAAAATTTTTCTTCTTCTTCATCGGGTATCAGGTCATTTTACCTATGAAGGTGGACTATCCTGGGAACCGTTCATTCAATTTCAATGAAACTTTGATGAATTGTCGAGTGTATGCCCGGGATGGTTTCTGGATTAAAAAAAATTCTTCTTCTTCTTCTTCATCGGGTATCAGGTCATTTAACCGATGAAGGTGGACTATCCTTGGAACCGTTCAATCAATTTCAATGAAACTTTGATGAATTGTCGAGCGTATGACCGGGACCTACTGAAGGGACGGGAGTAACTGAAGGGACGGGAGTAACAAATCAATACAAATTTATCAAAAGGGCATGTCATTTCTATAATGTCAATCTCTCGGGTAGTATCCCACATTTTGATGTATTCACTGCTAGTAATAACTGCTATATACAAAAACTGTATATATAGTACTATAATGTCAATCTCTCGGGTAGTATCCCACATTCTGATGTATTCACTGCTAGTAATACCTGCTACAAAAACTCTATATAATACTATAATGGCAATCTCTCGGGTAGTATCCCACATTCTGATGTATTCACTGCTAGTAATACCTGCTACAAAAACTCTATATAATACTATAATGGCAATCTCTCGGGTAGTATCCCACATTCTGATGTATTCACTGCTAGTAATAACTGCTACAAAAACTCTATATAATACTATAATGTCAATCTCTCGGGTAGTATCCCACATTCTGATCTATGTATATAATACCATAATGTCAATCTCTCGGGTAGTATCCCACATTCTGATGTATTCACTGCTAGTAATAACTGCTACAAAAACTCTATATAATACTATAATGGCAATCTCTCGGGTAGTATCCCACATTCTGATGTATTCACTGCTAGTAATAACTGCTACAAAAACTCTATATAATACTATAATGGCAATCTCTCGGGTAGTATCCCACATTCTGATGTATTCACTGCTAGTAATAACTGCTACAAAAACTCTATATAATACTATAATGGCAATCTCTCGGGTAGTATCCCACATTCTGATGTATTCACTGCTAGTAATAACTGCTACAAAAACTCTATATAATACTATAATGGCAATCTCTCGGGTAGTATCCCACATTCTGATGTATTCACTGCTAGTAATAACTGCTACAAAAACTATATAATACCATAATGTCAATCTCTCGGGTAGTATCCCACATTCTGATGTATTCACTGCTAGTAATAACTGCTACAAAAACTCTATATAATACCATAATGTCAATCTCTCGGGTAGTATCCCACATTCTGATGTATTCACTGCTAGTAATAACTGCTACAAAAACTCTATTTAATACCATAATGTCAATCTCTCGGGTAGTATCCCACATTCTGATGTATTCACTGCTAGTAATAACTGCTACAAAAACTATATAATACCATAATGTCAATCTCTCGGGTAGTATCCCACATTCTGATGTATTCACTGCTAGTAATAACTGCTACAAAAACTTAATATAATACCATAATGTCAATCTCTCGGGTAGTATCCCACATTCTGATGTATTCACTGCTAGTAATAACTGCTACAAAAACTCTATATAATACTATAATGGCAATCTCTCGGGTAGTATCCCACATTCTGATGTATTCACTGCTAGTAATAACTGCTACAAAAACTCTATATAATACTATAATGGCAATCTCTCGGGTAGTATCCCACATTCTGATGTTTTCACTGCTAGTAATACCTGCTACAAAAACTCTATATAATACTATAATGGCAATCTCTCGGGTAGTATCCCACATTCTGATGTATTCACTGCTAGTAATAACTGCTACAAAAACTCTATATAATACTATAATGGCAATCTCTCGGGTAGTATCCCACATTCTGATGTATTCACTGCTAGTAATAACTGCTACAAAAACTCTATATAATACTATAATGGCAATCTCTCGGGTAGTATCCCACATTCTGATGTATTCACTGCTAGTAATAACTGCTACAAAAACTCTATATAATACTATAATGGCAATCTCTCGGGTAGTATCCCACATTCTGATATATTCACTGCTAGTAATAACTGCTACAAAAACTATATAATACCATAATGTCAATCTCTCGGGTAGTATCCCACATTCTGATGTATTCACTGCTAGTAATAACTGCTACAAAAACTCTATATTATACCATAATGTCAATCTCTCGGGTAGTATCCCACATTCTGATGTATTCACTGCTAGTAATAACTGCTACAAAAACTCTATTTAATACCATAATGTCAATCTCTCGGGTAGTATCCCACATTCTGATGTATTCACTGCTAGTAATAACTGCTACAAAAACTATATAATACCATAATGTCAATCTCTCGGGTAGTATCCCACATTCTGATGTATTCACTGCTAGTAATAACTGCTACAAAAACTTAATATAATACTATAATGGCAATCTCTCGGGTAGTATCCCACATTCTGATGTATTCACTGCTAGTAATAACTGCTACAAAAACTCTATATAATACTATAATGGCAATCTCTCGTGTAGTATCCCACATTCTGATGTATTCACTGCTAGTAATAACTGCTACAAAAACTCTATATAATACTATAATGGCAATCTCTCGGGTAGTATCCCACATTCTGATGTATTCACTGCTAGTAATACCTGCTACAAAAACTCTATATAATACTATAATGGCAATCTCTCGGGTAGTATCCCACATTCTGATGTATTCACTGCTAGTAATAACTGCTACAAAAACTCTATATAATACTATAATGGCAATCTCTCGGGTAGTATCCCACATTCTGATGTATTCACTGCTAGTAATTACTGCTACAAAAACTCTATATAATACTATAATGGCAATCTCTCGTGTAGTATCCCACATTCTGATGTATTCACTGCTAGTAATAACTGCTACAAAAACTCTATATAATACCATAATGTCAATCTCTCGGGTAGTATCCCACATTCTGATCTATGTATATAATACCATAATGTCAATCTCTCGGGTAGTATCCCACATTCTGATGTATTCACTGCTAGTCATGATTGCTACAACAATTATTTATATACATAGATGCATAGCGGCTTAAATCAGCCCCCCTAGACAACGTGTCATTTAGCTCAAGAAAAGAAACAAGAAAATATAACTCAATGTATGGAAGTGACAGTTGGCACGTTACTGGCAACTGTCACTTCCATACATTGAGTTATCATTTCTTGAGCTAAATGACACGTTGTCTAGGGGGGCTGTGTATTGTTAAAAAAAATAATTTGTGTACTTATTTTGATTTTTATCTAGCAGATTCTGTTATTTTCACAAGAGTAACAAATTAGTTCCTTATTTTATATATTTATTTATTGTTAATACATAAACATTTTTACATATTTAGGTTAAGTAAGTAACGCCCCGCTAGGCAAGACCTGTTCTGGGGCAGTTACTTTTACACAAAAGGGTATATAAATTATTTACACATAGAGAGAGGATACATAATATATAAGGTACACAAATGTTACATTCAAGTAGTTTAAAAAAATGATTACAAAAGATTAAGAAGAATTATCCCTTCCATTTTCCTTCCCTTCCTTTCCCCCTCACGGGCAAATGTGTGAAATATATGAATATGTAATAATTTTAAGTATATTTTCTTTTTGTTGTAATGTAGGTAGGTACAAACTTCTATGATTATTGAATGTACATCATTTAATGTATTTAATGTAAAGTAATTGGTCTATCTTTTTTTCATTTCATAGTGTATTTTTTCTGTTAATTTTATAAGACTGTATTTGACCCTTAAATAAATAAATAAATAAATTTATTTCTCCTTTGGAAGACCTCCAAAGAGATGGCGATGCAGCTGGCAGTCCACATCGCAGGAGACAGAATAGCTGAAGAAACAGATCTTCGGATGTATGAAAAGGAAGAAGAATAAGAAGTATATAGAAATACATAAGTTATAAAAACTTCTTTGATAATTAAGAAAATGCAAAACGTAACTCTCCTGATACAACTTGTTGACGTAGAGTAAATAAATATCGAATAAGCTAAAAAAGTCTGTATAAACAGTACGCGTATTAAACATCATAATATTCGCGAATATTTACATCACACTACTTCCGCTATTAAAAAATCAACATTGAAGAAAATACTGAAAAGGCAAGCACTTATTTGTGAAATGTGCTCTCTATAGCACAAACATTTCCGGGTAGGTACACAATAATACATACATACATTCCAGCACGCCTTTGATATATATGGAAAAATAAAATAAAAATTCAAAAGTTGATAACCCCTTACTGAACACGAAATTCAAAATTCTTAGTATAACTTTTAACCCTTGATGAATACATACATGATCATGGTTATATTAATTATTATATGGAGTTCTATGACATCTAAAGATATTATAGAACTCCATATAATAATTATACTTATCCATGATATGGGTAATCGTGAGGGTTTTGATTTCGCCGGTTGGACCAGACTTGTTCCCCAGATCTAATGACGTTTCAAATATAAACATTTAAAGAATTACGGTCGAAATTTTAACCTCTTCGCGATCATTAGCTATTGCTCATATATATACGCTGGGTATACGGATGTACACAAAAATACACACTAAATTACCTTCTAATGTATGAAACACGAAATAATATTGCATATCATCTAATCTGCGATATATACAATACTTTTTCGTGAAAAAATGGTAAAATTTAGAGGTTTTTTCTAAATAGCAAGAATGGTAATTAAAATATTATAATAATAAAAAATTCAACCGGTAGATTTTCATATTCTCTTTCGATTGAAATAAAAATCTACTTCATAGGCCTTGTAGTTTTTTAGTCACGTACAGTAAATAATAAAAAAAAGGATTTTACTAAAACTTATTTTACAAGAAAAGTATTATAGAAATTCACATTTCAAAAAACTCATGCATTGAATTAAGATGTTAAAATAAACTCTCCTTTATTTCAAAGACGTATCTTTTGAGGAAATTATTTTCAAAATATACTATATAGCCCAACCCATGAAATGTTATTTAAAAATATTTTTTATTTTTTCAACTTTGCAGACAGGCGTGTAGGTGTAGATTAGCTTGTAAAAGGAAGTACGATACATGCGTGTATCCCACCTCGTCTTGTCTTGTCTCGTCTCACCTAAAGAATAAACATTCAGAATCCTCATTGCTGAACTATGTGACATGTTATTTTGCCCGTTGTGTTTTCGATTACCCGACTATTACGGGACAACCGAAAACAATGTGAATAGAAATGAGTGGAAGCACTATTCGAATTCGGTGCTTCACAAAACAATGATACATCTGTAATAGGTACATTTCATAAGTGTATATTGATTTTCATAACAGTCCACGGTATTCAAACAATACTATGATTTGCCATCATTATATAGGTAGGTACAAGAAATAATAAAACATAATGTCGAACAGTAACACGATGATAACATTAGGTATATACGTTAACACCTCAGGTCCAGGTACTAATTATATTATACCCGTCAAATATGACGGGATTCAATGTTATTTTATTTATTTGGAAAACAAACATAGTACAATGTTATAATTAAAGAATTTAATATGATAATATAAAAAGTTTGATAAATTCATTTCATCCCAATAATATGTTTTCACAAAAGATGTCATATGTATAATTTTCGCCAAATATCTTGAACGAGCTTCCGGTTGCGCAGAGCGCAAATTTGTGTATTTTTGTTTCGTTGGTGCAAATCGTCCCCTTCTCGGTTAAAAGTTCAAGTTATATGGCGACAACTTATACCTACTTTATTTATTCAATTTATTATATTCGTAAGCTAAATATCAACAAATATAATACTATATGTAGCATATATTATATATACGCGTATAGTATTACGCGTTCTATGGTATTCTATGGATGTGTGTTAAATTGTATGACAATGTATATATGCGAGATAGATTATGCATGAATGTTACTGTGGTATGTACTATGTAGGTATCGAATTGTTGTAATATGTATGTTTTGAAATCTGGTTGTGATTTATGCAGGTATATCAACGAAATGTATATCCTGAAGGAAATAATTGAAATGAAAAAATCCTGAAGGAAATAATTCTACCAAATAAAATGTAAAATACACTATTACAATTAATTTTTTCAACAAATAATTTATTTTTACAATTTTTGTTGTGTGTTAATGACTCATAATGAAATATTGTGTTTGGAAAGAGAGAAAGAAGGATGCATACGCTTGAATGCGTAGCGTATGTATGTACATTTACTTTTACATACATACATACATACCATCACGCCATGTCCCTTGCGGGGTAGGCAGAGAGATCCGAACGCCACATTTTTCTATCCTGGCACGCATCTCTCGCTTCGTCCACATTCATGCATCGTCTCATACATGCTCGTCTATTGCTCACACTTCTAACATTTCCGTCTTTCAAAATTTCGTTCACATGGTCGTGCCATCCCTTTCTTGGGCGTCCCCGACCTCTCATTCCATTCCTTTCCGTTCTGTATATTTTCTTCGTCAGACGCTCCTCATTCATTCTCCCCATGTGACCAAACCATCTCAATGTGTTCACTTTCATTCTAGTAATGACATCTTTCTTCATCTTACATTCTTTCCTTATGTCCTCATTTCTTACCCGGTCATACATCGTTCTATTACAAATCCTTCTTAACGATCTCATTTCAACTGCATTTATTCTACTTTCATGCGTCTTCTGCAATGTCCAGGTTTCACTTGCATACGTCAAGGTTGGCACTACGACGGCGTTATGAATGGCAACTTTGGCATCCTTTGATATGTTGCGATCATTCATAATTGGTCTTAGTGCTCCATTCACTCTGTTCCTGCCATAACTCTTCTTTCGATCTCTTTATCGAGTCTTCCATTCCGTTGAAATATGCTTCCCAAGTACACATATTCGTCGACTTGCTCGAGCCATTCGTTCTCTACTCTTATTTTACACGCTGTTCTGCTTTCACTCTTTTCATGTACTTATATTATATGTAAACGTATCTATAAATAAACAACGCAATAGACAACAATATAAAACTAGCTCACCTTAGCACAGGCTATGCCTAGTGAGGGGGCTAGTAACAAAGATACAAACAAAAAGGATAGCTTTAACTATGTAAGCAATGGTGAAATAATGAAATTATATTTATTGCAATGAAATAACTTATATTTACTTTGTATGTCTACTATGTATGAATAAGCTTATATTACCTTTAAATTATTTTGTATCTTATATCTACTCTATGTTTTTGGATAGAAATAAATAAAAATAAATAAATAAATAAATAAAAAAAAACACAAAACACATTGAGATGGTTTGGCCACTTGGGTAGAATGAATGAAAAACACCCGACTAAAAAAATAAAGAAAGCTGACAGGAACGAAATAAGAGGTTGGGGGCGCTCAAGAAAAGGATTGCACGACCATCTGAACTATGTATACTCTGAAAGATGGAAATGTAAGGCCTACTGTCCACGGATGCGTCGATGGATGCACGGATAGGCGTATTTTGCGTATTTGTTATGTCCACGCTGCGTCATGCAATCGTCAACCACGCTACAAAACGTCTCAGTTTTCTTTCAACTAGCATCGAGAAAGCACGTATTTTACGTCTTGCGAGTCGGTTGAGAAGTGACACGCTGCTGCACGCACCACATGACGAATGCATGACGTGCGGCTGACGCGTCGTTGCCGCTCCGTGGACACAGTTTTGATTGTTTCCATGCAAGATGCAAGCATTCGTAAATTGAGCGTGCGCATGACGTGCGGTTTACGTGGACAGTAGGCCTAAGAAGCGTGAACAAAAGACGAACATGTATAAGACGATGTATGAATGAGTGTCAAGATGGAAACATGAGGCTTTCGGTTTTCTTTGCCTACTCCGTGAGGGACATGGCGTGATGGTATGTATGTAATTATAATATATTCTACTTGTTGGGTACTGTTTGTGCGCCTGATACGTTAATAGTTGATTTTAGCAGCGTTATGCGGACAAACATACACACAAACAGACACAGGAAATTATGCAAGTTGGTGTGCTGTTTCTTGTGTGGTATTGTATGTAATTATATTACTATCAACAAAACCCTCATTGTGTATGAATGACTAACTATCAATAATCATTTGAATAATAATGAATCTATATATAAATATACCCACCATTGGGTAACCATAATTAACTTACCGGCGCATCTGCTTTTCGGTTGGTGTGATTTTTAATGTTTTTTTAAAACAATTGAGCACTTTTAATTTTTTTTTATTTATTGCGGCAATATACACAAGTTTTTACGCTACACGTGTTTCTTATAGCAGATCGTTATTCTGTTTTCCGCGGACACTAGCCCGCGTAAACTTCCGCGCATTATGTCGAGAAAACCTCCGTTCGCCGTTCGTAACGCGGTATTCTGATTGGAGCGAAAAACGTATGACATTCGACAGGTGAATTTATTCGCAATGTTTTACGCGGCATATCGAGGTGGTGTTAAGTTTTGTGTAAATACATCAAGCGATACGTAACTTTCACTTTACATTCTGTGGTACGAAAAGATTAGCGGAACTTATCGCAAAATATTACACGTGAATGGGAATAAGTCCCCTGGAGTCTGTGGTTCGGGCGACATGCCCTGCCCTAACAATGTTCGTATGCCCAACATATGAACCTTAGCTATAAGTCAAATCTCCATAGGCGCATTTTGCTTTAAAAGGAGTCCGAATTTTACGCTTCACGTATTGATATATAGGTACTGTACAAGTGCACATAGGGCCATCTCTGTAACCATCCCGGGCAACGTGTGTAGTTTCAATAGAATATTTTATCATTTTTTTTTTAAATTATATAGAAGCTTTCTGCCCTACTATCATCTCACAACTAGATATATTTATATTGTCATTTATAACAACAATTTACACGATGAATCATCGCGTCGTGTGTCGTCGGCATCGTTCGGCTCTCGGCGCATCAGCGTCGTCGATCAATGATCTAGCGATCCACGCATGATCTATGAAGGTCGCCGACACGGTGTATGTACACACTGGTGTCAGGTTGCTCGGTGTGGATCGAGCTAGATTGTCAATTGTTGTTATTATTGTTGTACCACGATGTACGTACATATGTATGTAAGTGTTTTGACATAAATTTTACGAATGAGGGCGCATAAGGTCGCTGCAGTGTCCGCGATGCACCGTTCGCCGAGTCGACCTTCGGGTTATTTCGACGACAACTTGTGACATCTCGGGATCGATTCCGGGTAAATTCACAGTTTTACGCTGTGATTTCAATGCGGTGTCATAAAATAATAATTATACAGTAAAATTGAGTACAAAATTGAACAAATACATTTGTTATTCTACTTATTATTTTATTTTAGCACTTCTTTTTATTTTTTTCTAAATTCATTTGAAGTACATTCAGCTAGACTATGGAATAGCCTAAGTCCTGATATTTATTTATACATCTCCCTGTACATAATATAAACAAATATAATTGTACACTGGCGGGCTTATTGCCATTAGGCAATTTATTACGTCGTCTATCTCACTAAACATCTTCAAGAAAAGGCTAAAGCAAAAATATTTATCTGACAACACCTGATTACATCTTCCTCTCCTCTTCCTTTCCTTATCCTTTAGATTTCCTATCATTGCTATGAATTGTTCTTATATGCTATCTTCTTTGTTTTTTTTACTTTTCTTCTGCTATCCTTATTTATTTTGTAATGTGATTTAACTTATTGCCATAATACACATTGTTTTGTATATTTAACATTTACTCTGATTGGTTGGAAGAAATTGCCATTTGGCAATAAGCCCGCCAGTGTACTAATTATATTTACAAGAATATTCAAATAAATAAATAAATAAATGTTAACTGATATACTTGAACACGTATGTATTGTTAGTATGCAGATCTTAGTTTAAATTTTCTTTGAATGTATTTTTTTTATTTTGTATAACATATAGACTTATTTCGTTTTTCTTTATATTTCTTTTTGCTTTTATATTCATTTTCATTGTTTATAGATTTGAGTACGTTTTTTTTAATACAATATGTATTTTAACACATTATTATGTATTATATTTTGTATCTTTTGTGTAAACTTTATGTAAATGGCAGACACCGTAAATAAAATAAATAAATAAATAAATAAATAATCTCCTTTCGTTGAATTCTTCGTCCATTAACATTAATATTTCAACATGTATTTTTCTCAACGATATTACTTTGTAACCATATCCCTTATTCATAAATCAAATACTGTTTTAATTTTGACACAAATCATCGTCATTTTAGGGTGACTTGAATACCTATAATATAATATGCTATATGGCTGGGAAACATGGACCATCAGCCAACGCGAAACGGGACGTTTGTCTGCGTTTGAGATGTGGTGCTACAGACGTATGGCTAAAGTTCACTGGTCAGAACACATCAGCAACGACGAGGTACTAAGTAGGGTTGGAGAGACAAGGCAAATTATGAAAAGAATTGCCCAACAGAGAACATCGAGGGAGATCGCGATCCACTTCCACGCCGGCGACGCTATAGAGCCCATTGGCCCTGTTCATCATCGGACAAACACAAAATATCCACCATCCATCGGGTTCAACCACTGCCCCCGAGAATCCAACCTCACACGTCAGGGCCTCCGATTGGTCTCAAAATCGGCCGCCATGTACACTCCGTTTCAAGTCGGAGGGGCTTGTACCCCGACCCCTCGGTCCTCGTGTTGGCGTCCGAAGGTTTGACGTCTAGTTGTCAACACAGGATGTCTGACCCGACGTCTGCGCCGGCGGTGTGCCCGAACCACACAACAACATTCGCCACAGTTTGACGAGAAACTGCCGAGCGAGACTGAAGACGTTCGTCCTGCTCTTCTCTAAGTACAGAATTGACGAGGGCGCAACAGCGTCGGCCGCCCACCCCCGCCTTTACTGCCTAGGCCCTTAGAGAACAACTTGGATAGGCCACAACATCCGGCACCCAGGCCTGCTTTTTACCATCGTCGAAGGAATGATTGACGGTGGCAACTGTAGAGGTCGCCCCAGAAACAAGTATATAGACCAGATAATCGGTGACGTGCGCTGTAGCAGTTACAAAGAGATGAAGAGACTGGCGGACGATAGGTATAGATAAGTGGAAAGATCGAGTGTCTCGTACAGACCAATCATAGGATTGTGACCCAGAAGAAGAAGAATTGTATGTATTTTACTACAACTTATCTATCATAGGTATCATTTATTTATTTGTTTATTTAAATTAAAGAGTAACATCCAGCAATATGAAAATTACAAAAGACAACAATGAATGTTACATATTTGCCAAAATAGTCAGAGATTGAATTGATGACAGGTACTATTGCGGACATTAGGACCTGATTGATCTATTTTGTGTGAGCCCATATTATGTTTGTTGAGGTAATGATTGTGAGTGCAGAATGTTGAGATTGTGTACCTATTTAGTGTGGAACGGAGCAATCACCTGGTTAATCATTGGATAATTGCTTATATTGTCACTAAAAATTGTATACTGCTAGCCCTGGAACAGGATTTCCTAGTTGAGCAGCAGTAATCTACTTATTGTTGTAATTGTAAATATGGTGTGATTTAAAATAAATATCTTATTGCCTATTTTCATTTCTTTAAGAGATTTCTTTATTGCAATAAAACCGCCTTTACATAAATTAAATAAACAAGCATTTATGCTTCATTTAGGTAATATAGGTAGGTACATATATTTTGTGGAGAGTTAAGTGATGGCCACAGCCCAATTGCTTTGGCTTGTTACCAATTTCTGCAGTGAAAGAATTTACTAAATAACAATTTGAAAGTTCAAGCAGTTTAAAAAAAAACTAATAATTCAGCTTTAGCCTCAGGTGGTGTATAGTGCATGCCAAGCTGTCAACTTTTTTTGCAGTCAATGTTTTTGTGTACATAGGTAGGTACCTATATTTCGCTCGTTTGCGAGAACAACGACATAAGTCAAAAAATTCGATTTTTGAGTTAATATTTTTTTTTTTTTATTTCATCTCAACAGCTATTTCATAAATTGCAAAAACATTATCACATATCAAAGACTAATGTACAAATGTTGTGTTTATCAATATTACAGTGAATATATTACGACAGTGAAACAACGACACATGTGCTGTTTCTTTTGCACTTATAGAGATATTGTACCGAGAATTGGAGACGACATAGATATTGATAAACACAACATTTCTGTATTATTAAATAAAAAATCGGATTATTGACTTGTGTCGTTGTTCTCGCAAACGAGCGATTTGTGTTTATACATTTATTCATATAGCGATTTGATCTTCTCTGGTCCAAATCTAGAGGAGATTCAAATAGATACAGTGTAAAGTTGTAGTTTTACCGATGCGATCGTCGTATGCGATTTCTGTGACGAACGTTTCGTCCTATAATTTTTTATGTTATGAAAAAAGCTAATTTTCATAATTCCACTGTATCGAACTACGACCTTGCTCTTGACTGCAAATCGAATTTAGAGTTTTTCGCTTAGAATCTCCCTTTTAACGGATAATAATGCGGTAGTAAGGTATGTTTTTATCGTAATTGTAGATTATTTGAATTTACCCAGAAGATAGGTAGGTAAGTTCTAAACAAAAATTCGAAATAGCCATCGGATTCTAGTGTGCAGAGTAAGGCTTCTGAACCACGCTGACTACAGCATAGTAATTTTTGCTTTTCTGGTAGAGATGCATTAGTTGTTGGAAGTAATTGCCATTTGGCAATAGAGTCGTCGTATAGAGGTGCATACATGGCAAAAGATGTATGACATGTTTGATTTGTTTTTTTTATCTGTGTTACAATTTTTCGTTACATGTACATATTTTATTTCATATTTTACCTCTTACATATATTTTATCACTTGTAATTACAATTCCACCAAGTGTCCATGCGTGGGCATTTCGCGTTTAGCGTCGCAGCGCAGCAGATATTCGAGTTTAGTATTCTTTATATTATAGGAATTCATGCGCAAGCATCGGATTATCGACAATACAGATAACTTAGCTTAGATTTTGGACTTCAACGGGCTTTACGCTGCGCCTATGTGGACGCTAACTAGCTGAACCACTTGCCATCCATATATCCTCTACATCCATAGTTTACGACATTTAAATATTTCTCTCTCAGTCGACGTTTTCTGCAATTACTATTTTTGGATTTCTTCTTATTCTTTAATTATTTTATATCACCAGCTATGTGTAGCCATGATCCAATTTGTCTGGTTCCCCTTTCTAAGGGTTACGAAGGTCAGATGGCAGTCGCTTCAATGTAATAACCACACTCGCCAATTCCAGGATCATGGTCAAAGCGTACCCCGATAGAAACGGGACAAAAGCGCTAAGGGGAAAGAAAGACTATCTTCTTTGACGTCGTTTCCTATGATCTTTCAATGAATAAAATACCACGCGGTAGTCGTAAGTATTGTATTATTATTGAAACATTTCTTCAGTTTTCTTCTTTTCACGATTCTTCCTAAACTGTACTTTCTTACTACTGTATAAATGAAGTCATTACATCCCATGCGTTAGTCGCACGCGATCAAAACTTGCACCAACCAAATTGCGACAATTGCACGACCAAAATTACACTTTTTTTCATATAAATACTAGACATATAACGAAAGTTTTAGATGTCGATGTTACTTTCAAACTGACTGCATATCTATTGGAGAAACGAGAAAATCCGAGAGAATGTCTGCTGATGAATAAACCAGTATAAAAATATAATAAAAAATAAAACTATATTTCAAAACAACTTGTATGTTAAATTTCAACACGATGTATTTATAATGTTGACTAGAAACCCCGCCCCTGGTCGCTCACGCGGCTCATCCCACGTGTGTCTGCCGATGCATGAACGTGAATCATTAGGTATTAACTGGAATTTGTTAAACTGTTACTCCTATCGACCTATATGCCTATATGCGACCGCGTACGCTTGGGAGTAATTCATTCATATGCTCTTCCTTCCTGAGGATGTCGGCTACACTCAATCACCGACCGAATGGTCCGCCTCCATGTTTTACGGTCTTGGCCAGATCGAATGGCTTCTGCGATTGAAGATCCTGAAGCAGACTTTACAAGGTTACTCCATCGGGTCGGTGAGTGACCTCAGGATCTTGTACTCTAAATGTATCCTATTTCAACAAGCTTCTCGAAGCAACTATCAGTAAAGTTTGTAAAGTTATTACATTTTACAATACAACATAATATAACATTAAATAATAAGTATGTGCATTTAGACATTACCCCCTATATTCAGTAACTACTGTAACTAAAATAGGAACGTTCTAAAATTGTAGATTTTAGATTTACGGTCTTATTTCAGCGTTATAAAATATTAACTTGCACTAAATGGAATAGGAACATACATATATTGGCCGGAATGTACAGTACAGGACATGTACTGGAGAGTTCAGTGTTGGCCACAACCCTCTCGTCTTATATTGTGGCGTCACATGGGCATAGCCTATGTGCGGTTCCTGATTCATTGCGTAATATTTTGACTATTTTGTATAATAATACGCTCTAGGAAGTTATTTTGAAGGTTAATAAAATAATATATTTTTTATAATGTAGAAATAAAAATAATATTGAGTTTACAATTTTTTCTTGGTGATACAACGTTAATTAATTAATATCAATAAAAACCTGTTGGATGTCGTCAACGCTTGACTCTCAATGAAATTTTATATAAAATATATAATTTATTCAGTATATGTACATACATACCATCACGCCATGTTCCTCACTAGGCAGGCAGAGAGAAACGAACGCAACATTATTATATCTTGACACGCATCCACCACCTCATTGACATTTATGCACGGTATCATTTAGTTTGTTCGTCTGTTATTCAAACTTGCTTCATTTTCCTCTTTTAGAATATTTGAGCATATTGTCGAGCCATCCTTTATTTAGATTGTATTTGTATATTTTCTTCGTCAAGTGTAATTTGTTCCATTCTTTCCATGTGACATTCAGTGTTTTTAATTAAAATATTACGTCCTCCACTCTACACTATATATGTATGTTATAAGTAGTAAAGTAAAAACAATCTTGTTATGCTAATTTTCATCAAATATCTTCAGTTTCATGTATAACCATGAACCAGCTATTATTTATGTTATAGTCATCGTTAATTTCAAATTGACTGGTGTTGTGAAACATGTACACGACACTAGATCAGAAATAATGATGAACTAATTAGACCGATTATGACAAAACCAAGAACTTAACAGCATTTAATAAAAAATGACACTGATTACATCTCAATAGAAATTAAATAGGAATTAATCAAGGATTAATATCAAGGAAGGCCTCATTATGTAGGTACTTACTTACTTTCCGTGTCCGGAACACCATCATATTGGTTGGTGCTCCGGTGGTGGAAGGATTGGTCGGCATTCTGCCGTTTCCAGGGACGCCCGATTGCTTTTCCGAAGTTAACCGAAGCTCAATCTACGTGGAGGCTCCTTCCGTGTCCCCATTATGTAGGTGTTGAAATATGAAGAGAGATATCTCACTAATGCATTGGAATATTATGAAAGGATTCACTAATGCATTGGAATATGAAGAAATTCCTTTCTGATGCATTGCAATATGAAGAAAGGCCTCACTAATGCATTGGAATATGAAGAAAGACCTCTCTGATGCATTGAAATATGAAGAAAGGCCTCACTAATGCATTGGAATATTATGGAAAGTCTCTATGGATTGAAATAAGAAGGAAGGCCTCACTTTCCATTGAAATACGAGGGAAGGCCTCATTAGGAATTGAAATATGATGGAAAGTATCGCTATGCATTGAAATACGAAAGATGGGCTCACTGTAAATAAAAATAATGAAATATGAAGAAAGGTCTCATTATGCATTTAAATATAATGGGATGCCGCAGTAAACATTGAAATATGATGAAAAGTCTCACTATGCATTGAAATAATAAACTATCAAATATGAAGGAAAGTCTCACTATGTAAAGCAATATTGAAATATGAAATATAGTATCATTATGCATCGATATAACGAAGTATGAAAGACGGTCTCAATATGCATTCAAGAGGTTATGGTAGGCTATATATCACTATACATCGATATAACGAAATATGAAAAACGGTCTCAATATGTACCTATTTAAGAGGTTATGGTAGGCTATATATCACTATGCATCGATATAACGAAATATGAAAGACGGTCTCAATATGCATTTAAGAGGTTATGGTAGGCTATATATCACTAAGTATGCTTTGAAATATAATCCCAAGGAAGGTCTCAATATGTTCTGATACAACGAAATACGAAGTTTTTTGCAATAATGAAATATTACCTAAGGCCTCTCTAATGCGTTGAATCAATGAACGAAGGGTTCGTTTTCATTTATATTATTTCTTTTAAAACCAAGGTTATCTCTTATTTATTTATTTTTAATTC
Organism: Molanna angustata; assembly: GCA_963576475.1. Classification (NCBI taxonomy): domain Eukaryota; kingdom Metazoa; phylum Arthropoda; class Insecta; order Trichoptera; family Molannidae; genus Molanna; species Molanna angustata. Next base: position 4,791,844 of record OY754985.1, on the reverse strand, counting down.
CCATGGCTCTAATACGTTTTAATCCAGCCCAGATACATAGCAGATCCGCAGATTTCTAACCAATTTTCCATTCATTTCAAAAGGACATCACTTAGGTGAAGGCTATTTCTGTAATGTCAACCTGGTAGGTATTATGATGTAAATTATCTTTCCTAAACCAGTTCACACATATTTGATGGCTTTGTCGTATTGTTTAGATACGTAAATGGATTTGCAAATGAATTGGACCTTCAACATAATTAGTGCAGATCTTTGAAAGGTCACTGTGTGTGGGATGAACATTTAAACTAATATTTTCATTTACTCTGAGGCACCGGTTTAGAATAAAGTGTGTGCGATAACGGTAGAAGAAAAACAAATTGGCGAGATGGAAAAAATAAGGATAGTGGACTTGCTGTCTTCTATCTTATCTCTCGCGCCGAGTTATCTTCTCGTCTCTGGTTCAGCAATGTTTTCACTTTCATATTCATCATCATCAATGGCTCCACAGCCCGTTGCAAGCCTTGGCCTCCTCCAGCATTCCTCGCCATCTCCCTCTATCCTGGCATGCACCCCTCCAGTCCCTTACACCAACAGCCTCCGCATTCCGCTGCACGCCATCCAGCCATCGGATCTTGGGTCTACCGACGCTTCGTCTACCTTGGGGCTTTGTGTGCAGGATCCTCGTTGGTACTCTTTCATCCCCCATTCTTTCCTCGTGTCCTGCCCATTGCAGCCTCCCTATTTTTATCATCTTTATAACATTGGGCTTATTATACATATTATTATAGATCTCGTCGTTGTGTCGTATTCTCTACGCTCCGTTTACCTGTATCTTTCTCTTGAACACTATAGTAGAGATAATTCACCTTTTTTACTCAACACCCAGCATTCAGAACCATAAGTTAGAACGGGGCGTAGCAGCGTTTTATAAATTGTGACTTTCGTTTTTCTAGACATCCTCCGAGATGCCAGATGTGTTCTCAAACCATAGAAGCATATGTTTGCCATATATATCCTGCGCTTACATTCAGTGGATGTGTAATTTACATTAATTACAATCGATCCCAAGTAGGTAATGTTTTCATTATAGGTGTCTATAATTTTTTATCGTTTTTTCACTTGAAAAATATTTAAGAAAAAAAAGGTATTCTTTCTGCGTCTTTTTGTTTCCTACTTCCTTTCATGCTATAATTAGTATTATAAGATACAATATAATAAACACTTCCTTGCACCTTGCGCAATTTGCGAGTTTATTGCCATTCGGTACTTTCTTCCAACTAACCAGTGTTAAAGTTGTGGCCAAATAACTTGAACTTTTAGCCGAGAAGGGGGCGATTTACACGTAAACCAATGAAGCAAAAAGACACAATTTTTCGCTCTGCGCAACCGGAAGCTCGTTCATGATGTTTGGCGAATATTATACCACCCCAATGAAGCAGGAATTGCGTGATAAATGAATTTAAATAGATTTATTCTTTATTGGGAATGAACCCAGGACGGTCGCATAGAAACCAAACGGATTCCCAACTTTCCCACGGCGGTCGGCTATGTTTAGTTATCGTAAAACAACAACTTGAGCCCAAATTTGTGTCTTTTTGCGTGGTTGGTATATGTGCATATCGCCCCCCTCCACGGAGGAAAGGCTCAATAAGTTTGACGATTATTCTACTTACTTTTTATTTGATATAGCGCCGTTTAATGGTCCAAGATCAAGCGACATGTTTAATAACCAAATTACAATAGAGACCTTGTTTTCAATGAGACACACACATTTTATTAGGTGTCATCTACAACAGGGGGGCAAGTCTGGTTCAATCGGCGAAATCAAAACCCTCGTGATTACCCATATCATGGATATAATTATTATATGGAGTCCTACAATATATTAAGATGTAATAGAAATCCATACGATAATTATATCCATGATATGGGTAATCACTGGGGTTTTGATTTCGCCGATTGAACCAGACTTGCCCCCCTGATGTGAAAATCAAAGTTAAAGAAAGTGTTTTGGCACAGAAATTACGAATTGTGCAATTTGAACTTAAGGGGGCGACTGCTGCCAACGTACCTATTTTTGAATTTTATATTCCATCAATATTTCTATTCAAATAGTTTTGAAAAAAAAAATTAGATAGTTTGGTTATTAATAAAGAAAAATATACCTTAACTTTTTTATAATGTTCTGCATATATTATTGTAGAAAAATAATGACATACCCCGATTTTCAACGTTTATCTTATATTTTTAATAAACTATAAGGCGTAGAGCAATAAATATTTTTTTGAATTAAAGAAGGGAAAAATATGTTGTGACGTTGCATCAATGCTTCAGGTTTAGTAAAGAATCCTAAAAAACATTTATTTTCCATTCAGCGCCATTGCGAAATAAAAGTTTTTTGGTTTATTTACTTAACCTGATGCATTAATGCACCGTAACAACATATTTTGGTTTATTTACTTAACCTGATGCATTAATGCACCGTAACAACATATTTTGGTTTATTTACTTAACCTGATGCATTAATGCACCGTAACAACATATTTTGGTTTATTTACTTAACCTGATGCATTAATGCACCGTAACAACATATTTTGGTTTATTTACTTAACCTGATGCATTAATGCACCGTAACAACATATTTTGGTTTATTTACTTAACCTGATGCATTAATGCACCGTCACAACATATTTTGGTTTATTTACTTAACCTGATGCATTAATGCACCGTCACAACATATTTTGGTTTATTTACTTAACCTGATGCATTAATGCACCGTCACAACATATTTTGGTTTATTTACTTAACCTGATGCATTAATGCACCGTCACAACATATTTTGGTTTATTTACTTAACCTGATGCATTAATGCACCGTAACAACATATTTTGGTTTATTTACTTAACCTGATGCATTAATGCACCGTCACAACATATTTTGGTTTATTTACTTAACCTGATGCATTAATGCACCGTAACAACATATTTTGGTTTATTTACTTAACCTGATGCATTAATGCACCGTCACAACATATTTTGGTTTATTTACTTAACCTGATGCATTAATGCACCGTCACAACATATTTTGGTTTATTTACTTAACCTGATGCATTAATGCACCGTCACAACATATTTTGGTTTATTTACTTAACCTGATGCATTAATGCACCGTCACAACATATTTTGGTTTATTTACTTAACCTGATGCATTAATGCACCGTCACAACATATTTTGGTAAATTTACTTAACCTGATGCATTAATGCACCGTCACAACATATTTTGGTTTATTTACTTAACCTGATGCATTAATGCACCGTAACAACATATTTTGGTTTATTTACTTAACCTGATGCATTAATGCACCGTCACAACATATTTTGGTTTATTTACTTAACCTGATGCATTAATGCACCGTCACAACATATTTTGGTTTATTTACTTAACCTGATGCATTAATGCACCGTCACAACATATTTTTCCAGATATTTTGTTCTTATTCAATTTAAAAAATATATATTGCTCTATACCTTATAGTTTTTTACAAATGTAAGATTAAAGTAAAAAATCGGGGTATGCTTATTATTTTTCTACAAGAATATATACAGAACATACCTAATTAAATGATAAAGGTATATTATTTTTCATTATTAATATCCAAATTAAGTTATCTTTTTCAAAATGATTCGTTTTGTAGTAATGATGCAATATCGAATTGAAAAAATAGGTACGTTGGCAGTAGGCGCCCCCTTAATACGCAAGTCTACATACAAGTGTATTGCGAGGTACATACATAATATAATGTAAGTACATAAGAATTATACCTACCTACTTAGATTGTGCAAGTACACTCATAAGTGAATTTCAGCTCTTTAATAATACCAACACATTACGTAAAGCATCGTTTGAGTTTTAATATTTATGTCGCAGTTAGGAGTATGAATTTTGAGGTTTTTTACGTATGTATCATTTTCATTTTGTTGTTTGTAAATGATTACATCGTTCCATACCGTTACGCTATTTCCCTACTTGGGGAAGGTAGATTTAGGCTATATACCGCGAATCTGAATCATTCCATCAGATACAAACATTACATTTCCGAAGATAAATGCATAACTGATTCTTCATACTTACTGGGAACAATAACTCTTTATTTGCCCCCGCGTCACACTCGGTCAAACGATTATAGTTAATAAATAGACAGGAAATTGAAAGACGCAGGAACAGTTTAAGACATTTCATACAAAATTGTAAACAACATAACTGATTCTTCATACTTACTGGGAATAATAACTCTTAATTTGCCCCCGCGTCACACTCGGTCAAACGATTAGTTTTTTTTTGTAAAATGCCCACGAACCAATTTCATAAAAAAGAACACATTCGTGAATCGCTCAACAACTAACTACAACAAATTAAATAGTTCGCAAACCTGGACATTTTTCATGATGATGTTGGTAAATTTAGGTACCGGGTGAGGCTGTTATTTATGCAATTGATTAAGGCGTGAAATGAAAAATCTTCGAGGTTATTCCTATCCTCCTATATATTCTCAGTTCCTGTTCAATAAAGGTTTGTATTACTTATACCTGCTTGTGTATATAATCATATATTGGACCATCGTCCAACTGTCGATTTGTTCAAGAGAACTTTGTTCTCTTAACATATCGACAATGTTTCAAGCCAGGATACGCGAGATTTGTATGCAGGGTCTATATTTTTCACGTTTTTTCCAACTTTGAAGCCAAAAAACACCAACTTAGAGGCTTCGCAACATATATGTTCCATATATGGATTTACTCAGAATTCGGAGTAGAACATTAATGTGTCTGTGTGTCGTCGTCCCCTATAACTTTAGATTCGCTGAATTTGCAGAGCCCAAAATTTATAGGCCTACAAAAATATTATACTCAAATTTTTTTAATTTTTGTTTCAGTCAGGGGTTATGAACTTTTGAATTTTTAATTTATTTTTCCATCAATCTCAAAAACCATATAAGCTAGATATCTGAAAATTGGTAAAAATATAGACAAATAAAAAATCTCAAATTTTTTCAAAAAAATTCCAGAGTTTCTCAAACATTTTTTTAAATGATAATTTTATGTGTTTAACTGCCGATATTTCCAAAGTTTTTAAATATATCGAAAAAAGCCGAAACACCCCAACTAAATAATTCAATAATTTGATACTTAATCTTCAAACATACCATCATGCTGTTATCATATTCTGGGTAGGAAAAACAGACTGACCTCCATACTATACTATCCTGACATACATACCTAGAGACATGTTTTATATAGAAAACAAAATATCTAAAAATATTTATTAATTTGTGTTTATGTGTTAATAGTTTGGTACGTATTCTTCAATTATACGCACTATCGCCATCGACAGTTGGATCTCATGTGTTACATGCAACCAGTAGCTAATAAATAGACAGGAAATTGAAAGACGCAGGAACAGTTAAGACATTTTATACAAAAATTAAAATACTTGAAAGAATTGTAGAAGCACATAAAAAAACTATTACGCGATAAAATTGGCAGCGGTCATGTTTCATTATAACAATAGTTAATCATTGCTTTTGGCGTGCGGCACTGAGCATAAGCATTTTTTCCTCTCTCTTTTGTAAAATATGTTTCACCTCTCTCGAGAGTATCATAATAATAAATAAATAAAATATAAAAATAATGCAAGAGGTACAATCGTGACATTTAATAATATTAGGTGGCGTTGCGTCACGGTACATTTGCTACTAATCTTATTTATAGCGCAAATGATTCAAGTCAATTGTATTCAACCTATGGTCCGCTAAAAGATTATCCCGACTACACGATTCTGGAGATTCCCGCCGATGCGACCACAGCCCGGCTGCGTATTTACCTTTCAGTGTTGGTTAGGAGGCAAGTACTACCTCGAATTAGGCACTAGTTTGTTGCGCTAATGCACTTAAAAACTCGTGTTGAATTCAAGGCACGTGTCCTCCAAATACTCGTCGTATCGTAACAGTCAAGAAGGGGATTGTTTGCGCAGTTACCAACTTAGTAAAAACTCAAATTTGCGTAGCCCACGTGATATTTTAAATTATTTACCGAAAACTTTTTGCTGTTGTGTATCTGGTTGAGGCCAGTCTGCGAAATATTTTTTTTTCTCATTTTTACCCGTCCGTGGATGTTAAGAGATTGAGGACCACTGATTTGAGTCAAATATGAACTCAACTTTGACAAGATGAATAACTACGAGCGTACTGTCGTTGGTTCCAAACTATTAGACACAATTATTTTATTATTATTATTTTGAATAATTAATTTGAGCCATTGTCAACGGGTGACTAGCTAGCGTGATTGTATTATATTATTTACTTAGTTCCATTCCACTTCCATCTCGCCCTGAGCAGGAAAGGCTCCGTCTATGGCAGCAAGAAGCCCCCGATAACTTCGTCCGCCCTGAGGATAGTCTTCCCCCGGGCCATAACGTGGAGTGGCGTACTGAGGACGGGCGTTGGGAGAACGTTGGATAACTTGTCTACATGGGGCTTGCTGCAACAGGGAATACCAACGACATGTGACTGCGGAGAGCAGCAGACCACCGCACATCTGTGCAGCTGCCCCTCAAGTCCAGTCAACTGCACCATGCACGATCTTATGGTGGGCAATGATTGTGCTATTGACGTGGCTAGGCACTGGTAGAAGATTATTTAAATGCATTGCTAACACGATAGAAGAAAAAGAAGAAGAAGTTCCATTCGCTATTAAGAATTTACAGTATGATTGAACGCATTTGTCTCAAAATAATTATTTATTCCATTTATGGAACAAGAGGTAGGAAAAATATGGCAGGACCATGTAAACTATACCTTGAAACGGGGAAATCTTAAAAGTCTGAATATCAACGAACATGTGTTGACGAGGCGATCGATGAGAGATTGAGTGTGTTAAGATGGAACAATGTGGCGCTCTGCCCTCTCTCTGCCTACCCCGTGAGGGAAATATTGTGAAGGCATCTATGTACTATCACAAAAAGTGCACAAATACGGGTTTATTGCTATAAGGTTGAATATTTTACCACCAGCTCAAGAATCTTAGTATAAATCTATATACTTATATAAAAATGGATGTTTGTATATTTCGAATATTCTGATTATGAAAAAATATGAACACATATATTCTACAATGAATTTATTCAACTTCCGACGACCGTTTCGGCTTATAAGGCCATAATCAACTGGTGTTGAGTATACAGTTCACATTATTTTTATACAGAAATACACAATAGGTAAATAGATAAAAATAAAATGCATTTATATTGTGTTGCTAATAGTTGGAAAATCTGGATACATAATGATGTACTAGGAAAGAGACAAATAATGTGGTCCTTGTGTGAATGAGGGAGAAGGAGAATAAACAATTACATATATAATAGGCTTGTATGTAGATAGGAACAGGGTTGTCTACTTAAATCTATCATTACAATTTATTTTTCTAATAAATCTTCTTCTTCTTCTTCTGCTTTAGTTAGGACTGTGTCCTGTTATTCTTGGAGCCTGCTCTTGTGAAGTGGACGTCCAGCTATCCTTCCATCGTTTGGGTGGTCTTCCAGGGGGTCTGCCATTTGTTATCTCCCCATCCGCTGCCATCCTCACCACTCGATCCGAACCCGCTCTCCCCATATGATCTCTCCAGAATCGTCTTCGTGTTCTTCCCCATCGCACAACATCTTCGACATCACAGATTCTTCTTATCTCCGAGTTCCTTACTCTGTCAAGAAGTGTTACGCCTGCGATGGGTCGTAGAGTCTTCATCTCAGTGGTTCTTAGGAGGTTTTTTGTTCTGGCGGTGTCAGCTCTTGTTTCTATGCCGTATGTCAATTATTATATTTTTAATTACTAATAAAATATGGGTGATAACTTATAATAATTGTATACAAATATAACATCCAAGGAGAAACATCACAAAAAGATTTGGAAAACCTAGCAGTCGATATTGAAGTAGGTGTGAGAAAGTCAGTTTCTACCGATTTTCTTGCCGCTCCAGCTTCTAACAACTTACTTAATGATAAAGCCACAAACATACTTAGAACAGAAATTAATTATAAAAATACGCATAGAAATAACTATTGCAACCATGAGTATAAAGTTCTAAAAAAATGTTAAGCAGAAATGTATGGATAATAATCTTCTAATTATAATTAAGGCAGACAAAGGAAATACGACATGCGACAACTGATAAATTATATTTTGAACATAACTTTTACCTGGGTATATGATATCCTGTTGGCGATAGAAGCTGTGGCATTTTAATTTAGATCAAACAACTTTAATGTCGTTTTCCTTATCGAGATAGACTGAGAGGAAGGAACGCCATACAATGAGTTTTTTTTGCTCACGTGTATTTTTTCCCAATGGCTTCCTTATAATAATAATAATAATAAGCTTAAAGTTTTTTCGTTAACACAGTGTACGTTCATCTTCTTCTTCTTCTCAGCCCAATCCCGTCCACTCCTGGACGAAGGCCTCCTCCATCTCCTTCCACGCCACTCTATCCTGTGCTCTGAGCAACCAATTGGCACCAGCATAACGGCTGATGTCATCTCTCCATCTCATTGGCGGTCTTCCAACACCTCTGACTGTCGTTCTCGGTCTCCAAGCCAACACTATTCTTGGCCATCGGTCTTCGGGGTATCTAGCCACGTGGCCCGCCCATTTCCACTTCAGGGTAAGAATGCGGTGGACGACATCAACCAATTTTGTTCTTTCCCTGATGGTGTCATTTCGCACCCTATCTCTCAGACTTAATCCTAACATGGCTCTTTCCATGGCTCTTTGGGTGACTCTTAGTTTTTCAGCACTTTTCTGAGTCATTGTTATAGTCTCCAAGCCATAAGTAGCTACTGGCAGTACACAGGTCTCATATACCTTCCGTTTCAGGTTGATGGGAATTTGGGGATTTTTGAAGATGTGGGCTAATTTCCTAAAGGCTGCCCAACTTAGTCCAATTCGCCTCTTTATTTCGGCCGTTTGGTTTTCTCGACCAATTTTCATAATGTGTCCCAAATACACATACTCTTGGACATTTTCAATCAAGATCCCATCCACCGTGATCTGAGATCCAGCTGTGCCCATCACCTTTGTTTTTGACATGTTCATGTTCAGTCCAACAGCTTTGGATGCCTCATTTATTTCATTTAGCATTTCAGTTAGTTCTATAGGGTTGTTACTTATAATGACTATGTCATCAGCGAACCGCAAGTGGCTTAGATATCTGCCATCTATACATATGCCCTTTGACTCCCAATTTAGATTTTTAAAAGCGTATTCTAGTGCCAGTGTAAAGAGTTTTGGTGATATCGTATCTCCCTGTCGGATTCCTCTTTTAATCTGTATTTTATCTGTTGTCCAATCTTCATTTAATTTCACTTGGATTGTAGCATTCTTGTAGAGAGTTTCGATCAGGGTGGTATATATACGTTCATAATTGTAAAATAAAAGGTTTTATTTATAATATTTAAAATAACACATTTTTAAACCACAATGAGTTTTTATTTTTAATGCCTAATCGCTTTCGCTGGACTAAGCCAGCATCAACTAAATACAAAATTAAAACAAAATGTTACATAGCAAAGTCCAGTGAAAGCTCTTAGGCATTAAAAATAAAAACTCATATTTTTATTGACAAACTTTATAACATCTCAAAAGAGACGAAAATCCAAAGTTTCCTTATTATTCCTTATTATTAGGGAACTCAATAAGAAGGCATAATTGGTGAACGTTGCGCAAGCGCATAAAGTGATCACATAAACCAGCCGATGATAGGTCGTAAGCCCTGTAGGTGCCTCGAGTTCCTGGTTTTTCTACAATATCCCAACTTCGTCTCTATTGAGATGTTGAAAAAATGTTTGTATATTTGTTTGTTTACATGTATGTGGCGGATGAACTCCTATACTATCCATCCGACTGCGATGAAACTTTGGGGATTTGTTCTGCGCACATCCGAGAAGATTTTTGCATTATAATTTATTTATTTATTTCTAATAGGAATTGTAGTGAAACATTGGGGTTTGGTTCAGCGCATACTATATAATAGGTTTTTGAATTTTAATTCATTTAATAAATTGTTTGTCTCTTAAAGGTGTCTGTAAAAATTTGCAAAACTTTCCGAATTTAATCTCAGCGTGATACTAGTTAATAATCAGCAAACAAAATAATCTTAAAAACTGCGAATTCATTACTCCCCACTATAATCCCTTTGGGGTAGTGAGGTGTAAAAATAAATTGTTTTTATCATTGTGGGTGCCTCCTGAAAACACTTTGAGAAACTTCGGTTCGACGTTTTGTCCGCTTAACCGTGATTAATGCATTCGAGTGCCAGAAACGAATTTCTGCACGTTCCGTATTATCTCACACCTATTCTTAAATTTTTTTTCATCACAACCGTTTTGACTCGTCCATTTTTATTTTATTGTATCTTGGTGCCGTTTCCGTCCACGTTATTTATCCACTTTATCGTCGAGATATTTAAACACTGAAAAACCAAAAGTTAACTTCATTATTGTAATTGTATTTGTGTCCGTTAATGTAAACTCGCCACTTGCGCAGGGTGCAAGGAAGTGTTCATTATTATTATTAAATATTTAATTGTTTTTTGTTTTGCATATAATTATTGTTTTTTTTATTATTAATATTTTTGTTATATTGTGAAACTGCTTTATTTTTTGTGTATAATTGTAAAAGGCTTCTGGCCGTAGATACAAATACATAAATAAATAAATTGAAAGAACGATAGGCTAAATATATTATTTACTCAAGTTTGAAATTTTCTTTTCATTATATTAAAAAAATCTTTTGTAAATATTGTATTTGTTATGTTATGGAATTATGCTTCCGAAAGTTAAAAAAAAGTTTTATTTTTATGGAATCATGCATCCCGGAAGTTCAATTAACAAATTAAAATTAACTTTAATTTTTCTTTAACTAAATACATTTATTAATTCACAAAATATTTTATTTAATACAATATAGGATCAAGCGTCCCCATGAACTTAACAAATTTAAATATAATTTTGATTATTTTTTCGATCAACAATATTTGATGGAATTCCATTATAATTTTATTTATTACACTTCATGTACAAATCTGTGTACAATGGCGGGTTTATTGCCACAAGGCATTTTCTTCCAACCAACCATAGGCCATAGATAGTAAAGTGGTAGGTACATTAAATTTATAACAATCAGAAAGAAACACGTAACATTATTAAGAGTACATTCACAGCAACAAAGGAAGGAAGGAAATAGAGGTTGAGGGAGGGGAGGGATTATATTAAAATAAAACATTTATATATTCTTCCACTTGGTTTTATTTGACTGACTAGTTTCGCTCTAAACGAGCATCTTCAGAGTAGTGAAAAAAATACTCCATATTATACAAAAATTGCTTCGTTACTCTGAAGATGCTCTTCTAGAGCGAAACTATTAAGTCAAATTAAATCAAGTGGAAGAAATTTATAAATGTGTTTTATTTTAATATATTAAATTTAAATATATTTCGTTTTTCTATAAATATAGTCCTAGGTTCCACTCACAGCAGGAGAGAAATTTGTTTGCAATTATTTCATACGCAAATTTTGCTTCTCTGTGGTTAGGTAGATTGAATAAACTCGACAATAAATTTGACATCAAACTCGACTCGACACTCGCATAGGATGCAGGAAAGTATTCAAATAAATATATAAATAAATCACAAACAAATAATTATTTCATTTGGTACAGGGGGGTAATCTATAATTATTCCATCTCGTCGATGTGTAATCATCTCGCATAGTTTCGATATCGATCAACATTACACATACCTTCACATATGTGTTGATGTATATAATGTAAATTACATAGTATGATATCTTCATTCTTGGACGATGTAATTAGACTAATTAGTGATGAGCAAATGCAAGAACAAGACCGTGGTGGTCTTGGTCTTGCAACTCTTGCAGCTTTTACAAAAAAACAACAACCGTTGGCCACTACCAAGTCACTCCACAAAGTATTCTAATTATGTTTGGAAAATATTCAGTATTTTCACGAAATAAATTTGTTAAATTATTTTTGATTTAAATATTTTATTATTAAAACTTGATAATTCTTCAATGCAATTTTATGAAAGTGATGTGGCTTTTTTAGCAATTTGAAAATATAAACATCAATTTTTAAGTTTCCTGAGTTTGGTGTCACTTTGATATATTTGACAGTTAAAAACAATAAGAAGTACTATTCTGATATCCTTCAAAATCTAATGGGGTCTAGGCGTGTATTGGATATACAAATTTGAAAAGAATCGAATACTTTAGTCTATAATCGATAAAGTAGAATAAACACGCCGTACATAGCACACAGCACACACACACACAGATACATTGTGATGAAACTTTCAGATTACAATCTCAGCATGATACTAGTAAAAAATGGACTTAAAAATTGCGAACTCATAACTCCCCGCTATATCCCCTTGGGTTAGTGAGGAGTAATAAATAAACATTTAAACAAAATATTAAAACAGCATGTAAAAGAAAAAAGCAAATTATAAAAATGTACAACAAATTATACATAAGTACCTACTTAAATTAAAGAAAAGAAGAAATAAACATAGGTATAAAGGCAGCCAAATACTAATAATATGTTTATTAAATTTTGCGAGACCGCAAGACTCTGTCTTGCAAAGACTGGTCTTGGTCTAAAACCTCCAGGGGGCAAATCTGGTCAACCGTAAAAATCAAAACCCTCCATGTTTACCCATAACATGGATATAAATATCAAATATCATAATATGGAGTTCTTTAATATCCTAGCATGGTATAGAACTCCATATGACAATAATATCCATGATATGGGTAAACATAGAGGGTTTTGATTTCGACGGTTGACCAGACTTGCCCCCCTGGTTTTGGTTTTCGTCTTGCAGCGACACGTGCGCCCTTGGTATTGCAAGTCTCGCAAGACCGGGACCGCTAGTCTTTGCTCATCACCAGATGTAATTTATCGGGTGTAGGCGTGTTTGTGTTCGTCCATCCGTGAGATTCGAGGAAAGTTATCATTGTTTAGTGGTATTGTTTTAACTACTTCGTATTATACTGACGTAGTATATACAGGCGCCGCCAAGCTGTCTGGTTTATAACAGACTTTTATTCCCTAAGATGCTTAACCACTGGACCATGGGGTGACGGGATTTCACTCACATACTTGTACTATTTATCACGAGGTGGTTCGAATTACAATAGGCAGCAGGGGTGTCAATATATTTTTATTTTATTCTGAAATATAACAGCGTTTTTACAAATTTCCTACATCATAAATCAAGGTGTCTCAAAAGAAAGTTTATATTTGTATTGAGAGCGTTATATGGAGATGTTAGACGACATTTTGGTGCCTGAATTGCAAAACTTTCCATTTGAAATGTATTGCCACTAGATCATCCGACATTTTGTCGGACCTAACACACGGCAAGTGTGAACAGCTCCATTAAAAATGTATTGCCACTAGATCACCAGACATTTTGTCGGACCTAACGCACGACAAGTGTGAACAGTTTCATTAAAAATGTATTGCCACTGGATCACCCCACATTTTGTCGGACCTAACACACGAAAAGTGTGAACACCTCCATTTGAAATGTATTGCCACTACATCACTTGATATTTTGTCGGACCTTACACACGACAAGCGTGAACAGCTCCATTTAAAATGTTTTGCCACTAGATCACCCCACATTTTGTCGGAACTAACACACGACAAGTGGGAAACGGGGTCTTACGATCTATATTCGTTTTCACAAGGTTGCAATGAAGAGGTGTGTAGAAGTGTTTTCGCCTGAACGCTTCTAGAGTACCTACCTTCTAATCCACATACGTAACATATTTCCCATGTATGCATGAATCTCTTCATGGTAGAACGAACATATTATATCTTCTTCTTTGCAAAGTAAAAATACCTTTTCACTTTCTCTCTTAGATCCATTATAAAATTAATCATATCAAGGCATGTACAGTACATAGATATATGGATCGTTATTATCAATTATCTTCGATTGATTGGGAGGAGATGTTGGACTATCGGATGAATGTATCGGCCGAAGAGAGATTTGGCATTGAAAAGAAATTGTACAAGAGAGAATGCCGTTTTCACTTCTCGATTTCAGAAACGGCAATGAGGTTCACCACCCATCGGTTGAGACGAGACTGGTGTGTGGTTATACACGCACGTGTTGTGCTCCCTTTGTATGAGGTTATGCACCTCGCACACCTGTCGCTGGTTACCCCAAATTGTGGGATATGCCTTGATGATATGAATATATGTACTATTTTTCCCTTAAAACGAATAACCAAGATTTTGTGAAGTGCATTGATATTCTATTTAGGTATATAATAAACATACATACATACATACCATCACGCCATGTCCCTCACGGGGTAGGCAGAGAGAACCGAACGCCACATTTTTCTATCTTGACACACATTCATCGCCTCATCAACATTCATACATCGTCTTATACATGTTCGTCTGTTGTTCACGCTTCTTACATTTCCATCTTTCAGAATATCGTTCACATGATCGTGCCATCCTTTTCTTGGGCGCCCCCGACCTCTTATTCCGTTCCTGTCAGCTTTGTATATTTTCTTCGTCAGGCGTTCTTCATTCATTCTCCCCAAGTGACCAAACCATCTCAATGTGTTAACTTTCATTCTGTTAATTACATCTTTCTTTATCTTACATTCTTTCCTTGTATCTTCATTCCGAACTCTGTCATACATCGTTCTGTTACAAATTCTTCTAAGCGATCTCATTTCAACTGCATTTATTCTACTTTCGTGCGACTTCTGCCATGTCCAGGTCTCACTTGCATACGTCAGGGTTGGCACTACGATTGCATTATGAATGGCAACTTTAGCATCTCTTGATATGTTGCGATCATTCGTAATTGGTCTAAGTGCTCCATTCACTCTGTTTTCTGCCAAACATCCATTGGGTATAAGAAAAACAAAGCCATTCAATGAATTTAAAAAAAATATATAATACTAATTTCAAGGGTCTGAGCACTTCTCCACTATATAAATATAATCTTTATTGGTATTAGTTTTCCAAATGTCACTTCTCTATGATAGTCGTATGGGCTGTGCGTTTATAAGTGAGTATGTTAGTCAGTCAGGACATTTTGCTTTATAAATATGTAGATAGATTTCAATAGCATGTTATTGCATATGCATTGTATTGAATCTATCAAATCAAAATAAAAAAATATTGTAAAATTCAGTTCATTACAGTATTTATACACCCAGATACATAATACTAATAAAGAAACAGAAGATTACCTAAAACTAGATGTGAACGTAAACTGCTTCACTAGGTTAAGAACCTGTTCTGAACCAGTTTATGATTTTATATAAAACTAGTGGATCCGATAGTCGTTGTCCTCTCTCTCTCTCCCTCCCTCCCTCTCCCTCTCCCTCTCCCTCTCCCTCTCCCTCTCCCTCTCCCTCTCCCTCTCCCTCTCCCTCTCCCTCTCCCTCTCCCTCTCCCTCTCCCTCTCCCTCTCCCTCTCCCTCTCCCTCTCCCTCTCCCTCTCCCTCTCCCTCTCCCTCTCCCTCTCCCTCTCCCTCTCCCTCTCCCTCTCCCTCTCCCTCTCCCTCTCCCTCTCCCTCTCCCTCTCCCTCTCCCTCTCCCTCTCCCTCTCCCTCTCCCTCTCCCTCTCCCTCTCCCTCTCCCTCTCCCTCTCCCTCTCCCTCTCCCTCTCCCTCTCCCTCTCCCTCTCCCTCTCCCTCTCCCTCTCTCTCTTTGAGTTAAATTAAAAGAATACTGTAAAGACTGTTAACAGAATAGGTCCATTTTGAATTTTGTCCACTAATCATTTAAGAAAAATTAAAAATGCCATAAGAGTATCTATATGTATGTCTTTCAAACAAAACATATATTTATAACCTTATTTTATAGTAAAATATATATATTTAAAACCTAATTTTATAGTACGAAGGTGTACATTTTTCACTATAGAAAATTCTCTCTAATATATACGTTTGTTATTTGATCTTGATGTTTCAATCACAAAATATATATTTTTAACCTAATTTTACAGTACGAAGGTGTACATTTTTTCACTATAGAAAATTCTCTCTAATATACGTTTGTTATTTGATCTTGATGTTTCAATCACAAAATATATATTTTTAACCTAATTTTATAGTACGAAGGTGTACATTTTTTCACTATAGAAAATTCTCTCTAATATACGTTTGTTGTTTGATCTTCTTTTTGTTTGACGTTTCGATCACAAAATATATATTTATAATCTCAATTTTCATTACGGACGTTTTTAAAATTTAGCTATCAAGAACAGAATATTATATCACATTATAATAATATCACACGATAATATAATGATAATACATAAAACTAAATAATTTAATATAATATTCATAAATTAAATAAATATTTAAACGGAAATATTACGAAACATTACATTGAGATAACTTTGATATATCTACCTATTGTCATAATACCACTTAATAAAACAGAATATACTTGTAAAAAAAACTAAATAGCTTAATACCTACAATAATAATAAGAAAATATACAAACAACTTAATAATTTCATGAAATATTAAAAATATGAAAACAAATAGGATCAAGTTTTAATGTCATAACCAACATTGCATAATATTATGACATATTGGAAGCCAATGTTTCCACTATTCAAAATGCGTATTCCGAAAATATTTATAACGATTCCCATTTTTATAATTATTTTATTAAATTCCTTTTTGTGAATCAAATCCATTCAGGGACTCACATAAACACACACAAAAAGTTTCATCAAAATCTGTTCAGCCGTTTAGGAGGAGTTCAGTGACATACACACGTACGGAAGAATTATATATATAAAGATTTGTGTATTATAATTTTAGTGCGAGTGTGTGTCTGTCATTGTAAGTTTTCGTAAGGTAATTTATTGATCAATAATTTGTCTGTATTTTTATTCATTTTTTAATTCCGTTTTTAAATGTATTTATGTTTTTAGCCTTTTCCTTTGACTCCAAGGAATTGAAAACGTCTCTAACCAAAAGTAGAATTTGCCTTTGGTATCTGTATGTTAACATGTCTAATCTGTCTAGTCTGTCGTGTAGTTTGGGTTGGTTGGTATAAATATATTGTTGAATTACATGTACATATTGTACATACACGTGCATTCAAATCGTTGTGTTATTCCATTGAAGTCATCATTTACATAGTTTCGCTTGTATCTGTCGTTAAGTATCGATTAAGTTCAATTCATTTATTCGTTCAATTAGCATTGCGCAATTTAACATAATGTTAATTTAATCACTGAATAATTCACTGTAGGTACCTAATCATCATTGAATGAACGCTATAATAATAATTTAATAGAAAATGATACAGATAATAGATACGAAGTTGAAATATATTTTCAATAAGAGAAACTGACGATCTTCGTACATCCCATCACACCTTGTCCTTTTTTATTTGACAAACTTAGTATTTCAATAGTGACGAATATTAATATACAAGGAGAATCGGGAAAAAATATAAGCTGCTCTGTTGGCTCTATCCAATTGAATTAAATAATTGATACTCTATAATGGAAACGATCTCAATTTTTGAGGTTTTTTTCTGACACAGTTCTCGTGTAGTACGGAGCCAAGTCATTCAAAGCCTTTGTGGCGGAACATCCCTATGATATCCGCACATCTCTACTGACATGTCATTGCTACCTGTGTTGACCATTCGGGATTATTTCCAGTGCCGTGGCTTGACGTATCGCGAATTCTCCTCGACATTCTTATTCTGTATTAATTAAATAGCCTAATTATTAAACGACTAAAATGTAAAACTTCTTTCATTATATAAATATTATCAGTTGCCCTAATATTTATTGTCTGTAGTATATCTAATATAGTGAGATGTGTTTTGACAATAGGTACTTTTGAACACGCAAATGATCTTCTGATAAAATTCATTTAAACTTATTAGTCACAACGTTCTTATAATTAAAAACCACCTCACTTTACCTTTAAGATCATTAAAAATACTTTATAGATCACTCGCTTTACCATCACCATCATTGACGCTACAGCCCTTGGCCTCCTCCAGAATTTTTCGCCATCGACCGGTCCATCGCCTGCACTCTCCAGTTTGCAACGCCAATTTTCTTTAGATCCTCCTGTATGCCGTCCATCCACCGCAGCTTGGGTCTCCCCACACCTCGTCTCCCCTCCGGTCGTGTGTCGAGAATCTTCTTTGGGGTTTGGCCTTCCTCCATTCGCTGAACGTGCCCTTACCATTGAAGTCGATGTATTTTAATATATTTTACTATGTTGGGATCACTGCAAATGTTCTCCAGCTCATGGTTGTACCATACCCTCCATATTCCATTTTCACAAATAGGCCCAAAGATTTTTCTCAATACCTTCCGTCCAAAGACCAACAGCGCTTTTTCATCCTTTCTATTAAGCACCCTGCATAGGTCACTCGCTTAGGACACTTCAATCAGTGAAACTCTTGAATGGATGTTATTTGACGATATTTTTTATCTGCCTAGCAGCTGCTTCAAACACCAGTCGCGATCTGTTAATATTATTCTGACTTCCATCGAGATAATCCAAGGATAAAAATCATGATACGAGGAAGGAAGATGATTAAAATCATTCATGGTCAAGTTGTTATGTTCTATCGTTTGGTGATTTATTACAATGTATTATGTGGTTTCATATCGAGATGAGCATCATTCCTTTTCATCTCCGTCTTGTCTTTTAGTTACATCCACTTATGTGTGATGATGAGAGCGCTGAAGGTCATTTCATTGTGTTGTGTTTGTAACACAATATCATAAATAATTATCTTAGTTTGAAAAAAAAGGCACCACACAGTGATGTGCTTTGTGATGATTACAGTCGTGATGTTGGGGTCGTCATCCTAAGCCACGATGAATCACCGACAATCATCGTTAAAAATTGTTACTTTATAATGAGCTAACAAGGCAAAACGAATAATCTTGGTTGCATTCGTCGATTGTTTTTTTGCAATATGGCGCCGAGATTGCCAATCCAGAGGGCTCCATGAGATACTTTTCGTGCTATACCTACATTTTTTTCGTGTTACTCTGCGTTATGTGAAGGGGCCGTTTACAGTCCCCATAAACAGAGAGAGTGGTGGTAAAAAAATCTTGGTTGCATTTTTTTGAAGAACATTCATCTTCTACAATTTTAGAGTACAATCGTTTAATAGTAGACAATATAATACCCCCTATTCAGTAACTATTGTAACTAAAATAGGAACGTTCTAAAATTGCAGATTTTAGATTTACGGTCTTATTTCAGCGTAATAAAATATCAACTTGGACTAAATGGAATAGGCACGTAACTATTTTGGTCGGAACGTTCTTAAAAAGTTACTGAATCAGACGTATTATGAATAATTATGAAAATTATGAAATTTTCATCATTTTAATAATCATTCAAAAAAAGTCTAATCAAGTATTTTTTTTAAGAACGTTCCGGCCAATATAGGTACGTTCCTATTCCATTTAGTCCAATTTGATATTTTATAACGCTGAAATAAGACTGTAAATCTAAAATCTACAATTTTAGAACGTTCCTATTTTAGTTACAATAGTTACTGAATAGGGGGTAATGTATTTTCAATTTCACCATTTCGTACAAACCTTGGCAAGAATAAAATAATCCGTAGAATTTGTGATAACTACAATAGACTTTTGACTGACTTGGACATCTTTAATTTAAAGTTTAAAGTATGCAAAATTTAAGCATTTGAGTAATGATATTATAATATATTCACAAGAGCAATCCTAGAATCAACTGTTGTCCTTGAATTTATCCCCTTTTTCTCCTCCTATCACCTTATCATAGGTATTTTAATATAACATGCTGCAGGCACTCGTAATTGAAGAGTTGACCTTACATGTTATTTTGTATTTATATATTTTATATTTTTCAATGTCAATTTCTCTGTGAGTTTTTCTTAAATAATAAAATAAAAAAATAAAAATAAAATAAATCTTCATATCAAGTAATGCTTGTTATATGAACGAAATCAATTAAGGGAGGATCCGAACTAAGGTTTCTTTCCCGGGTTAGGGAAACCGGGAATGTCCGGAAAATTAGTCGGGAATTCGCGACTTTCGGGAAGAAAAAAAAATATCGAAAAATTGAAAGTTTATGCGGCATTTGTTAAAATCAAACAAGAATTTTAAATAATTTGAGACCTCTAGAAAACGAACTCCTGATTTGGAGTTGCTCTACAAAGAAGAAGTTGCCAACTTCCACAGAAAGTAATAGAGTTTTCTTTTAGGATTATTGAACAAATCTACTAAAGTATTTTCTATTAGGCATTATAGATTTTTTTAGTTATGTACAAAAAACAATGAAAAAGGGTTAGTATAGTTTCGAGTCCTGGCATGACCTATTTCGTTCGCATAGGTATAGAATAAACATTTATGCTTTATTTGGGGATGTATGATGATATTATATGTAAATTTTACGAGAACATATTCATTATTTAAAAAAAACTTATTTTAAAAGAAAAGTAGGTATTTAATAAATTCATATTTAAAAAAACTAACTCAACGAAATAAAGATGTAAAATTAAATTCTTCTTTATTTGTTTAATTTAAATACAAAACAAGTGGGTTATGGCATTACTGAACTTTCCACGTTATGTTAGTTTACGCATTACTTTTCTTCTTGAAAGGTTGACAATCTCTAAATGAACATACTTATTATGTAATACATTACGAGTATATGATGATATGATTTATTATAAAGACGTATCCTTTGAGGCTTCCGGGTAAAAATATTTTAAAATTCAATTTTTGGCCTACTATAGACTCTTAATTTACTAATAGTCTTACTAATAAAGAACGTGTTGTAAAAACGTTACCAATAAACGCTGTGTAGCAGATCAGTTGGTCAACGACTGTGTATCTCTCATACAAATTTACACATCGCTTGCCCGCTTGTTCTAGGTACCTAGTGTAGCGGTGTTTTAAGACAAATTTCATGTATCAAAAATCGAATTTGATTTTGATATGCGTGTTTATATTGTTATATCTTGGAATAATATGACGAAACCTCTTTATAAATTATTATATTCTCGATAATTGTGCATTTTAGGAGCGAAAAGTTGACAAAAAATCAGCTCTTTTATAATATCTACAATGGTGCTCGTTTGGATATTCGTATGATGATATTATTCGTTATATTTTCCATATTCCTATTTTGAAATGTGAAAAACATATGAAAATATTAACTACGACAAACGTCAAAATTATAATGGCGGATGGGGACTGGCGGCTCTGCGCATGCGCGAGTGCTAAATTACAACGTTGTCAGATTATTTTTTGTTGTACTCTTGTTGTAGCTACACAATTGTTATACAACGTTTATTAGTAAGATTTTCAAATAATCGCTGCACGGGCTTTACACGGTGTGTAACTAAAACACTGATCAGCGGGTGTGCAGTAGATTTTTATTAGTAAGACTGTTATAGCCGATTTCTCCAAGGTCCCTCAAAACCGAACATCAGCTAAGTACCCATTCGAAACTTAAATCCTTAAGTGGCTTACTTAATAAATTTGCATTTCACCAACAAATAACAGCCACACTAAGCTGATGTCAGGATTATTTTTTGTTATGTTTCCGGTGAACATGAATATGGACTCAAGATAACATTACTTTAAAAAATATACAAATAAGAAATACATAATAAAGTGAATTTCACGATTTTTACTCTATATATAAATTAATTATAAAAAAAGTATTATTTTGATCTCATGAGTATAGGTAATTGCCGCTGGTGCCATCAGATGGTGCCAGCGGCAAAGCGGCGCTCGCTGGCCTGTTTGTACACCAGTTTTTGTTTTTGACACATCATGTACAGACAGTTTATTTAGTATTCAAACCAATTTAGTTATTTTATTTTAATATTTGTTACTTTTTTTAAATATATATAATGCAACTGGCTTACGCCAGTCGCAATTATAACTACAGACAAACCTAACCAACCTATTTTTACCAAACTTTTGTAGGTTAGGTTTAAAAATCGGTATACTCGCTGTGATGGCTGTTATTCGCTTCGCACTTGTTGATTGTTGAGATTGTTCGACACGGGACGCGCATATTTATCAGAGTATAATATTTAGCAGAGTATAATTATGAATAAACCAAGCAAACGTTCTACAAATTTTACCCCCAGTGAAAAAACTAAATTAATTGACAATGATTAATATGAACACATATATAATTCCACAATTTATTTTATTTTTCTCCCGACGACCGTTTCGGCTTATAAGGCCATAATCAACCAGTTGATTATGGCCTTATAAGCCGAAACGGTCGTCGGGAGAAAAATAAAATAAATTGTGGAATTATATATGTGTTCATATTAATCATTGTCATAATGGAATTCTACAAATTAGAAGCCGTCACAATCGAAAGATTGAAAAGTGCGTATAAATAAATTGAATTAATTTAAAAAAACACGGCAATTACTTCAAAACAAACGGATGGAGCATATCTATTTCATCGACCAATTCTGCCAATTCAACGATTTCACGTATCCAGCCATCTTCCATGATACTGGATAGCAAAATATAACTTAAATTTTACAACAAAAAAAAAGATAAATTCAATAATAAAACAACTCTGCGACGAAATCGTAACCCAAATATCTAACTGTCAAACGCGGTAAGTGACGTTTATGCACGGTTAATCCAATAGAGACCGCCACTTAAAATTTTATGCGCCGACGTCGCTAAGCGAGGCTAAGATTGTTTGGTGAAATGCAATTTTGCGCTAAGTGGTTCATAAATGTGATTTTTTTAAGTTAAGGAGCCTTGGGGAAATCGGCCGTTAGTCTTGGCGTGGTACCTATTTGATTTTTTTTACTTAATCCTGGTATTATTTTTGCAGTCTTGGTTAATTCATCCTTAGTCAGTCTTGGTATTGTTAACTCAGTAATGGTATTGTCTTAGAATTGTTCATTTGGTTCTTATTAAGCATAACTTAGTCCTGGTATTGTTAATAATACAGTCTCGACTTATTAATTATCAGTCATGGTATAATATTCAACGTATGATATATTTAGTAGATCAAAGAGACAAGTTAAGATTTGAAAGGGAAGTAACATTATTTTTAAGTGTATTTATGAACAACTTACCCAGTCTTGGTGTTCAATACTCAATCTAAGTCCATAATATTACAAAGCAGTTATTGCACTTCACTATTGATACCACGTGTACATCACCTGCCACCTGTCATCCATCAAAGAAACTAAAAAAAAAACCTTTTTATGTTGGAATTTATTGAACGCCATATACCAATATATAATTATGACCTTCCTGTTATGGAATGTCATTACATTTTGATGAACAAATAAAAAAAATATACTAGTTTCATCTAAAAAATATCGAGTTTCTTGTTTTTTCTGAGATGTTTTTTTCAATTCGTCTCTATCGAGGTATAATCTTATATCCCTTGAATGTTGGTTTCGATTTAGTAGCTCAACTAATTGTGCTATGTTGTGCATTCAAAGAAATCTGATTTTCATTTTTTCTTTTATAATTGACGTGTCAAGAAACACAGACTCAAAAACCGTCAAAGTGGCCAGGGATAATGTTCTCCCAAGAAAGCAGACCTTCAGGACGTCAGAAATGGAAGGACAGCTGGCAGTCCACGTCACAGAAGGGAAGCTGACGCAGGAAATAAATATGCCAACAGGCCTAAAATTAGAGGAAGAAGAAATATATAAGATTCTTATCTCGTATCAGCAGCAATTAGACTTGGCATAGTAGGTCCTCAAATATGCAGGTAGCAGGGCAGTCTCGAAGGTCGTCTTTGGACTGCAGCAAACCGCATTCATACGAAAGGCAGTCATCGTATGTTTGGATCCCACATGTCCTTAAGTTGTCCTTGGATCTACCGACACCCGCTCCGAATCTGTTTGGTGATTTCCAGGTATGCCAGTCCAGTCTGTAACCCTGCGGGAGGCACTCGTGGTTGGATAAAATCTATAGGTGATTTTTATCGCCACAGGGTGAGCCTGGCTTTCTCTGGAGATGTTTTCAGTGGATCAGTGTGACTTAGAAAACCTTGCGGGATTCCAGCTTGGGTTGGGTAATCTCACAGTTGGACTTTGTGCCCAGTTCAATGCTGTAGTGCATCTCGCGCCTGGTGTAAGGGGTGCTATCCTTAGTGCTGGGGATGTTACCAGCGGTGTCGTTAGGTGCTACGCCAACGAGTTTGGTATGTGACGTGTTTTTCCACACTGGGGCAGCGGTTGTTGTGTGCCCCATTCCGAGTTGACTAAAAAAAGGTTATTTCTCGTAGCCATTTTTTGCTTGGTGTTAATATAGTGGTTTTTAAGGGAAAGATTTCTGTCGAGCGCAACTCCAAGGTATTTGGTTCACCCCTGAACTGCGCCAAAAATATTTCATTTTTGGCTTGTTTACCTAATTGTACCAACGTGTATGTAAATCGAATATTTTAGTTAAAATATTGACTAGAAAGATGGATAATCTTCGATAAGCCATAACTCCTTTGGGTTTCTATATGACATACATATTAATTATGTTCTCCAAATGAGCATTTACATACATATTTCTATTCACGTATTTTTTGCAAGTTTCGCTTGGTTATGTTATATTCGCGAGGCCCGCTGTGTGCTATTTTCGTCTATGCCAAACACTCAATTTGATTTTGTTGATTTTAATATGGTTGAGATTGTGTGTTTTTGTTGAATTTAATTTACTTACATACAGTTCGTTACGGTAAAATGGCCGCGTGTGAAACACCGGTTGTCAACATTAATCTATCTATGTTCGTTTGTTTATATTTGCTTTTAAGGAATTTATTACACGATGGAGTTGTCCAAAGAAAAATATAACTAAAAATAAATTGGAAATTCAAAAGTTGATGACTTAAACCCCTGACTGTAACATAAATTCAAAATTCTGAGTATAAAAGTTTTGTAGGCCTATAACTATTAATATACTTAATATGAAATTTTAGGCTCTGTGCATTGAGCCGATCAAAAGTTATAAGGGACGGACGGACACACACACAGACACTAAATGCTCTACTCCGAATCCATAAATATAGAACATATATGCTGCGAAGCCTCATCATACAAGTCTCGCGTATCCTGGCTTGAAACTATGTCGATATGTTAAGAGAAATGATTCTCTTGAACAAATCGACAGTTGGATAATAATACATACATACATACATACCATCACGCCATGTCCCTCACGGGGTAGGCAGAGAGAACCGAACGCCACATTTTTCTATCTTGACACACATTCATCGCCTCATCAACATTCATACATCGTCTTATACATGTTCGTCTGTTGTTCATGCTTCTTACATTTCCATCTTTCAAAATATCGTTTACATGGTCGTGCCATCCTTTTCTTGGGCGCCCGCGACCTCTTATTCCGTTCCTGTCAGATTTGTATATTTTCTTCGTCAGGCGTTCTTCGTTCATTCTCCCCAAGTGGCCAAACCATCTCAATGTGTTAACTTTCATTCTGTTAATTACATCTTTCTTTATCTTACATTCTTTCCTTGTATCTTCATTCCGAACTCTATCATACATCGTTCTGTTACAAATTCTTCTGAGCGATCTCATTTCAACTGCATTTATTCTGCTTTCGTGCGACTTCTGCCATGTCCAGGTCTCACTTGCATACGTCAGGGTTGGCACTACGATTGCGTTATGAATGGCAACTTTAGCGTCTCTTGATATGTTGCGATCATTCATAACCGGTCTAAGTGCTCCATTCACTCTGTTTCCTGCCATAACTCTTCTTTCAATATCCTTATCAGGCCGTCCATTCCGTTGGAACATACTACCCAGATAGACATACTCGTCGACTTGTTCAAGCCATTCATTCTCTACTTTTATTTGACACACTGTTCTGCTTTCACTCTTTTCAAAGATCATTACCTTTGATTTGCTGGCATTCATTTTAAGTCCGTTTTCTATGCATCCTTCATATACCATACTTACAAGATAAGTATGATAATAACAATGAAGTATTTCTAATTAATGATTCAAGATCATTCCAATGGCGCTTATATTTCGGTATTATGTTGCTCTATGAAATAAAGTTATTTTCAGTTCTTTGGATAATGTGCTCTTACTTTGAGCACTGCGGACATCTGAAGGCAATCCTTTCCATTTAGTGACCAGCTTTATTGACTCTGTCCCAACTCTTTTAGGGAGTTGTTACTCTTGAATATTTAAATCATCCCATCCCATTGAGTTGTCGTGGAGTTCTTGAGTGAACATTCTTGGTTTTAATTGTCTATGACTGAATAACAAGCAAATATAAAAAATAGGGGACATCCTCTTCTTAATACAAAAAATTCTATTGCAAAATTCCAGTACAGACAGGCGAACTTAAAGGAAACTGAAAGCGATTTGATAAAGAATTAAATAACGCCTGAATATTATACAACATGTATCTTCTTCTTCTTCTTCAGCCTATTATCGTCCACTTCTAAACCAAGGCCTCCTCCATTAGACTGCACGTCGTCCTGTCTTGTGCGGTTTCCATCCAGGGCGTGCCAGCATATCCTTGTATGTAATCCCTTCACCTCAGTAACGGTCACCCCACACCTTCACTCTCTTTGTCTTACGAGCTCTCCAAGTCAAGGATTATATCAGTTACTTTTGATCTTTATCTCGCCGTTTCAGAATGTTCAGATTTAGGTTGTGGCCAACAACAAGTCATTCTATAAATTATTCAAATTTCGTATGGAAAATATTCAGCATTTTCATGAAAAGAGTTTGATAAATTGTTTTTTTTTATAAATATTTTATTATGAAAACTTGATAACTCTCCAATGTCATTTTATAAAAGTGATGTGCCTTTTTATCAATTTGAAAATAAAAATTTCAAATTTTAAATTTCCCGAACATGGGGTCACTTTGAAATATTTGACAGTTAAAAAAAATGAGAAGCACTATTCAGATACCCTTCAAAATCTAGTGGGATCTAAACGAGTATTAGATATACATATTTGCAAAATTTTAAATGAATCGAATGAGTACTTTTGTCTATAATCGATAAAGTAAAATGAACACGCCGTACATAGCACACACACAGACATATACACTGTGATGAAACTTTCAGAATACAATCTCAGCATGATACTAGTTGATAATCTGCAATAAAAAATACCCTTAAAAATTGCGAAATCATATCTCCCCACTGGGGTTAGTGAGGAGTAAAAATAATAGGTACATCTAGTTTAAATATAGGTACATCTAGTTTAAATGTAAAAATAAACCTTTTTGAAACAGATAATTATAGTTAGAGTATGATGTTGTAAACTATGTTAAACATGTAGAACTATGGAGAACATTAATAGTTTTTAATTATGTATTCAGCATCTAGCCTACGAAAGGTGACAAGACTTGTGGTTTCTTTTTTTTTAAAAGAATATGTCCTTGTTAAACAAGTACATATACATCTTCCTACGTTCCCTAAAATAAGCAAATAAATGTTTGTGCTATAGGTGAACGAAATCGTTCGAGGCAGGATTCGAACTCGCGACCACTGGATTACTAGCCCAGCGCGCTAACCGCTCTGACATATGTTTTACATATGTTTGGTGGTAAACTATTATATATTTTACACGGAAACTTTAAAAGTTATCTTCACCGATTTAACATTGCCTCCTCTGCTTCATGTCATTTCTGTCAATACCCGGACCAAACTTCGGAACATATCCTTTGGGAATGTTGCCACCCAATGGTGTCCTCATATAGATCGGAGCTCCTCGTTGCTGTCCGTGGGCCTCTTCAAGGTCCCATTGGTCATGCGGATTTTGTGATCTCGAAGAAAAATTATAAAGCTTTTAAGGTTTTCTGTCATAGATATGGTGCCTTACTTTTAGAAGATTCCCGTTAAATTAATTATTTCCAGAGATCTTGGTCACTTCTGTTCGCACTCGTTGATTGTTTCTTTTTGCACTATGGTGCCGAGATTGCTAATCTAGAGGGCTCCATGAGCTACTTTTCGTGCTATGCATTTTTTTTTGTCGTTCACTTAGCGTTCTGTGAAGGGGCCGATTACAGTCCCCATAGGCAGAGCGGGTGGTGGTGGGAGTAGCGAATTATATATTTAAGACCTTTATGATATAAACAATTTTGTGTACTATTTATAATTTCGTTTTGGAAGTCTAAAATCCTGATATCCTCTCGTAGGGAACATTGTGAACATTGGTATTGAATAATATATTATTTTTCTGCATATATTTTGGAAGCATATTATTATTTCTCAGTTTGTAAATCAAAGTTAATATGTTGTATAATATAATGTATTGCTTTACTGTCATTGTATAAATCGAATACAAAATTCCAGCACAGACAGATGAAGATAAGAAGGCGTAAAAATAAAATAAAACGAGTGGGTTGTGGCCAACACTAAACTCTCCACACCATACCAAGCATTCATTTTTTCTTCTTGAAAGGTTGACAATCTCTAAATGCATTTTTATAAAGTAAATTTCTATTAGATTCTTAAACAAATATAAGATTCCCAGAGGAAACAAGTTTTCACTATACGCTATACCAACACAGAAAAACATTGTCACGAAACTCATAGTACGTATTTTCTACATGATACCTGTTGAGAAATTTTAAGTAAAACTGCATTGCTAGCAAGATGAGCATGTATGAGACAGTGTATCAATGTTGATGAGGCGATGTATGTGTCAAGATAGAAGAATGCGGTGTTCGGTTCTCACTGCCTACCCCTTGAGGAAGATAGAAGTGTAGAGTAAAAAGTACACTTGTCTATAGAGACACGTACAATATCAATATAAAGTTGATCACTCAATTTTCCCATACAGAAGCGTTTTTACTTCTGTTATATACATTCTTCATACAAATATGAAATTTATTTCACATTGATATAGCAGACTATAGATTTTTTTCTTTAAATTTTGACAATCCTGCATTTTGTATGTGTATTTTTGTTGTATCAAAATTTCAAACAGTATAAAAATACCTCGATTTTCCAGACCGTGAGAGCATTTTGAAAATTTGGACAGATGGAAATCATAGAGATGAAATTAACGAATTTCTATGGAAAACTAATCAGCTCTAGGTCTATGCACTTTGCACACATGATGCTAATATGAAGTCGAGCGGACTTATAGTTTGGGCTGTAAAAAGGGCAAAAAAAGAATAATCCGTACGGCGTGCGCCGTACGCCATACATACAAACATATCAAGACGAAACTCACAGTATGCACTCTCTACATGATACCCGTTTAGAAATTGATGTAAAAATGCGCTTTAAAATTGTGAAATCATGATTCTCCTCTATTCCATAGTGTGGAGAGTAAAAATGGAAGACAGAACGAAGGCGTAGGATGAAGGCTCTTAAGAGGACATATAACGCTAAACTTAGTGACTGAAAACATAATATATAAAAACCGCCCAATGCACTATGAAGTTACGCGTTAGTAAGGGTAAATATCGCGTGCGTTGAAAAAGGTTTATCGGAAACCCCAAATTTGTTGATTTTTTGCATTTTAAGAACAAACCTTAGTTGAAATGAAAAAACTTTATCGGTCATTCACTTTGATTTTATGCACTCTTAAAGCGTATAAAAGATTTATTTCTCTACGACACATGGTAATGGAGTAATTTAACAAAAATGCTGTAAAAAAGGATATTTTTAATAATTTATTTATGGGAATTTAGGCTGAATTTTAAAATTGTGTGACGAACATTCACTAGAGAAATGTTGAAAAAACTTATACTATTTTTTCTAGAAACACACTGTTTAACAGATTTGATTTGAAATTGAGGTGTTTAGGTTTATATGGCCACTTAATTTTGTGTTACGAAACGCAGTTTGAACATCTTTCCGATCCAAAAACGATGTTTAGTGTCTGACACATTATAGTATGTACTTATAACGATTGTATCGCGTGCGGATGTCGCTTGAAGACACACATTATGTATGTTGGTACCCTTAGTTGAGTATCAATGCTAATTTCTTACATTTTTTGTTTGTATAGAATATTAAACATTCTTTTTTGTTAGCTCTATGAATAATTCAATCTTTCATTCTCTTCAGAGTTTTTTGACTCTTTTTTTTATTACACACGTGGTATCTTACAATCAATATAAAAATATATTAAATTATTAATGGGCTCGGGCAGACGTTGTCCTGCCACAGACATGTTTAACTAAAAAAAACATCGTGCATTTGAAAATCAATTTGCGCATGCTGAAATTTCTCGGGTCGATAAAGTATCAAATGTGGAGAGCAAATGTCGAGCGCGAGTTGGTTGACACAATTAAGCGACGAAAAATATCATTTTGGTCGCGTTCTTCGAGGTAAAAAGTACAGGATGCTCCAAGTGATTACGAAGGGCTGCAATAGAGGTATGCTTCAGAATAGGAAGACGTCAGATGTCATGGTTCCGCAACATTCGTGAGTGGACCGGCATCAGAGACGTCGCGTCGGCGAATTGTTCCGT
Source organism: Molanna angustata (assembly GCA_963576475.1). Lineage (NCBI taxonomy): Eukaryota > Metazoa > Arthropoda > Insecta > Trichoptera > Molannidae > Molanna > Molanna angustata. The sequence goes on along the minus strand of OY754985.1, from coordinate 4,761,288 downwards.
ACGGCGGCGGGTGGAGATGCCTTAGCAGTGGTCGCCAACGCCAAGCAGTGACCGTCCCCCCTTTATAACTTTTGATCCACTCAATGTCAAAAATTTCAGAATATATAGATAGTTATAGGCCTACAAAACTTTTATACTCAGTATTTTGAATTTTTGTTTCAGTCAGGAGTTATTAACTTGGTTTACATACAACTAGTAATATTGGTTTGTTTTAATTTTATTTGTAGTCATTATGTACATTCGCTCAGTATTTCATATATATGGATTATTCCCCACTGATGTTTCTCATTGTTCGTATGTCTATAATTCATTGATATTTGATACTTATACACGTATCAATATAATGTATGCAGATACTTATTTTTAAATAATGTATCGATAATGTCATGTACATATGTTCAATAAAACAATATACGCCCTCCAGGTTATTTGATGTTTATATTACAAATACTGCTATCTCTTTCCCGCATTCAGTACTAACCATAACAATATAATTAATTTCACATGTACCTACTGTCTTTTTTATTTCAATTTACTTATTTAATACAGAGTAAGAAATGAGGACTCAAGGAAAGAATGCAAGAATTGAATGAAATTTAACACATTGAGATGGTTTGGGCATTTGGGATAACGATTAGAACGTCTCACGAAAAAAATATACTTACAATATGAAAATTTATATATTATGTAAAGAAAATAGTTCCTACTTAGATTATATAGGTATGGCTTAAAACTGATATCCTCAAAATTTGTTCGAAGTACATATTTGAAAAAAAATTCCGGGGAAATGGGGAAATATTTATTTTCTGGTAACATTTTTTTTACATTCCACACAATGTAAAGACAGTATACGTACACCTACCGATCTACCGCCTCATACAGACATGTAAATAAAACTTGTCATACATTTGAATTCGAAATTTGTACTGCACGCGGCTTCTGTACTTTATAATTCTATGAGTTCCTATCTAATTTCTTAATTTTGAATTACGTGGCTATTCTAAATTTAAATTTAATTTAATCACAGTTGTTCTTCAATTTGACAACTTTGACAGGCTTTGCACACTGTGCAATGTCTTATTGTAAAATTGATGAATTAACTGACAAAATATATTTTATTAAATTGTTCAAGTGTTATTCAATATATTTCTGAGGGATATGTTTTTGAAAATCTCTTTGTTAAACAATCGAAATCAAGTCTGAATAATCAATCAAATTTGTATGTCTAAATTCAACGTCTTTTTTCTTTGTTTGTTTCAGGTCACACTTCCCCGGGGTGAGAGATGACTTGATCGGGTGCAGATCCATCAGCCGTCAGTCATGGCCCTCAAGGTCTTCCATCTGCTGGCCGTGACGGCAGTCAGCCTCACCATATACGGATACGCCTCGTACTTCAACACTCCCGTGTCCCTCGGCCGCCCAGTCTCCACGCCGACCTCCGTGGACAAGAACACCAGCAGTCCCCTGCCAGAGGCGAGGGAGGAGTGGAAGCAGACGGCCAACGTCACTTCTACCAACATAACGACCAGCGCGGTCTCCAGCGTTCCTCCTAAGCCCGCCTCCATCACGGTGTCTCCGGTAGCCCAGAACGTCACAGCTAAAACGTCCAGCCAGGATCCCAACAGGGGCGTCAAGACGCAGACCTTCTACGTTGCCGGACACCAGTTGCCACGCCCGGAGATCTGTCCCGACCTCGGCATCAACCTCAAACTGCTCACCATCATCATGTCGGCCCCATCACACTTCGAAGCTCGCATGGCCATCCGGCTCACGTGGGGACACTTCGCCAGTCGGAACGACGTCGCCATAGCCTTTCTGCTCGGCAACACGTCCGACCCTAAATTAGAGACGTCAATCAAACAGGAGGGCGAACTTTACCTTGACATACTCAGGGGCAACTTCGTCGACAGCTATAACAACCTCACGCTCAAGACCGTCTCGATGATGGAGTGGGTCTCCAACTATTGCTCGCTGGCGAGGAGCGTCCTCAAGACCGACGACGACATGTTCATCAACGTCCCTCGTCTCCTCTCGTTTGTCGACAAGCACGCCAGGGACAAGCGGGTCATTTTCGGCAGACTGGCCAAGCGATGGAAGCCGATTCGAAACCAAAAGTCCAAGTACTACGTCTCCAAGAGTCAGTACGCGCCGCCCGTCTTCCCAGACTTCACGACGGGTCCAGCGTACGTCTTCCCTGCCGGGCTCGCCTCGGAGCTGTACAAAACGTCGCTGTCGCAGACGTACCTGAAGCTGGAGGACGTATTCATGACTGGCGTGGTGGCGCAGAAGCTGAAGATCAAGAGGAGCCACGCGGCTGAGTTCCTCAATAAACGTGTGCCAATGAACGCTTGCACGGCCCAGAGGGCGATCAGCATCCATATGGTCAAGTTCGTGGAGCAGTTTGACCTGTGGAAAAAACTCCTGGACGGCAAGGCCAAATGCAAATGATCCACGAACAGTGATCTAGATGATGTTAAAGATAATAATGACATTGTTGTTCGTCTCTTCTTTTGAGATGATCTATTATTTGTTTCAAATTTTATTTTGTCAGTATGCGATCTGCATTTTTTTTTTGTATAAATTAATTTAATAATTGGAACTTCAGTCTTCTAAGTTATCTTAATAAAATGACATAGTAACATTTATAAATTTGTTGTATTTTAAACTCTATTTTGAGGAGCTGAAAATAATTTGTCAATTAGAAATAAACCAATTTGTAAAGTAATTTTACGATTGGAATTTCAATCTTGGAACTCTCTTAATTAATTCCACAGGTCGTTAATAAATCAGTTGTGTTTTAAAGTCTATATTGAGAACCTGCCAATAAAAGTATCAGATATAAAATGAAAAGTCATATTTCTTTATCTTGTATTCATTGATTGATGAAAAAAATGTTTGTAGAATTCTCAGGTACCTATCAATTTCCTAAGATTGTGGTATGATAAAGTCATATATGTTTCCCAGGACATGTTGAGTTCTAAGTATGATATCTAATTAGTTGAAAAGTTATTAATAATTTGGTTATGTTTCGAAAAGACAGAACCTTTCAGCAACTTTGTGACTGCAAAAATCTTGTAAATTACACCCGATAAGAGAGATTTTTTTTGAAATATCTTTGAATTATGAAATATCTCTACATTATTTTGTTTTCCTCATTATGTTACTACCGTTTGACAAAAAAATTAAGGTTCGTTTGTTTTTTATTCACGTATGCGATGATGTTCAATTACTGAAGTTTCAATTATATATTTTAAATTATATATTTTTTAAATTTTATGTCCCTTTTTTATTCTATTATATAAATATGTACGGAGGACATCGAAATGTCTATAATATGTATAGTCTTTAACTTGTAAACGATTATATTGCTGTGGTCTTCGGACACCTTTATTTAAAAGTTAAAAAAAATATTTCACAATTTCAAATAAATTTGAATCTATGTTTACTCAGATGCTTTATTTAAATTTATACTCGTATATCTCTAAATTACTCAGTCATATATATAGTATTATTTAGTTCCTGTTTATATAAAATTAAGTATTTTGTGTGTTATAATTATTATTATTGACACTTTTCAGAAACCTAAAATTATTGATTTCAAAACATTGTTAAAAAAATGGTTCAAAAATAGTTAATTTGCTCAGATTTTAAATTCTATTTTGTAGCCAAAATTATTAAATTAACGGAGACAAAAAATATTTTTAAATCAATCCATTTCATAATCTTGCTATTCAATTTCATATTAATATTCTGTTGTTATGAGCATCGAAACATTGAAATATGTTGAATAGCAAAGGTTCTAAGCACCCCTTGAGGAACTCCAGAATCAGTGATCCAGAGGATCACTGTGAATTTGGACTATTATCAAAATAACATTTGCATAGTTAATTTTTTTATTTTGCCAGGAATGTACAAGATAATAAATTTGAAATTCAGTTGTGAATCTCTCAAGCCTTAACTATTTTTTAATTTGTGAATATTCTTCTTAAATTTATCACAATACCATATTATCAAAGTGTGTGATATTATAATTATAAAAAAAAATATTATTAATAATTTATTAAGTTTAATATTTTATCTGTAGTAAGAAAAAATAAATAAATATGCTATCAGTATGTTTTATAGGTATTATAATGGTTTGATTTGTTTTTATTTTCATGTTTATCGTGAAAATAATATAGTTCTATGGTGATATCGGAACATGTATGTAATATTTTAAACTATTTTTCATAATATTTATACAATCTTTCAACATAATAAATTATTGTATTACAGAAATGTACTATTATAAAGAATAATTTGATAATTAATTTATTTATTTTCCAATCATAGGAAGTGTTTGATTAATAACTATGTAGCTTTAAATTGAATCATATTTAAATTTAATTTTTTTTAATAAACATGTTGCATTTTCATATTGTCATAATTCATGGCATTTACGCATTGTCATAATTTATGGCATTTACGCATTGTCATAATTCATGGCATTTATGCATTGTCATAATTCATGGAATTTACGCATTGTCATCACTCATAATGACATTTTCACATTGCCATAGCTCATAACGGCATTTTCGTTACATCATAACTCATAATGGCATTTTTGCATTGTCATAACTCAATGGCATTTTTGCATTGCCATAACTCATAACGTCATTTTCGTATTATCATAGCTAATATCGGCATTTTGTTACAACATAACTCATAATGGCATTTTTGCTATGTCAAAATAATTAATAATGGCATTTTCGTATTGTCATAACTCATAATAGCATTTTCGGATTGCCGTAACTAATTTATATCTATTTATCTCAAATATTTTATATTTTTGTTTCTTTATTGAGTTTTTCTTTCATATGCAGTGACTCTTGTTTTTACAATCTGTCTATATTTTAAGTCAAAAAAACTAATATTTACTGCCATACTATTTAAAATGGTTATTGTTTTATGACATTTGTGATTTTTATATTGTATGATATAATATTTTTCATATGTAATATTATATTTTAGTACTATAAGGATCTGTTAGTGTAAAATTGAATATTGTATAAGGAAATAGTCGTAATTTTTTTCCTACGTATATATAATGAACGTAATTTAAAATTTTACGGCCTACGGGTGACTTAAGATTCGATGAAACATTTTCTTTTTGTATCTTGATCATTCCTTCGAAGATGCGCATTTTGAGATTTTATTTATAACAAAATCTATTTTAAAATGTATAAAGTCAAAATTACCAGCTACAGATGTGCGTTATTTATCTTATTATATGGTATCCACACACACCAATCTCGTCACACCTGAAAGGCAAAGTTCAGGGGGGCATGTCTGGTCCAACCGGCGAAATCAAAACTCTCGTGATTACCCATATGGATATAATTATCATATGGAGTTCTATGACATCTAAAGATATTATAGAACTCCATATAATAATTATATCCATGATATGGGTAATCGTGAGGGTTTTGATTTCGCCGGTCGGACCAGACTTGCCCCCCAGAATAGGCGGTGAATCTCATCGCTTTTTAACCAATGATATATAAAAATAAAAGATACATTACTAGGCTTTAAAATCGGTAAACATAGAGTAAGGTGTGTGCCTCACTTATAATCTTACCGCACTTTAGTTGCACGCAAGATATTGTAGTGTTCGGATGTATTGTTGTAATCAAAATGCCATCTTGTGTGATGAAAACATGTAGTAAAAATTACATTATTACTCTGGTGAAGGAACGACAGTTATATCATTCACTTTCTCATACAGTATAACTCAAACTGTACCATTTTTGTAAAGTGTTTTGTTCTCATATAACATGTCTATGTATAAAATGTCACTGTTTTTAACTATGTGAGATTTTATTTTGTCTTCTACGGGACACCCAAAAATTATAATAGAAAATATTGGAAGCACTATTCTAAGCAGGTGCCTCACAGTATAATTATTTTAATGACAAAAGTATTTATTTACAATTGCAGCTGTCGAAACCTCAAGTACATTTAGTATCAAAGTGAATGGAGTAATATAAAATCAACTTGTATTAAATTTATTAATATGTACCTGGTAAATTTTTTTCGAAAATCACCAAGAGATAATTGTAACTGAATTCGAATTGAACGATACCGAATAGTCAATTTTAAATACGAGTTGTGGACGTACATATTTTTTACTTCATCCAAACAGATATTATTTTCGTTTGAATTTTGAGTTTTACTCGAATAACCACTATTGATTGAAATATCTATTATCAATTTTAAAACTGTTCTATCATAGGTTTAATTAATACACATTAATCTATAAAATAATATAATTGTTTTTTTGTAATCTATGATAAATCTAGGTTTTACGTAGGTATTTTACAATGTCTACTATAACTTGTACTAAATAATATATATTTAATTGTAATTGTTTTGTACTATATTTTTTGTATAAAAATGTGTACCTATGTTATTTTTTATTTCAAATAATGTGAAATTCAGATGGTCAATAACGTTTAGTTTTAAGATAAATCTTTGCTTACTTCTCCGAGAATTGTTACAATCTCACAAAACTACTTTGTATTAAAGAATTTATTTAACAACCCACACTACACAGTTGTATTTTGGGTCCTGAGATCGAATTCTCGATTTATTTATTTGTCGTCTGTTATAGATGCATAATTAGTTAACAGTGAGAGACACCTCTACGTGTTTGTCTGTTGTTTGAGTTTCTTACATTTCTATCTTTCAGTATGTCGTTCACATTGACGTGTCACCCTTTTCTTGGATGACTGACCTCTCGTTCCATTCCTGTCACATTTGTATATTCCCTTGGTTCAAGCGTTCTTCCCATGTGGCCAAACTATCTCGAGGTTTTATCTTTCATTCTAATGATGACGTCTTTCTTTATCATATTATATTCTTTTTCAATGTAGTCATTTCTAACTCTGTCGTGGATTTTTTCAACTCTTAAAAATCTAATAATAAGAAATCACATTAAGTAATGAATGTATTATAATATAGATTTAAACAATTTGTGATAGAAAATCAAGTAACAGAAGGTATTCCTATATTGTTAGATCCACTCGCATCCATAAAAGTAACGTTAGTAGAATTGCAAATTGATTTAAAATATTTCAATGCGTTACAGACAGCTATAAATCATTATTAGTAATATATTTAATATGATATTCTATAAAACTATTAGTTTAATAATTAGGCAGATGGTTAGTTAGTGTATAATTTTGACCCTCTGGATTATCTTCACATTGTTATTATGTTTTAAAGAGAAATTACGAAAGGCCTGTTATTTTATGAATAGGTGTATTATTGTACATAATTTTTAAATTGTAGTCGAATTTATCTATTATAAATGTTATTTTTAAGTGTATGTAATAGTCGTATAATAATAATAAGTCATGGCTATAATGTATGTATAACATCTTCATAATTTTATTTTTGTGTTTTTTTATTGCTATATTATTGTTCACAAATGCAGTCAGTACCCACCTCATATTAATGCCTGAAGAAATTTTATAAACAAAAATCTATTTTGAAATTATATTTTTATCATATTCAGTCTGTGTTTGCCCACAGCAAGACATAGGTCTCCCTTTTCCTACTTCATTCCTCTTGTTTCTGTGGGATTCTCATCCACCTGGGATCCAACAATCTCTTGATGTCGTCCATATAACCTGTTAGGTGGCCGCCATTGTTATCTCTTATAATAACTTCTCTGTCTCCGCTCCTGCAGTATTTTCCTCCATTTATAATTTCATTATTGCTTTTAAATAAAATGAGGATTGAATAAAATAATGAAATACACAGTTTGATAAAAGCGTTTATTTATATTTAATGTGGTAATAATAATGCTGTCACATTATAAAAATAATCCAACTGTCGATTTGTTTAGGAGAACTTTGTTCTCTTAACATATCGACAATGTATCAAGCCAGAATACGCGAGAATTGTATGGAGAGGTCTACTTTTTTCACGGCTTTTCCAACTTTGAAGTAAAAAAAAACCAACTTAGAGGCTTCGCAGCATATATGTTCCGTACACGGATTTACTCAGAATTCGGAGTAGAACATTTCGTGTGTCTGTGTGTGTGTGTGTGTGTGTGTGTGTGTGTGTCTGTGTGTCTGTGTGTCCGTCCCCCCCTTATAACTTTTGATCCGCTCAATTTACAGAGCCTAAAATTTCAGAACATATAAACAGTTACAGGCCTACAAAACTTTTATACTCGGAATTTTGAATTTTTGTTTCAGTCAGGGGTTATCAACTTTTGAATTTTTATTTTATTTTTCCATATATCTCAGAAACCATAAACGTTAGAATGCTGAAAATTGGTACAAACATAGACAAATACAAAATCTCAAATTAGTTTTTTCAAAAAAATTCCAGGGTTTCTCAAACATTTTTTATTAAGAAAAATATTTTTTTTATGATAAATTTATGAGTTTAACTGCCTACATTTCCAAAACTTTTACAATTATCGAAAAAAGCCGAAACACCCCAACTAGATAATTTAATTTTCTATAAAAAATATTAACATTGTAGTAGAAGATCTCAATTTTTTTTTAACAATTTTTATAAAAATTGAATTTAGTGACGACATCGCTTCATACATTTTGTATGGCAGTCGCCTATACACAATATGTAAGAAGACTTAATAGTTTGATACTTCATCTCCAAACATACATACATACCATCATGCTATTTGCATATTCTGGGTAGGAAAAAGGATCTTCCTCCATACTATCCTATCTTGACATACATACCTACATATGTTGTATAAAAAACAAAATATCTGAAAATATTCAATAATTTGTATCTATGGGTTTATAGTTTGGTACATATTCTTCAACTATACATACTATCGCTATCGACAGTTGGATCTCATGTGTTACATGCAACTAGTTAAGTAAATGAGTGAAGTAGAATTAGTAGAGTGAAGTAAACTATTGCATTTTTAATAAATATCTACTGTTGTAATCAGATTCAGTGACCCTGTTTTAAAAAAGTATTATGAAAAAAGAGCAATAGATTTGGTACATTTAAATAGTGTAATTAAAATGTTAATTTTGGTAAAATTTGTACTGCATTGTGAATGACGATATGTAAACTTCAATATTTTAATTTCGTTTAGCAATGTCTATTTGATACAATCTAAATTTATCTATATTTGCATTCTTATTTAAAATAATTAGTTTCCATTATTGTACCATCTGTGGTGCAGAATTCAAAGTATAGCATTGTACTAGGTTTTTGATTTATCGAACCATATAGCACATTGTCAAAACGTAATGTATTTTAGTCATACTGGCATTGCCATCTATGGTTGAAATACAAAAACATAACTACAATCGAACCGTATAGCACATTGTTAAAATGTAATGTATTTTAGTCATATCGGCATTGCCATCTATGGTTGAAATACGAAAACATAATTTTACACTGGCAATGATCAAATTAACTACAATTGAATCTTTGTAACAACATATATTTTATTTAAAACTATTGTATTAATTATCTAATATATTTTATAAAATTACTTCAGTATAATAATTATGAATCTAAAAAAATATTTGCATAAATTATGTAAAGTATATTTAAAAATTACAATTTAAGTTTATTTTGGATTTGTAAATTTTGTTTCACAATATCTTTCTACTAAGTGTATCTATCACCTATCTCAAAAATTAATATATTTAGGATTTAACTCACACAACATGACCAAATTTATCAATGACAGTTTTTTAAAAATAAATTATTAAGATTTTTGTACCTACCAGACATGTAACCTTATTTAAAATTTAAGATTTAGTGTATTTTCTTTGAATCTCGCAAATATATTGACCTCTCCTATGATGTATGTATATTAAATATCCCTAATTTGCTTAATCTTAAAATAATTATAATTTCCAATGGTTTATTACTTTTAATTCAAAAATTATTTTTACCTTACAGTCTAATATAGGGGTCGACTATTATTCGATTTTATGTCCTGGAGTTTTTTAAGTATTATTTTTACATTGAAAATTGAAATTATTTAAAAATTATGACATATGAACAAGTATTCTAATATATAGTTTTTTTTAAGCATTTTGTACATCATGCTCAAAACATTTCTTCCTTTATATTTATCAAATTTTAATTTTTGTTATATTGGAATTGTTTTCAACATATCTTAAAACTTGGATATTCTTGTAGATACTGAATAATCGGGAGTTCCGTGTTGTAATTTTTAATATCATTTGCACAACTCATTATTATTCAAACTATGTATATTGAATCTTTGATTTTCATTCATTCAATTGCTTGTACTGTTTCCTTCCTAATTGTGCCAACTGTAAAAACACAAATATTTTAATATGCTTCAGATCATTTGTAAATATGATGTATGCATTTCAACGCAAAACAATTTGTTTACTCAACTTTTATTTTGTAGAGTTAGTTAAATTTGCTATTAAAATATGATATTACTTTATTACTGTATAAATGACAATTTAATGTTTTAATGTTACATATATTTAAATTGAATTGTTTTTTATATGTACTGGCCTATTTATATGTAGCTATCGGCCCACAGTTTGTTCAGTTCCAAGAAATTTTCAACTTTGAAGATATGTATATTTTAAAAGAATCAGATATGATGGCCAATGAACATAAAAAAATTCAACTCTATCTGTATTTATATCGCCCTTAGTTACCCTTTCTGTATTGCTTGGCATTCGATACTGGTAATATGTTCATAAGCATAGACATATTCTTAGAATTGTAATGAGATTGTCTGTGTCACAGAAAAGAGCTCTCTGGGAGGCATCTCACACTCGGGTCGTCTGGTTCACAAAGTAAGTTCTGGAGTTGTTCCTTAAAGAAGTTGGACAAAGCCATCAAGGCGCCTTACTGTGAACGATGCTTTGGTGTGAGTGGTTCTATAAAGTGGTATAGGTTGCCTCCATATGTCCACAGTGCTCAAAGTATGAGCACTTTCTTTATAGGATTCGAAACTTTTTTCGTTGGGTAACATAATGTATGACCGAAAAATTAGTGTTCTTGGTTAATTAGTGTTACTGACTCATTAAACGGCACTATAAAAATATTATTATTGCTAAATTTAGAAATTTTATTATTTTTTAAATATCTCGTACGTTCATTAATTTTGATATCAAATTTTATTAGTTTTATCAAAAATACTGTACTATTGCACTTGAATTTATACCTTCCCAATTTATTTATTTAATCATTTTTATAAACTATATTCCTACTCACTCACATTTGAATTTGCTCAACTAAAGATGGTTATTTTGGTAATATTTAAATCTAAAAATCAGTTAAAATATAAAATAGATGTCGATTCTGGTGACCATAATATATTTATTTTTAATTGGAATATTATTAATTTGTAGTATTTGTATTAATTTCGATCAAAAACATTATGACATTTTGAACTCAGCTCTCTTTTAAAGTTTATTTTGTTTTTTTTTTTAATTTTATTACCTAAGTATAAAAAAATACTGTTTTTTTTTGTCTACGGCACAGGCCTACTTTTTTTTCTTTATTTGATTTTATATTTTATTAATATTGTGTCATATATGTATTATTAATTGTATGATTGACAACAAAATGCAGTTGTCAATAATGTAGTAGGTAATATATAAACTTAGCCAGCCATTTATTTTATTATAGATAGTTATTTTATTTTTGTGTATACAGGGGGACAATTTTATATTATTGTGGTGTATTTATTGTAAATACTTTTATATTTTTGACTGTATATTGTGTTATAATTCTATGATTATTAATAATGAAATAAAAGACATTTTGGCTATCCACACTTCAATTGTTTTATTTACAAATTCTTGTAAACTCTATTTATTGCAATCAGTGATCTACTTTTGTAAACGTTTTATTTCCCTCGATGCATGTAGTTCCTATTCAGTGTATTGAGTCATATGACAAATTTAAAATGGCTACTTCCAATCAAAATATATACAACTACATTAGGGTGGACTGTGATGTATGGTGTGGGTATTTAACAATGGCAACACCGGCGATCACCTTAGTTGGCCACACTTCCTAGCAGCACTTGGATACAATTGTCAATTGTGAAACAATGATATTAAATAAAAATTGGTATCTAATTAATGTTTCTTAATAATTATTAAAATAACCAAATATTACAAAAAGTATTTGCAGTCAAATAGGGGGCAATATAAAGAAAAAGGGTAGGGTAATGAAATCAAGACATGTAGTAATACTTAGCAGAAGAGAGAAGCTCTTTCATAATGGATTCCAGGCGTATATGGAAACAAAATAGGAATTTTATTGTAAGGTAAAATTCTTCTTCACTTTGATGTAGACTCAATAGTCTGTTTTCACAGAATGTCCTCCTGAGATGCTGAACTCCTGCTGTCTCCATCATTTTGTAAAGTTCATATAATATTATTATAAACTTAGAATCTCCCTTCACTGTGGCAAATCTTTAATCCAAGATCTTCTATTCTTAATGTTAGTTGACGAAAACTATATCTAGAGGGCCTTGGCACAAATAGTCAACTCAAGACCTGTTATAATGTCATTGAATATAGGTACGAATTATAAATAAAAGATACATAATTGTTCATATATTTTTTTTAATCTTTGATTCACATATTTTTCTGTATTTATAACACAAATGTTTATATAATAATTATCTATTTCTATATTGATCGGATTTGATACACATTCTTACTGTAAATTACATACATGAGTATTTGAAATTTCTGATAATTTACATACATTGTTTTATTGGTAGCATAAGAAAATGTTTTCTTAAATGAAACAGATGTAAATTTACAGAAAACATAAAATAAGTTATTTTAGCGTTAAATTATAACAGGAAAGTACCTATACTGTTTAAGTTTTTGTTAATTTGTCGACAGACAATTCTCTGTGATGTAAAATATATAAACACACCATCTTGATATCACATGGGGGTATATAATATATTCATTTCATGCCCCTTCTATGAAGGTGTTGTTGGGTAGTTATATAAATCTATACTCTCATCAACATTAACGAGTCAGGTATTTAACAAACAATCACAAAAATTCCATAATCGTTTATGAATTTTGAAAACCAGCTATTTTGCTTGATTAATATTGCACAATAGAATCTCCACCCTTGTTGAAACTTTTGACGGGTACTATTTATAATTGAAAAATATATGGTTGACTGTCTCCTCTTCCAACCAGCAGTCGCAAGTCACTATCCACTGCACCCAATCCGAATAAATGGCTCTCGGTACAACAGTCACCAATATACACATGGCAGAGTGTCGATAGAATATATTTGCTACATTTGATTTTTTTGAACCAGAAAACCTTTGGAATTTACAGTTTGCATTACAGCGAAGTGTTTTCCCTTAAATTTAGATGAGTTATTACAGTGTTTCTGCCGATTATTAAATAAATTTTGTTTAGGTACCAACAATATGATACAATAAATAAACAATACATATTTCATTCACCTATAGCACCACTAGTATTCATACTTAGTTTATGGAATATATTATGAGGATGTATGTGTACCTACTTGCAAGGACATATTCAGTCTTAAAAAAAAAATGTCTGAGGTTGGTATATATAAAAGTTGTTACTGAAAATATGATGTTAGAAGCTGTTTTTATATTCCATATTATTTTTTCTATTCCACTTTATAAATATTCATGTCAAGTTAATACAAAAGGTATGAACATATTGATTTATTATTAACTTTCTAGCAAAACATTAAACAAAAAACGTGAGTTGTACTGACGTCGATGGATAATTTATCTTGATTGTTTTTTGGTTCACCTTTTTCTAAATAAATATGTCAGAATTTTACTTTTAGCGTTTAATTTTTTGTTTTATTTCTTGTCATCTTCAAAGGTAAGGTTTGATTATTTTTTGTAACCACATTTTTTTTAAGAAGTGAATGGCTGATATGAGACGCCATTTATTTTTAGTGTGCTCTAAGCATGAAAGTTCTACGGATCTGGCAAATTACATGATCCAAAGAGTACAGAATCTAAATAAATATATTTAAAAAATCAAGAAAACTTATGAAAACTTTCAAAAACAAAATATTATTCAAACGAAGGATTCATAAAGTATATTTATGTTTTTGTAAGATGAAGGATTAAAAATTGTAGTTTCCTTAGTGTTATGTTGGGTGCTTTATATTACAAAAGTTATCTATATACATTAACAGATATCCAATCACTCATTCGTAAAATATAATAAAACGTACATATACTTTTTTATTATACATATATAAAATATTCAAAACAATTTAAAAGTAAACATAATATATTTTTTTGTTAAATCCACTATTAGTATACAAATATACTCAACTACCTATATTTTAATATTGACGCTGTAAAGATTGTATGGCTGAAGCAATGTATAAGACTAAAATGTGTTTAATGTTTCTGTGATTAACTACATAATATTTAAGTGTCAAAACAATCGGACATTTCTTTAGTGCTCCACTCCTTTATTTAAAATTTTAAAATCATTTCAATCTTTCTTACTAATGTAAAATGGATAAAAAACCCTGATAAATTATCTGGCATTTGAATGTGTCGAATATTTTTTTATTATTGCATATGCGCAAACATTGGATTTTTTTCCCTGTCGGGAGTCAAAGATATTTTTTAACAGATTTTTAATTATCTGAATAGAGAGGAAGTTGGAATATAAATAATAAGAATGTTGTTCATGATTTCACACATAGATGGCTGTAGTAAAAATTCCTTATTTTCAAGCGAAAAGAATTTCAGTATTACAATGTATAGAACTTTCAAAATTGAATTGATAGGGATCTCATTAAAAAGGCATAATTGGTGAACGTTGCGCAAGCGCATAAAGTGATCACGTAAACCAGCCGATGACAGGTCGTAAGCCCTGTAGGTGCCTTGATTTCCCGGTTCTTCTACAGTAAATATTCCAACTTCGTCTCTATTGAGATAATTAAAAATCTGTTAAAAAATTTGAATGTGTATTAAATCCAGAGAAAAATATTTTATTTCTACTTTTGAAAACCGTTTTCTGAAACATATTTTATCATCATCAATGGTGTTCAGTCAGCTGCAGACCCTGGCCTCCCCCAGAAATTGTCTCCATCCCTCCCTATCCACCACAAGTTTTCTCCAATTTATCAGTTCCACTTCCCTGATGTCACACATTACGTCGTCCAGCCATCTCAACCTAGATCTGCCTCTAATCTTCTGGACAGGTATCTAATACCATTTTTGGAGTACGGTCATCATCCATCCGGCCAAAGTATTCTCCAGGCCCCTCCATCGTTAGTTGGGCCAAAGATTTTCCTTAATATCTTCCTTTTAAACACCAATAACATATTTTTGTCCTTTTTAGTCAGTGCCTAATATTCCGCTCTGTAAGTAAGGACTGGTCGTAGAAGAGTTTCCTATATAAAATAAGTCTTATCTAGTAACCGACCGAAGGTTCCGTTTTGGTTTCGGCAATAAAATTAGTTTCTGTTTTTTTTAGCTTGCAATATTAAGCTTTTTAATTACGATTACTAAAGTAATCTATTAATTTATTAATGATATTTCGTTTTTTTTATTAGCAGAAATAAAAAATATTTTTCCACATACTTATATACTTCAAGTATTGTTTTTTTATTTCATTGAACACATGTTAACTGTCAATAAGCCAAATTTCAGTAAGCAATAGATTTTTAACTGTCTAAAAAGTTTCGGTTTCGGCCGAAACTGAGAGAGACACCGAAGATTCGGGTTCGGTTTCGGTAGAAAATCCTGTTTCGGTTGGAAACTAGTTTTATCACAAAGAATAAATAGTAGAAAAATTGCTGTATCATTATACTCTTGCACAATTATTAAGAAAACATATTCATTCATTCAACCTTTCTACAGCGTCAATATAATCAAATATTTCAATAAAAACTCCTAAGTAATAAAAACGTCACAGTTTAACTGTAAGCAAATGGAATTGTTCCATATAATTCTACGCAATACAAAATATCTTCACAATAAATATTACTTTAAAATTGAGTTATAAAATATTTAATAAATCAGTCTTCAAATTCATAAACATATTATATATCCTGGGATAGGTACATAATATAATTTGTAAACTAAAATGTATTCTTACATTGTTAAATTAAATATAAAAAACATTTTAATAGGACATCTCACATAAATACCTACTGTCTTTGCCTTACTTATGTGAAACAAACATATTATGTCAAAATTGTTTTAAATATAAAAAGCGAATAAATAGAATCTTAATAACAGTCTCTCTCGAAATTTTGATGCTGTTCATCTTTTCATATTTAAGTAGTATGAAATTAAACTTATTGTAACAAAATGAAGAGTTATTTTGTAGAGTAACTTGTCTTTTCTAGTCCTAAAAATTACTTTTTTTCTGACACATTTTGGACAGATGGCATTGCATCAGGGATTTTTGGTTTATATTTAAAGTTTTATCTGTTTGACTACAAAAGAATTGTTCAATTCAGAAGACAAATTGAATATTAGATTAATGCAAATAGTACTCTTGGGATTTCATATTTCGTGTTACTCTAAAAAATAAAAGTTCATTATTTTTCTGCAAAAATCTTAATATTAACATACAGGTATCATATAATTTTAAGCCTGAATATAAACAAAAGAAACCTATATGAAATTATTTGTTAAAAATTGATTAGAATTTTGTAAAAATTTAACAATACTGCTAGCAATGATTGATTTTCTTAGTAGAAGCTATAATACTAGACAAATGAATGTTATTTTCAGTATATAAAAATCCTGATTTCAAAATAATAGCTCTCCTGCACAAATGAAAGAGTACCATCAAAATAATATCAAAAAGGAAAAAAAATCCGAATCAAAAATAGCTTTGTTAGCTTACGTGCCCAACTGATTAAAACCCTGCCACTCCAATATATGTTTACTCCAATATCCTCGATATAATATTTGAGGATAGAATTTAAATAAAATAAAAAAAACTAAATGTTCAGGCTTATAATATGTGGTACAAAACAAATTGTTATAGTATACTATGGCAACTTTGGTCAAAATATACAACAAATCAATTTTTATTAAATGTGAAAACACTTTTTGTGGAATATGTCATTTTATAAATACAATATACCAATTACTTTTAACTGGAAGTTTGATAGAACTAAATACCACACATTTCTCTCTTAGCGTACATTTATTATATTCATATATTCTCAAACACATTCTCCCATAAATCTTGCTTATGTTCCCATCTTTCAGAATCACATTAATATGGGTATTTTAAATTTTACATAGTTTCCCAAAATTCACATTCATAAATTTCTTTTGTTGTAATGCTAATCAATGGTTGCTTTGATGTGTTCAAGTTCATCTGAATGCGCTTCTTGTTACAATATATATTTCAATCTTACACTAAGTATCTTCTAATATGCTCATTTCTTATGCTGTCATAATATGGTTCTAGCTATGCAGGTATGATACTAGTTCTAGCAGACTTCTTTCATGTAGGTATATTCTGTCAAATCAAATAATAAATAAAATATGTCAATATTAGATTTATATCCTAAATGAATGTATTTGATACAACTATCTATTCACATTAATGATTATTATAAAAAAATCATTTTTGATATTCTAATGTTTGTTTTCTTTTCTCTGAGCAGTTCTGTCAGAGAAATATCCATCATGCTATCTGTGATATTGTACCCGACACATTTCTGAAAAATAAATAAACAGATATAAAAAAATAATAATTACTATAATTAAAGAAAACATTAATTTATGAAATTAAATTTTAATCCTCAACAAGAATTAGTTTATACAGTCTTTCTTAATATGTGCGATTAGAGTTTAATCGATGCTTACCCAGTTTTTTGTATGGCTGAAACTGGGTATGCAATGGATTGAAGTCAAGCTACAAATAGTATGCAAGGTCCATAGAATGCTTTCTATAAAGTATCTAATGAAAGTTCTATGGATTTATATAAATTTATATTTAGTGTGGAATTAAACTTGTTTTTTTATAATCTTGTTTACATTTTTATAAATTAAAATATAAAAATAATAACATAGATGTTTGATTTATTTCATCCAACGAGGACTTTATCAAGACTGACAGAATAAGTTTATGATGTGATAAATTTACAGAAGTAGAGTGTTATACATTGTTGCTATGGAACATTTATAGACAATGGCGATGGAGATGGAGAGACATTCCTCTCCGTTCATCAAGAACTAAAAATTCGTAAAGGCTGTCAATAGATAGAGAATTATATACTTACTGCTTGGTCCTTTTACAATTGTGGCCGACTTGGATAAACTATCACTATCGTCTGATTCTGAGCACGCTTGGAAACTAGTGTCTGCAAATATTCACAAAATTATTAATATTTTACTCTTTATCTACTTAAAATATTGGAGGTATGAATATGATGGACACGCTTGTAATATGATGGCAAACGACACCGCAGCGTTGTCAGAGACAAATATCCAAACCTGGAAAACAGGTATATATCCTTTATCAGTTTGTTGCTCATATGATACGTTGTCTTTTCATTTTTAGCTCTTCTTTTCAACTACAATCAGCCAGGCTGTGGGATAACATTAGCGACGATGTTGCTTTGCATCTCATAACAAAAAAACTATATCAAATAATGGGTGATGGCAGGGGGCTAGCGCGTTGGGTTAGTAATCCAGTGGTCGTGAGCTTGAATCCAGCCACGACTGATTTCGTTCACCTATATGTAGTACAAGCTTTTATAGAATATTTTTATTATTGCATATGCACAAACATTGGATTTTTTTCCCTGTCGGGAGTCAAAGATATTTTTTAACAGATTTTTTAATTATCTCAATAGAGACGAAGTTGGAATATTTATTGTAGGAGAACCGGGAAATCAAGGCACCTACAGGGCTTACGACCTGTCATCGGCTGGTTTACGTGATCACTTTATGCGCTTGCGCAACGTTCACCAATTATGCCTTTTTAATTTCCCGGTTCTCCTACAATAAATATTCCAACTTCGTCTCTATTGAGATAATTAAAAAATCTGTTAAAAAACAAGCTTTTATACTTAGATTAAGATATGTATGAGGATATAATATAATGTGCATGTTTCAAGAACATATTCATTCTTCAGTCCCCTCCTTCCTTTCTTTTAGAAAAGTTTTACATAATCCAACTGTCGATTTGTTCAAGAGAATTTTATTCTCTTAACATATCGACAAAGTATCAAGCCAAGATATGCTAGATTTGTATGCAGGGTCTATATTTTTCACGGTTTTTCCAATTTTGAAGTTGTTTCTACAAAGAATTTTTTAAATATAGTTTTAACTGAGGATATTTTATCAAGATTATCCATACCACTTGGATGGGTGTTATCAAGTTTATCCATACCACTTGGAAGGGTGTTAAATATTTTCGATATGCTTACTTGCAGTGTCTTCATTACAATGATCTGTATTTTTTTCCTTTTCTTTTATTAGTATTTTTTCAAAATTGTATTTTTTCCTAAGTCAAGGTACTAAATGCTATTTGTACCAAATAAAATCTTGAGACTACACATTCCTCGGGTTGGTAGGAAGATATTGACTAATGGCAATAAACCTGCCTTTATGCACTCGCTGTACATAAAGTCTTCTTCGGAATGTTCCTCTTGGGAAGCCGAAGTCCAGCAGTCCTCATTTTATTCTCCATCATATTCATACCACCACCTGACTAACACTCGAAATTCAAACCTTTGCATCCACATAGGGCATAGTGTACGGATCAGATGTATTTTATTTTATTTTATATTACTTCTTGGACAACTAACAAGCACTATGTCAAATATTAATTTAACACGCACCTAATAACAAATTGCTATATTCTGGATCAATCATTTTTTCCAAAATAATGTGTAGATCTGTGTGTCCACAACACATGGCCTGGCTTATTTATTAAGCAATTGTATTTGGTATGAAAATTAAGCTAAGGTGGACACCTTGCTTAGAAAATTGCCCAAGTCAATAAAAATTAAGGGTTCAAGCATTTACTTTAATTTATGGAGAGTATGAGGATATAATACATGTCTTTGTCTGATTTTCCATATAAATTTAAAGAGATTTTATAAAAATGACATATAAACAACATCAAAAGCAGTTTGTTTTACCTCCAGTACTATAGATTCCTGATCTAGGTTTGGTCTTTATATAACCTGGTCTATCTTGATTCTCAGCATGACCGAATGTTTGAAAACCCATAGTGAATTGAGCGTAAGGGCTTATCTCAAACATTTCTGTAACAAACAAAGACTATTTATCATTTGAAAACAATTAATAAATAAATAATAAAAAAAATAAATAAATAAATACAATTAATAAAAAAAAATTAATAAAAAAAATTAATAAAAAAAAATAAATAAATAAATAATAATTATTTATTTATTATTTATTTATTTATTTTTTTTTTTTTTCTCTCGCCTTATTGATTGATATATTTTTGTTTACTTATATATAAACCATTGTTTTGTTTTATTTTCTGCTTTATTGCTTGATGTACTATTCTTGATTACCTATAGTTATATAAATCATGTTATATAGAATGCATACTGTCACAAAACTGAATGAAATACGAAAATATTGTATAAATATGTATATTAATGTGATTGTGAAATATTCCACCTCGGTACAGGCTAAGCCTAGTGAGGTGGATATATATATATTTAATATGTAAAAAAGATTTTGTAAATTATAATAAATAAAAAAAAAAAAAAAAAATTTAAAATCACAGATTTCACCTCTCTGTGAAAGTGAATAAAAAGTGGACTATGTCTTTTTCAGCTGTCCAGAGTATAATACAAATAGTTTAAAGTAAGCCCATATATATAGTTCACTTTCAATAAAAAGTTTACATATCAGTCACAAAATTTTTCCTCAGTTTTTTTAAAGTAAATAGATTTAAATTTCTATCTACATTTGTAAATAAATTCACAATAATATCACTATGTACCACAAGCATGGTGAAATGTAGGGATATTTTTATTTACCTCTTATAATTTTTTAAAATGCATTTTATATTGTTTCTCAGGTAGCTATGTCTAATATTAATTTAACAAGTTGCCACATTCTGGAGACTTGTGATATTTATTTCTCACTGGTCTCACTGGTCCAGACTGAAAAAAAACAGTAAAAACTGTGTCTCCACCGGGAATCGAACCCGGAACCTTTCACTCAACAGGTTCATATTTTTAACCAACTGAGCTACAAAGGCCGATTATTAATTTGAATAAAAAATGAATGATTAGGTATAATTGTGGTTGAAATAATATTTAAAAATATTAAGTTACCAGTGCTAGCTTTGCTGGGTTTTCTAGTGCATATGGGTGAACTGTATAACCTTGGACAAGGAGGAGGTTCACTCTCAGACCTCGGCAGAGCACGTATTTCATTGTTCTGTTTGTAATGTCCACCCGATACTGCACCACACAGTGCCTTATGTCTGAAACATTTAGAAAATCAAATTAATAATAATATAAATACAAATTTGTGGGCTGTGAGGTACCAGCCCCCCTAGACAATGTGTCATTTAGCTCAAGAAAAGATAACTCAATGTATGGAAGTGACAGTTGCCAGTCACGTGACAACTGTCACTTCCATACATTGAGTTATCTTTTCTTGTTTCTTTTCTTGAGCTAGATGACACGTTGTCTAGAGGGGCAGCTTAGAATATAGTGCTATCATTGGTAAAGAATAATAGTAAATATTATCATCGTTTTCAAGTGTCCTGTGACAACTGATTAATCGAAAATTCTACAGGCAACATTTATATCTCACACAGTTCAGGAATAAGGTTTACTCATTTTGATTGTACATAGTGCCTTTTTATTAGGTGAGATGAGACTGCTGCGTGGGACACACGCATGTGCTGTTCTTTCTTTAATAATGTAATGCATGACCTCTGGTAGGTACCCCTTATGGTATGAATGTTTTTTACTGTTATGAATCCTTACTACAATAGTTGATATTAGTAAATTTATGTCATTTGTAGAATGATACCATCGAACAATGAGAAAGTCGTAATTAAGAATTAAAAAGATGACAACCCTATGATTACAAAATACTAAATTATATTTATGTTTGTCTTACCTGTGTTTCTGAACAGCAACAAATACACAAATGAGCATACAGAGGAGTAACAGAACACAACTGCAGACCATCACCAGAATACTTGCATCGATAGGTTCATTCGGTGGACCTATTTCCTCTGGAAAATAAATATAAATTGAAATTCATTATCTTTACAGAACTCTTATTATCTTTACGGAACACTAGGTGTTACTGATAGAGGTGTGGGCGAGAGGCCTGTCTGCAAAATCTTTATATTCCTACTTTGAAGACTTTAAAGATCTTCCTCGACATACATCAAAAACTGTTTGAATGGTGCAAAGGTGCAATCAAATGCAAAGACATTGCCTAGGTGACATTGTACAGGACAGGAGAACACACCAATTAAGGACAAGAAGCCAATAAATAAGGATATAGCCAGGGAGAATTTTACACATATACATATGATACATATATATTTTTTGCAATAAGTCACACCAATGGAAAAATACACAGGGCAAGGTGGTTGTCAATAGTTGTCCCATAATTTAATGTTGAAATATCTAAAAGAAGTGATATTTTATTGAAATGTAATATCTTACGTCCATCTTCTGTTTTGGTAGAGACGGTATAAATGGCAGTAGTTGGACCAGCCTGGTTGGTAGCCGTGACTCTAAGTTGGTACCATCTGCCTGACTGAAGTCTCGACAAGATCAGTCGATGATTAGCCACCTCCTGGAATTATAAAATATAATGAATGTTAAAAGACATGATCACGAACGTTGAAGTTATACATAGAACAAACAATAATAGAGAACTCTTCACCAATATTGAAACTTCAAAATTCTTTTCACTGCATTTAAGTATTGTTTTATATTTTGTTTTTTGTGATTGTTTGTTGTTGGTTATAGTTTAATTTGTATATCTAAATTAAATTTCTATTTACTGTCAATGATTGATAGGTATATATTTACAACTTTGTAAAAATCTTGTGCCATATATTATTGCAAAATAAAAATAAAAAATCAAATAAATACTATATGTTCTAAGATCTGGCAAATATGGGCTAGTCGTTAAGGGGAAGATTGAGGGCCACAGAGGGGTTGTGACTTTCCTGGCTCCGAAACATTTATGAGTGTACCAGTCTGAGGAATGTGAAGGAACTGCTTAATGCTGAGATGCTAAGATCAGGGTGACTTGACATGATACTTAAAGAAGATAAATAATTATTATAAGAAACAATAATGATGCGTGTGTGAGCGAGGTAGATTGTATATTAGCGAGCCGTGCCTAGTGCCGGCGTTCATTCTTTTATCTCGTCACGTATACATGACAGCTGATTCTGTTCCTAAAAGACGATTGTCATCTCTAGATGCCACGCCTGCACGCACAGCAAATATGCCCTTCCACAAGTACTGCGAGTTCTTTTTCATATCTGTCATCAAGACGCTAATTAGTAGGTACTCATTAACCCCTATATCTTATTGTATAGTATAAGAATAATAAATTGTAAATATATGTAAATCAAGAAAGTAAAATGATAGTTTTGTGAATCTTCTCTAGTTTCCTTATAGTCCAAGAACCAGACCAGACTTATGTCATAGTATAAAGGTTGAAATTTTTTCTGCATAAGTACCACCATAGCAGGAAAAAGCGATTGGCAACTATGAACCCTGAGTAGCGGTGGCTTTGGCAAATAACAAGTAGCAAAGGTATAGAAAACTGTTTTTTCAACACGTCAGTTAAGTGTGATTTTTCAATTTCGTTCAGTGTCGAACATGACTCTCCCCCTTCGACCTCTATGCTTTCTTATACCTCGCCACTCTGTGCCATCAACTTCCTGCCACTCATTTTATATCGTCAGACCATCTTGTTCACGGCCTGCCCAGATTTCTTTGGTAAGTTCTCGGTCGCCACTCAAGGGTACGTTTGGTCCATCAACAGACACTTTGATTGCGGAAATCCTTTGGAAGACACCTTTTGTTAGTTATGAGCCCTCGCTCTATTAGTGATTTGCCATACTAATATATTTACCGGCAGTGGGTCTGGCTGCAGCCATTGTCTGGTGCCCAACGGCCGATAGTCTACACTCCACCTGGCTATACCGCATTCTCCGTCTGTCCAACTGTCGAGGGCGAACCATATATGGCTGCTGTTGCTGTTGATCCAGTCCGTTCCAGTTGGAGCCACCATCGCTGGAAAAATAACATTTGATTATATTATTTAGTTTATTGACGGACAATTCTTGGTGAAATTTATGACGACATTAACTCTTAATTAAATACTTAAACATTTATTTTGGTAATTAAAAAAAATATAAGCACATATTATTCTACAAAGTATTTATTTTGTCTACTAACAAATTAATATTTTAGGTGATAAGGCTCATAATAAACTGGTGTTAAGTACAGTTTTCATTGATTCTCAGTGATATTTATAAAAATTCCTTGAATCATGATTGAATGCGGTTCAAAGTTACTTCATAGATGGCAATAGTATAATTCCTTATTTTCAGGTGAATTGTTACACATTATTCAAATATATAGAACTTTCAAAAATTACATTGATAAGGGAACTCAATAAGAAGGCATAGTTGGCGAACGTTGCGCAAGCGCATAAAGTGATCACGTAAACCAGCCGATGACAGGTCATAACCCCTGTAGGTGCCTTGCGTTCCTGGTTCTTCTATAATATCCCAACTTCGTCTCTATTGAGATGTGAAAAAGTTTGTCAATAAAAATATCTTAGTCCATGTTCAACTGAAACCTTATTAATAAAAATATTTGAACCACAGTTCAGTTGAACTGGCAACACTTATCTATTTTTAAAGATTATTGGTGTGATAAAATTAAATATAATCCTATGGCTAAAAAATAATGGTGAGTACCTACATGGTATTGTGACATGGTATTATTAAACTGTTGTATCCAATAAATTTAATGAAAAAAAAAAAACAAGACAGACTCAGGACACAGTCGGAAAACAATGTCTCAGTATTAGAAATGCACTATGAATTTACCAGCTCCCAGAGTAGTTGCGATGGCCACAGCCGGTGTGGAAGGTCCAGCTACGCCTTGTGCTATCAACTGGACTTCATACTGCTTCCCGCACGCCAATGAAGACAGGGATCGGCTGCCTGTTGTGGCACCACCAAACTGCTCACTTTGCCAAGACTCTTCGCCCGTTCTCCACTTTAGAGTGTAACCTGGAATTTTTTACAAACCATATTAATGTTTGCATGAAAGGCCACGATAAATCAACCAGCGAAAAGATGGGACTAAATTAATAATTATGAATTACATGTTATGAAAAATAACATGTTTTGTTTCAATTTGTTTTACTCTTTTGAAAAGTTTGTTGTGTTATGTAACTTAGGTAGGTACCTAATTATATACTTGAGTATTAAGAATGGTAACACTGTGCATAGGTTACAAATTTTCATATGATATACTAGATGTCGTAGTCGAAGTGAGGCTTTTTTCCGCGAGATTTTTGACAACTTGGTGGACAGAACACATCGTTTTTCTATAGAGAATAATGACAAATATGAATTGTTTTCAGATTTATTTGTCGTAAAAAACACTTTATACATCAAAATATAGAGAACAGTTATCTAGGAAGTGTTGAAATTTAAGGAAAACTGCAATATGTTGCCAACCAAAACGTCAAACGTGCGATATACCATGACTCACTTTTTGTATGGAGTACTCCATCTAGTATATTAAAATGAAAATCTATGAGGTTAACTAGTCTAAAACCAAACCAAACTTTTAACTAACTTACTTATTTAACTTATTGAATAATATGAAATTATTATTTTTATTAAAGATTTTATCAGACAGGTAGCTATGTATGTATGGTGATATGTCTGATCTCACAACAGTATTCAGTTCAGTCTGTCAAGTTTACTATAAAAAATATTAACACTTTGAGTAGCAACAAGTTTTGGTAGCAGACTATTTCACACATCCACAACTCTGTTGGTTAAAAAATGCCTCCAGGGATCGATCGAAACTGTGTTTGTTATGCTTCAAACACAGTTTAATGGCTAACTTAATGAGAATGTTATGCTTCAAACACAGTTTAATGGCTAACTTAATGAGAATGTTATGCTTCAAACACAGTTTAATGGCTAACTTAATGAGAATGTTATGCTTCAAACACAGTTTAATGGCTAACTTAATGAGAATGTTATGCTTCAAACACAGTTTAATGGCTAACTTAATGAGAATGTTATGCTTCAAACACAGTTTAATGGCTAACTTAATGAGAATGTTATGCTTCAAACACAGTTTAATGGCTAACTTAATGAGAATGTTATGCTTCAAACACAGTTTAATGGCTAACTTAATGAGAATGTTATGCTTCAAACACAGTTTAATGGCTAACTTAATGAGAATGTTATGCTTCAAACACAGTTTAATGGCTAACTTAATGAGAATGTTTTATTTTTTTTATGAATAACATAAACAACACAGTTTGCTCATTGATTTGGTAATTCTTTTGTGAAGATATATAAATATAAGTCAAAAACTATTAAAAAAAATTTACATTATCAATACTTATGTGTTAAAAAGTAGGTACATATTTTTCTATTGAAATCATTGTAAAAGAACTAAAACAAACTTGAGAACTCCTCCGCTGTGTGATTTGTATATGCAGTAAAACCATGACTACACCAAAAATGAATAATAATAATGATGTTGTCCATATTTAGTGTCAACTGTACAAAAATACCTGCCTAATATTGGAGTTGTATGATTGGGTGGGGCCCACTCTAGGGCGAGTGACTGTCTCTCTGGTATAGCACGGAGTCTTGGAGCGGCTGGTGGCGCTAGAACCTGCACTGTATATGATACACTGTCCCATCCAAAGAGATTCTTTGCCACACATGTATAGTTACCCTCAAGTGATGTGCTGATATCTGAAAATATGAATTTGTCATGGAAAACGAACACAATACTTTAAATTATTGTTTCTTACTCATAAAAATGAACTAAATAACATATTCAAGCATAGTAGAATCACAATTATCCAAACTCAACCTATCTGGATCGCCAATAAATTACCCGGATGACTTTGAGAAAAAAAAACTTATTTAATTAAATCTTATGTTGAACAAATGAGGAAGTGCCCAGGAATTGAAATGTCTTGAGTTTTTTTAACATATAAAATGACAACATCGCAAATACAGATGATAACTTAACTTGATCTGTTAGAAGTATTACTACTACGTCGTCAACTGCAAAAACTGAGTTGCCTTTATAAATGTTTTAGAATATTGTCCGTAGACACGCTATCTGTAATATGCTAGGCATATTTCAAAGTTATTTCTCAGGTTTTTACTTGACCACAATGTTTAAGAATATTAACAAGCCGTTAGGAAAAATTTATTATGGATGTTCAGGAACGTCCATAATCCATCATGTGTTAAGAAATCATAAGTACTGATTATGAGTACTTTAGGAAATGAAAACAACATTTTCCATTATTATTTAATTTCCTTTTTTCAATTATTATTCAATTATCCAGAAATTTGGTTAGATACTCAATTATAATTATTGTAAACAATGCAATATATTTTTTTTAAATAATATATTGTATGGAGGGATTCATTCATTCAAAATCACTGTCCTTTTTCTTCTTGTCAATATCTGTTACTATTACTGTCCGTTATTAATAAATAGCACAAGTTACCATTGATTAGGAGACTATCGTCACTGTTGAGCGTGAAACTGGGATGATGTGTGATGACTCTAGTGTTGTGGTACCAAACAGTGCGAGGCTGAGGACTTCCCAAGGCTCTACATGACAGCCTCAGTGAACTTCCGGCACCTGCCAACACTTTACCGCTCAACGATGAGACTCCAGCTACCACTGCAATGAAATCATTATATGTAATATTTCAATCAGACATTCTTATTTTTGTAAACAAAAATACTTTTTTTTACAGAAGAATAAGAAATATAAAAGTGCTGTAACCATCTATATGTGCTGGTACTAAACCGATGGATTGAATATTGTATGCATTCTTGTATATACATTATTATATACAAGAATGCATACAATATTCAATATTATTTGTTGTATATAATACATTATTTGTTGGAACATTTATATCATCATGAAATATTTCTGTTGAAGTAAGCAGAGAAATGATATCAAGTAATTAGGTTGAAGGGTTGAAGTGTGCTAAATTTTCCAGCTTAGATCTATTAATATGTTTAAATATTTTCTTATGACTGTTGGTTTGTCCTCGTAACGCTGCTAAGATCAACTATTAATATATCAGGCACACATACTAAGAGGTAGAATATAATTACCGGTCGCAAAATTCGAATATCAAGAGAGCATAAATTAAGAAATGTGTTTCTTTGAATTGAATTAATGCGAGATAGGTGGTTTAATAAATATGGTTAAAATATCAGGGGTGCCATAGAATAAGGTGGAAAGTAACAAAACAGCATACTAAGCACGAAATAAATTCCGTCTACCGGGTAAACATAATGAGCAGAAGGTCATAATAACATTGAATATATCATTTTTGATGGGTTTTAAATAGTATGTTTATAATATACATGTTTCATCCAGCCTGTTCCTTCCACGATCACTGGTGAGAGCTGATAGCACGATTTTCAACCATTGCAAGAATCAGGATTGAGAAGAAGGGTGAGAAAAAATTAGTAATAAAAAACGGTTGTAAATCGTTTCAAACCATAGCAGACATACACAGATATTAGCACTATATAATTTCTTTTTATTTACCTCTATCACTTGGCTCAGCTGTGACAGTTCTGGATGGTTCACCTTCTCCCAGAACAGTTGCAGCTATGACCCAGGCTTCGTACCTCCTCCCTTGCTCCAGACCTCTGATAGAATGGGACAGAGAGTCTTGGTGTCTCGCAGTGCCACGCCATTGATCTCCGACACGGTAACTTTGAACTGTACCACCACTAAAATTAACAATCAAATTCATCATACAAAAAGTAAATATTATAATCCTGTCATTGGTGTAATAATAAAATATTGGGATGTGTTTAACTTCATAGAGCTCTTATTTACATTGAGATTTATAATATTTTATTTTATTTAATTGATTGAGCACAGACACAGGCATGAATGCCCAAAATTTTCTGCGCATAAAAGTTATACAAATTAAGTACATTGTAAGTATTGAATGTAGGTATACAGTTTCCTACCTACACTACACTACACTATGCAGTGTACGGAAGGTGCAGTGTCTATTTTATATACCTACACCTATAATTATTATGTTGCGGGTGGAAGTTACATAGCAAGTTACATTGCACTACTAAACATTTAAAATATTTAGTAATAGGTACTCTATAATATTATAATATAAAAAAGTGGTCTTCATAATGTTTTTTGTATAAATGAATAAAAAAATATTTATTTATTTATTTATTTAATATTGCTTCCCGGGCAACTAACAGGTACTATGCCAAATATTATTTTAACATGCACCCAATAACAAGTTGCCACATTCTGGAGACTTACGATATTTATCGTCTCACAGATCCAGACTGAAAACACAATTTAAAAACTGTGTCTCCACCGGGAATCGAACCCGGGACCTTTAGGTCAGGAGTCAGATACCTAACCCACTGAGCCATGAAGGCCGACAAATATTGAGATTTTTATTATTTATTTACGGCATTAAATTGCAGTTCAGAGGTGACATCTGTGCGAGACACTGTCACCTCATTTATAAGGACTGTTGCTTTCATTGTTTACAAATAAATCAACTTCTCAAAAGATGGCGTTACATAAAGGTTTCTTCGTTACCTCATAGATGGCAATAGTATAATTTCTTATTATTCAGGTGAAATGTTTACACATTATTCAAAAATTTAGAACTTTCAAAAATTACATTGACAAGAGAACTCAGTAAAGGCATAATTGGTGAACGTTGCTCAAGTGCATAAAGCGCATCAGTTAATCATTTTAAAAAAATAGATAAAAGATATACACACTTTGAAATAAAAAAATAAAAACAATGATATAGTTACTACAAGAAAAGCTACAAAATAAAACAAAAAAAGGCGATACTTAAAATATGTGAGGTAAGAAAATATCAGTTAACCATCTAAAAATTTGAGATAACATATATACACACACATTGGAATACAAAATCATAGAATACTAAAAACAATCTTATACATAATTAGAAAAAAGAAGAAACCTACGTATTATAAAAAAACGATAATATTATAAAAAATAATAAAAAAAAAATAAAATATTGAATATTATAAAAATATAAAAATATTGTAAAGAAAGCAAAAATAAGTTTTGAGATAAGAGATCAAGGCCGTAGCCAGAAAAAAAGAAGATATTTCTTTAGTAAGTAACAAAGAGACTGCAGTTACATATGGTGCATCCATTTCACTCTGTTGTTACGGTGCACCCATTTCAAAATTTTGTATGAAAAAAATAATTATTGAAATATATTTAATAATTCAGCATTTTTATCACATTTTTTTAGTGTGACACTGCGTCAGTTATACTGGTACATGCTCGCACATACATTAGATTTTTAGATGTTCTTATTTTTCCAGAACGCGTGAGACAAACATACACACTAATTCCCCCCGAAATTATTTTCTGGCTACGGCCTTGTAAGAGATTGATATCATTTATACTTTAATGCCATCCTTTTTTTGGTCAACTCTAGTTTCTCACTCTTTTACTTTCAATTCATTCTCTCCATGTGGGGATTCTGACTCAGTGTGTTCACTATCATTCTATTAACATTGTTGAAAAATAAATTTACCCATGAGCTAATCTGATGTACACCGTGTAGTGTGTTATTCTTCCATTAGGATACAGCGGAGGTAGCCAACTGATCAACAAGGAACTTGATGTAGAAACTAATATCTTCACATCGGCTGGTGCACTTGGTACTAGAAACAATATATTTTTGTTAGTCATCATCATCATAATTATAACAAATAAGCTAGACAACCCTTGTGGGTAGCTGAATCCAGCGATCTCTTCCATTATTGCATTTCGGAAGCCTTGGTTCTTCTGTTTCTGACTAAGCAGAATGGATACATTAGCGCTGACATTGTTCATCCATCGCAGTTTGAGCCTTTCTTGTTTTCTTCGTTCCTGCGGTGTGGAGAGTGTGAGGCATTTTACTGGGTTGTCGTCATCAATTTTGACTATTTGACCAGCCCATCTCAGACTTGATAGAACTGATCACATCGGGATCCCCCATATAAGTCGTATAGATCATTTTTGTCAATATTATTATCAAATTTATCTCATAAAACATCAATGACACAAAACATAATAATTTTGGGTTGGAATTAATGAAGGAAGTACCTAATCGAAACAATTTATATTAGTGCCAGTATACGAATGCATTTCGGGTAAGATGGTCTCTTTCTTTCATGGACAGATATCGGCAACCAAAGGAATTGTTTTGAATATTTTATTTTTCGATATTATTATTCAACATAGGTACCTGTATACATATACTCGTACACTGCTTGCCGTATTAGTACAGAAGGTAGGTTAAAGAGGATATTAAATTGCAAACAGGTACTTATTAACGAAACATAGTTATAATAGCATTTTTAATAACATTTCTCTTTTTTATTAGATTAATTTCAAAGAAGAAAACTTGATCTTGTATTTTATTTGAATTGTGACTCAAGTCAAACAATATTGTTACTGAGTATATACGTTGGGAAGACCACAGAGAAAATTTTAATGTCAAACTGCTACATAACATAAATG
The DNA here is from genome assembly GCA_963576475.1 of Molanna angustata. NCBI lineage: Eukaryota > Metazoa > Arthropoda > Insecta > Trichoptera > Molannidae > Molanna > Molanna angustata. Next base: position 4,729,436 of record OY754985.1, on the reverse strand, counting down.
ACAACAACGGGTGTGCATATTATGGTATAAATAATATTAGAATAATAACATGTCAAAATTTACTGTATTAGTTTATACTTTTGTGTTTAAGATATTGGTAACTATGTAATATTGTAATTTACTGTGTTGTGATGTCTGGTGTCCGCTCTATGTAACTATGTATAACCAAAATGTCAAATATTTGGCTTGGTAAAATTGTAAACTGCTAGCCCTAGAACAGGGTTACCTAGTTGGGCAGCAGTAATCTTCATAATAGTCTTTGTGATAAAGGTGTGAAAAATAAATAAATAAATAAATAAATAAAATAGCCACATTGTTTTATGGTATTTCTCGGTAGGTAAGTGTCACCATTGTTAAAACAAATTAATTACTGTCACCATTGCTATGTACATACAGGTAGCTTATTAGGGGATTACCAAATGATTCTTGACACAAAATTAGCGATAATACATTTTATGACAACCTCCGATAAATGTTTTGTTTATGGTGAGACGCAAAGAAGTAAGTAGAGGTGAAGTGGAGGGTTTAAACGCATTCGTATACTGGCCTTACTATAGTTATTTATATTTAATCAATAAGTCATTGGAATAAAGCTCATTGTGAAGGGATTTCTATTTAATTTGAAACAACAGAAGTCACATTTTTTTTCTGTTATTCTAATAAACATTAAACTGTTAATGATGAATGTATATTTCAACAAAATATATATTTCTGGTTTCAAATTAAGAATTAACAATTTCAAATTTGATGGCATGTCATGGCCTCATTGTATATTTATAATTAAAAAAAATGGTACAGGGATCATCAAAGGTTTGCCATCCCTGATCAACATTGTCAAAAATATGAAACTTGTTTTACTAATTTATTAATATTTGAAAAAAGCACTTTTTTATTTTTATATATTAATGTTGAAACGTTTTCGAACTTCCTTGCATCATCAGCAACGTTGTTTCTTAAACGATATAAACAAATAATTAAAATAAAGCTTTACTTTTAAGTCAATCTGTACAATTCTTAAAAAAATAATGCATTTCTCTCAATTGAATTTCTTTACTCTTTTTTTTTCATGTACAATCATTTAGACTACGATGCTGTTACATTGTCATAATCTGTTCAACAATTTAATATAGAATACTTACAATCCTCCAAGGTGGTGCATATGACAGGAGATGAAGTAGGTCCCAATCCTGTCTGACAATGTCCAGCCACCCATATGCTGTAGTTACTGAACTTTTGTAGACCTTCCAACTGCACTGAACTGTGGACTGACGTTGTGTTGTGTTGGCTTCCATCTTTAATTCATTGAGAAAATAGCCAAATAATTAATAATGCTTTCGAAGTAAACATTGAAGAACAATTTCACCTATTACAAATCACTAAATCAAATCAAATTTTATCATAAACCACAAATTAATTATTTGATACAACCATTTTTGAAGCAACTGCTTCTTCCTCAGGATGTATTACAACTGTTTAAAATGTCACAAAGTTAACTCTAAACATAACATGCAGTCATAGAATAATAATAGTATAGAATACTCTTTAGCCTTCAGTAAACGCGACTGCTTTATGTTGACTAATTTGGTCAACATTTTGCTACGAGCATTCAGTAATCATTTGGCCGTCTGCGTGACACGTTCTCCAAATAGGTAATTTTTTAACTGCTTGCAAAATTATTTATGCAGTCATAACGAGTAGTACTATACGAACAATGTCTACCAGCAGAGTCATACATATATTGACACGAGCCGGCCAATAAAACGGCTTCACTTTTTCAGCGAGGTATTGTATGGGAATGAGTATTCTATAGTTTTATTATTCTATGTATGCAGTGTATTTATATTAATGAAGTTTTAGCTCTTCCAACTAAGTTGAAGTATGTGTCTTGGCTAGAGATGTCATTCAGCATCATTTGTTTGGTGACCACAGTAGGTATATAGGTAATTAGTGAGTCCCATAGAGATCTGTTTGTTATAATAGATAACAGTAAAAAGATTAGCAAAGCGTTTTTTTTCGTTTGCTGCATTTCGACAAGGGGGTCGCTGGTCTAACAAAACGATTGATTTATGAAAAACTAGTTACCCATGCCATAATAGAAAACGGTGTATCCCAGCATAGCACCTCCTTGCAGGTGATGTGGTAAAGGTCTCCAGCTAATCCTTAGACTACTGCTGCTTACTGCAGAACATTCCACAGCTTCTGGAGGGACTTCTGGAACTGAAAAGTGATCAAAATAAATTGTTTTTTACTTTTTTAAAGCTGATCATTTTATTTTGACACTACATTTTGTATATTCAAATAAACTGGACTGTGTAATTGACTAAAAAGGTTTTTATTCTTATGTGTATGCTGAGGATAGCATAATTTTCAATCTTGCACAACTGAAAGTAAGTATATTCACAAGGAACATACTGTTAGATGCATAGAAAAAGTTCCGTAATGATTGTCTCTTTATTCTACTTAACATTATGATCTTACATTTTAAACAAACAAAAATATTTTCCAGGAATCATATCACTGCTTTTTTGTAGAACTAATAAGTGTTGTAAATATTCAATTTAAATAATTAAATAAATAACTATTCAAAAAACTATTTTGCTGCCATTGTATTGTCATTAACTTCACATTAGCTTTAGAAATCAATTTAAATAATTTCTCCTCTGCTGGAGAACGAACCCAGCACGCCCATACAGAAACCAAATGGCTTACCAACTGTACCACTGCACATGTTTTTCGTTCCTCTAAGACAAAAATATAAAAGTCAATGGACAAACCTCCTTCGGGGGTGTCTCTGAAGAGAGGAGGTGATGGAGGACCTACTCCAGCGCTGTTGTAACAACTGACAGTCACAGAATAACGAGAGCTCTTCAAGAGATCCTTCATTGTTGCTTGTTGGCTCATTGGACCAACCTTTATTGATGACGCTTTCTCTTCTGAAAATAAATAATGAAATAAAAATGGAAAACTTTTATTTCAGATATACAAAACTATTTAGATACTAATGAGATTGTAAAATTGAAAATGAAATTACCAGCTAAATTTAGCTTCGTTTTTAGATAGATAAATTTACTAATGAACTCAGATCATAATATTTTTATATATTTTTTTATTTATAATTGACATGATTTTTATACAAAAGAGAGGTTTGAGAACAATAATAAAACATTGAAAACAGAGACAATGGAATGATACACATACACATCATACATCCATACCATCGACACTTAAGTTTTGTTCTCAGTTAGTATTTTTTGCTCTCCAATATGCTAGGGATAATCCTTGTTATATTGGGAGCAGTCTTTAATTTTTGTAAGATAGTAACAACTTCAATATCATTTTTTTTTAACAGCAAACTGTTGGTATGAGGATCATAAAAATGTTTTAACAACAATAAAAATACAAAAGATAATTAAAAGTTATTGACAGAACTATTAACTCCCATTATTCATCATTGCCTGGTACAAAATGCACTAATAACCAAAATAAATATTTTTTTAAATGTTTCAAACTATCATTTCTTGATAGAACTTCATAATAACATTAATTGAATCAAAATTATAATAAAAATATTATAATTTTGATTCAATTTATGTAACAATTTAGTTTACAAACGCGACCGCCATTTACCAGTATCGCTCTATGACTAAGCATCGTCAGAATGGAGAAATAATTATATTTTCAAAATAAATAAATAGACCAAAGTATTTCATTTGAATTAAGATATGAAATTATTGGTGATTTTTATCACTGACCATGATATAAATACATACTTGTTTTGTTCTGCCATTGTTAAATGCCAGCCATCTTATTACTGCTGCTTTGTGCAATATTGCAACTTGCAACCATAGTAAGGGAAAGGTTTACAAAAAAACAGTAAATACCTGTAATTTTGCACACTGATAGGATTATAGATAGCCATTTGTCAAGTTGTTCCAACTAATCAAAAAACTAAATGATAAATGGGAAAAATTGAATAACACAAACCGGCATGATGTGTGATCTGTGGAACAGCCTTGACAATGTACCCCAAGAGCAAACCGTGCAGAGTGTGCGCTGGAGGAGGAAGCCACGCCACTTGCAGCTCTCCTGGACCTGGGCCAGACACTACTTGAACGTTCAGGGGTGAGGAAGTTGGTGCTAGAAAAAACACAACATTTTCAAATACTGTAAAGAAGTAAGAGAAAGACGGAATTGATACCTTTGATACGTCTTTGTGACAGAGAATTATGTTAATACCATGCACTGCTATAGGAATCTTGTGTCCATATTTAATGTTCTGCAGATAAAGGATTGTCTGCATTATTCAATATTTTGAATAAATTGCCACAAGCTCCTGATAACCTCTCAAAACTCAATATAATGGGAAAAGTTGAAGATAGAAAATCCAGAGTTTGCTCACAGATCCGATATAGTGACCTTGTCAAGTCTGGTACAGGATTTTTAATCTTCAATCCCTGCTATATGGAGGTAGACTGCTTGTCTAGTAATTGAGTATAGTCGCCACCCTCAGTAATGCGGCCAAGACAGAAGCTATCATTTCTGGATTCTAGCTGACGGATTAAATTATTCAATGAACTGGAAAACAAAATAAATAATAACAAACAATCCGTTAGCTTACCTTCTTCCAGGGTAGTGAACAGCAGAGGTCTGGTGAAGGGACTGAGACCAGCCAGTCCAGCTGAGCACAGTCTAGCAGCATATGGTGTAGCAGGTGTTAGATTTGTTATCTCTGCGTACTGACGGCTTTGATCTACCACACTGAAATATTTTTTTATAAATTTAATTGTTTTTGTAATTGTAAAAGTACAACAACATTGTAAAGACAACTGGCAGATTTAAATAAATTATCGAAAGAAGAAAGAAATTATGATTATTGGTATGTATAGCTTGTTAATCATGCCGTTCCAATACCATTTCAAAAGCGAAACATCCTGAGGCAGCAGCTACACAATACTGTTTTCCAATTAAAAGTATTTTGGTATGACTGTCAGTCAGTCAAATAAACTGAATAATGTTGCCATATCTCCAAATGTATACCAACTATTCTGCGTTTCACTTGTGCAGTGCACTTCATGGTAATGTTGGTAAGACTGTCAGTCAGTCAAATAAACTGAATTATGTTGCCATATCTCCAAATTTATACCAACTATTCTGCGTTTCACTTGTGCAGTGCACTTGAGGGTAATATTGGTACGACTGTCAGTCAGTCAAATAAACTGAATAATGTTGCCATATCTCCAAATTTATAAAAATAATTCTGCGTTTCACTTGAGTGTAATGTTGGTATGACTGTCAGTCAGTCAAATAAACTGCATAATGTTGCCATATCTCCAAATTTATAAAAACAATTCTGCGTTTCACTTGTGCAGTGCACTTGAGGGTAATGTTGGTACGACTGTCAGTCAGTCAAATAAATTGAATAATGTTGCCATATCTCCAAATTTATACCAACAATTCCGCGTTTCACTTGTGCAGTGCACTCAAAAATAATTTAACTAACTAATTTCATGAAAATGCTGAAAACTTTCCATGCAAAATTTAAATACTTTGTGAAGTGAAGTGAGGAGTTTAGCATTTGTCACAACCCACACGGTTTTTTTATAATTTGTGCAGATTTATTAGAAAAAACTTCTACAAAAATTACAAAAGAAGATAAAAATTCCCTAATTGTAGGGAATATCCATTTTTAAAGCATAACAACGCCAAATGCAATAGTATCAACATATTTGCACTCTTAAACATAAATAAATTATCATAGAACTTAGATCCTGATTTTTGAGTATAAATTTCTACCACCTCAGAACAGGTCTGGCCTAGTGAGGTGGTACAAACCAACTGATTTATTTGTTGATGTTAATTTTATGTACCTATTTGTAATTGAAAAAAAAATGGTGATATTTTCATACTTTGTTATGTTGATGGTTAAAGCTGCTTCCCAATGTAAATGATGATGAGGTGAATATTGAAGAAGGTAAAGAAGTGGAGGTCCAGGAGGAGCTCGCCATCCAATCCTCACAGACCGACCTCGTACAGCTTCAACAGATACTTCTGTGGGCTGACCAGGAGGCTCTGAAAATTAACAAAACATAAAACTATGGCAATCAAGAATGCTGAGATTGTATTCTGAAAGTTTCATCACAATATATCTATGTGTGTCTGCTGTGCACTATGTACCTACGGTGTGTTTATTCTACTTTATCGATTATAGACTAAAGTACTCATTTGACTCTTTAAAATTTTTGCAAATTTGTATATCTAATACTCTCCCAATTAGATTTTGAAGGATATCTGATCAGTGCTTCTCAATTTTTTTAACTGTAAAACATTTCAAAGTGACCCCAAGCTCTGGGAACTAAAAAAATGATATTTTTTATTTTCAAATTGATAAAAAGGCACATCACTTTTATAAAATGGGCAGTGTAGAATTGTCAAGTTTCCATAGTAAAATATTTAATTCAAAAAAAAATTTAACAAACTCATTTCATGAAAATACTGAAAATTTTCTATATAAAATCTGAATACTTTAGTGAGGAGTATATCATTGGACACGACCTACTCGTTTAATTTATTTCTTGAAATATTCAGACCAATAATAACATTTGTAATTTATTCTTTTTAAGGGGGGACTGCTGCCAACGTGCCTATATTTCAATTTGATAATATACCATCATTATTTCTTATCAAATCGTATTGAAAAAAATAATTTAGATAGTTTGGATATAAATAAATAAAAATGTACCTTAACTTTTTGATAATGTTCTGTATAAATTCTTGTAGAAAAATAATGGCATACCCCGATTTTCAACATTTATCACATATTTTTAATAAACTATAAGGCGTAGAGTAATATATTTTTTTTTAATTAAAGAAGACAAAAATATCTAGAAAAATATGATGTGACGTTGCATTAATGCTTCATGTTTAGTAAATAAACCTAAAAAACATTTATTTTCCATTCAGCGCCATTGCGTAGTAAAAGTTTTTTTGGTTTATTTACTTAACCTGATGCATTAATGCAACGTCATATCATATTTTTCCAGGTATTTTGTTCTTCTTTAATTTATAAAAAAAAATATTGCTCTATATCTTATATTTTTTTAGAAATATAAGATAAATGTCTTAAATCGGGGTATGCTTATTATTTTTCCACAAGAATATATACAGAACATAATCAAAAAGTTCAGGTATATTTCTCTTTATTAATATCCAAACTAACTAGGTTATTTTTTTCAAATGATTCGTTTAGTAATAATGATGGTATATCAAATTATAATAGGTAAAAAATAGGTACGTTGGCAGCAGTCACCCTCTTAACACTTTACCTACATGTCAAAACCAAATATTAACTTAACATATAAATTGATAATCTCATTAAAAAATTAATATTGATATTATATATTTTTTGTTGGACTGCGTCCAGGGAGACCTGGACTCTTTGTGAGTAGTCAATTGGAGACAAGGAGCTGATGACAGATCGGAATGGCGGGGACTTCTTCTGGAAGCCAGGTCCCACCTTGGGATGTGGAACTGAGAATAATGATGATGATATTTTTTGTGACCTAACAAGCATTGGCATGAATCCCATTACTCTACAGCTTAAAGATCAGGAAAGTAAAAAACTTGTATATCGAAAGTGAAAGTACAAACCTTGAACTATGACGTATATTAAAAACTGTGCCATTCCATGAGAGTTGGTAGCTCTACATTGATATTCTCCAGCATCGTGAGATGTACTGCTTCCTATTAATATTTCACTGATGACTCCACTTGTCGTTTGATGAGAGCTTATCTTGACTCTGAAACCAGAACATTTATTTTAAAACCTTATCTATTTATTTTTTCAGCCTTTTTCAATGATTTTTCAATTTGTGGTAGAATTTTATCAATTAAATAAAAGTAAATAAAAAAAAAAACAGCTCTTCTATATAGAGATGGGTGGTGGCAGAGTGATTAGTGCGCTGGATTAGTAGTTTAGTGGTCGCGAGTTTGAATCCTGCCACAACCGATTTCTTTCACCTATAGCACAAGCATTTATGCTTAATTTAGGGAATGTATGAGGATGTATATGTACTTGCTTCAAGGACATATTCATTCTTCAGCACGCACACAAGAAGGTTTTAGAATTTTAATTTATTTATTTCATATCTCACACTAGAATGTATGAAAAATGAACTATTTGGAATTGTATTTAAATTTAAGAGATTCCTTTAGCGCATAACAGAAAAGTAAATAAATAAATGACAATATGAATAAATAAATACTTATTCTATATCTATAAATGCATATAAAAAGGGATTGAAGGGACTGAAAATTGATGGAAGTGACTGAATGGGGATGGAAAGGAAGGGAATGAAAAGACGGAATTATGATAAGCAATACAGATCAACCATTTTTATATATTTAGAGGTAAATATTTATACAGGCAGGACAATGTCTGTCGGGTTGTACTAGTATTCAATTAAATTAGAATAAAATGCCTCAACATGTTACAGAAACAAAGTTCTTATCTTCAGGAGGATACAAAATATACTCTGTAGTAGAGATTGGAATACTTGATTCTGGGATAAGTCCAGTGTTATTAAAAATAAATTAAACTGACCTGTTTGATCCAAATTCTACAGGTTTTCCATTTCTAGTCCATGTGATTCTGATTGGATGATCACCGAAAGCTTCACAGAGTACAGTGACAGGATGGCCTATCCTAGTTGTGATGTTCTTTGATTGGAACTCAAAAGTTACTGGTCCTGAAAGCAAAGCAGTATAGATAAATATGGTTCAAGCATCTAAGGACCTTCACAAATAAAGATAATGGTAACGGAAAAAAGATGGTAAGGTAATACATCAAAACTTATCCATAACCAATACTGTATTTCATCATGTATTTGATTTGATTTTAATGTCTGTGTTGGATATGTTTTATTTAATATTTCCAAATAAGTAATGAATGATCCCAAGTTATCAAAGGAAGCTAAAATTGCCATCCAAAGTTAGCACAAGTACCAAATTTCTTACGGTTAATAGTAATCCATATATCCTTGTGAAGAGGCTGCCCAACTCCGTTCTCCACTCTGCAGGAGTATCGTCCTCCTGAGGCAGGAGTTGAAGGCTCCAGTACAAGGCTACCGTTACTTATACTAAGGAGTCCACTACCTCTGAGCTCCAACACTGGACGCCAACTGGTCTCTAAAATTATTTCAAATAAATTGTTTTTGAAAATACAACTCTTTTGATTACCTACATCATAAAATGAAACAACCAAGTGCAGCAATAAAAAGATAAGGAGAAGGCAAGGAAAGAAAATTAGAATCAGGTGTTTATGAATAAATACTCTTTCTATACTATTTTTTTTATATGAAGATTGTTACAGTAGGTACCTACTTGAATACATTTTCACAAAAAATATTTAAGATATACTCAATAGATTTTAATGATATTTTACCATCTCTTTTCATCCAATGAACTTGAGGCTGTGGATATCCACTGGCGCTGCAAGGGACATGACCAATCTGTCCCAAGATAACAGAAGTATTCTGTGGCTCTTCTAACCATTTTGGTGCAACTGAAAACACAAATCATGTTACCAAAACTGATTCAATAAGTGGGTTGTGGCAAACACTAATTAATTGGAACATGAGAATATTTTAAAAAATTTTGACCACGTTAACTGATGATGACGACCCAGTAAAATGCCTCACACTCTCCACATTACAAGGACGACGAAGACCAGAAATATCTAAATTGCAATGGATAGACTCTTTCAGCGCTGATGTATCCATTCTACAAATCAGAAACTGTAAAATCAAGGATTCAGAAAGGCAAGAACGGAAGAGATTGCTGGATTCATCCAAGGCTTACCTAGGGCTGTCAAGCTTACCATGATGGTGATGATAAAGTGTGCATTTTACACCAGTTATATAGGTACTTAGTTATCGCTCAACATCTAGAAAAATCCCACAGGTTTGCAATAGACAAATTGAAGAATTATTTGCCTTAATTGGTTTGATCATGTGTACGTGAAAACATTTTTTTGTTGTATTCTTCTATTATTTTTGTATTCAAATATTTTTTTATTGCATATACGCAAACATTGGATTTTTTAGGAAATGGTGTTGTTTTGACAAACTTTTCAATATCTCAATAGAGATGAAGTTGGAATATTCCAACTTCGTCTCTATTGAGATGATTAAAAGTTTGTCAAAAACATATTTATGTAATGTTAATAACTAACAGGTACTATGTCAAATATTAATAAACATGCACCCAATAACAAGTTGCTACATTCTGGAGACCTATGATATAATCGTCTCACAGATCAAGACTGAAAAAAACAATCGAAAACTATGTCTCCACCGGGAATCAAATCCGGGACCTTTTGCTCAGGAGTCAGATATCTATCCAACTGAGCTACAAAGGCCGACAAACTGCCCTTCTCCATGCCAAAAATTTTCAAGTTGTTTGGGGTTACTATATCAATATGAAGTCAATTGAACCAATAGTTTAGGATGTACATACGACATTAAGAGGAATTTCGCAGTCATCTATTTCACTCCGTTGGGAAAGTTATAGAGCTTGTAGTTCTATTCATCCCCGGAGCGGCTGCTACACAAGGAACTACTATCAAGCATATTTTATACCGCTGCCCCTAATAGAATGTACAGAGGATGCGAAATCTCATTGAATTAAAAAATAAAGTTCTTTGCAATCCATATAGAGGATCGTGTAGCAAAATGGAGAGCAATAATTTTGTACCTTTTATGAAAAGCTCCGATGATTTGTTGACTCTGGCAGCGTGATTGGTAGCAATGCACGTATACTTTCCACAATGCTGAAGTTTCACTTTCTTGATTATCAATACACTAAACAACTCAGAGCTTCTTTCTTCAACCTGTTAAAAAAATATGTTAGTATATGTCAGTATTAAAATGAATCTATTTCCATTAACTCTACTTGTATATTTGCTTTCTATATAGCCAAACCATCTGCAGGTATTTATTTTCATCTTAATCTTTCAATAATTTCAAAGTTGCCATTCATAATGCTATCGTTGTGCTAACCTTGACGTATGCAAGTGAAACCTGGACATGGCAGATATCCCACAAAAGCAGAATAAATGCAGTTGAAATAAGATTGCTAATAAGAATTTGTAATAGAACGATGTATGACAGGGTAAGAAATGCGGACATTCGAAAAGAATTTAGGATGAAGAAAGATGTCATATATGGAATTAAAGTGAACCATTTGGGGATGGTTTGGCCACATGGGGTCACAGTGCTGACAGGAATGGAATGAGAAGTTGGGGCTGCCCATGAAAGGGATGGCACGACCATGGGAATGATATTCCGAAAGACGGAAATGTTAGAAGTGTGAAAAACAGATGAACATGTATGAGACGATGCATGAGTGTTGACGAAGCGATGGATGCATGCCAAGATAGAAAAATGTGCCTACCTCGCAAGGGACTTGGCGTGATGGTATGTATGTAATTAGTTTGGTTACTACCATGCACTGTGGCCTTTAAGGTGTATTACTTTCAGTGTTCCTCAAGTCTTAAGCCTCTTAGGAAGCTCAAAACCCGTAGGAGATTTAATGAGGGTACAGAGTTAATATCTATTTAATACATACCCAAAGTACTATGACAAAGTCTTCACAAAAGTAACAATAAGGGTCTCTATGTAGTTGAGCCTCCCACTCTTTTAGTCATACAATCCTGTCTAATATCCTCATTTTATCATAAATCCTTTTACCACACATTTGCCTCTGAGACCTCAGTTAAAGATTTTTACCTTCAAAACGGCAGGTATTGGCAGACCGTCCTTCAGCCACGTGAAGAATATCGGAGTGTCTCCGCTTCTGACGCTGCAAGTCGCCTGGGCTATCTCTCCCTCCTGAAGGTTCTGCCCAAAGCTCAGCTCGTCCAGGACTGGTGGCTCCATAACAATCATTTCGAAAGCCCTTCTGGCCATCTCCCCAGACGGATTGGACACTGAGCATGTGTACAGCCCAGCATTGTCGTCGGCGTTGACATCCTCAATCACCAGGACTCCGTTTTGATTCGAAGAGTAGCTTCTTTTGCTCCTGACTTTGACGAGTTTGAGACTTGGAGTCGAAACACTCAAAGAGATGTTTGGACTGTGCTTTTGTGATGTGTCTAGAGATTTGAAATTATTGTAATCATATTTGATTGTCCATCTTTTGTATCTTGGTGGGATGTTATAGTCACTGCCTATTAGTTTTCCGTTGTATTCCCATTGAATTTTGCTGAAAATCAAAGAAATTAATACATTTTAACAATATAAATGACAAATAATATGTATATGAAATATACTATTCTTCTGAAAAGGTTGTCAATTCCTGAATGCATTCTAATAGTACCTACTAACGCCATACACATATAACTTGTATTAAAATTTAACACGTTTTATCTACTATAGATCTACCTATAGATTGTACATACTTACCATCACGCCATGTCCCTAACGGGGTAGACAGAGAGAACCAAAAACCATATTTTTCTATCCTGATACGCATCCGTCGCCTCATCAACATTCATATATTGTAAGGCGTTCCTCATTGATTCTACCCATGTGGCCAAACCATTTCAATGTATCAACTTTCATTCTATTGAATGATATGTTTTAGGTACCTACTGATTGTATAGCACTATAATAACTATTCATAATTAATGGTTTTTAACAATGATATTTAATAAAACAGAATCTTCGAGTGACATCTCTCAGTAAGTGTTATCCACACATAACTGCGTCATATTAAATTTGACATTCGAAAATCCGAATCCCCTTACGTTCATCTCCGCCAATCCTGTTCCTGCTATACAGATTGCGGATATGCTAAAACCGATTGCACATGTATAACTCATTACATGATACCCATTGAGATATTGGTGTTGAAATACGCTTAAAAATTTATTGGTGTAATAGTAGTATATCTCAATTTTTTTTTATTTTTTTGTATAAAAATTTAATTTAGTGAGGACATCACTTCATACAATTTGTATGGCAGTCGCCTATACACAATATCTAAAAAGACTTAATAGTTTGATACTTAATCACCAAACATACATACATACCATCATGCTATTTTCATATTCTGGGTAGGAAAAAAGGACTGACCTCCATACTATCCTATCTTGACATACATACCTACATAATGTTGTATTGAAAATAAAATATCTAAAAATACTCAATAATTTGGATTTATGGGTTTATAGTTTGGTGCTGATTCTTCAACTATACATACTATCGCTATCGACAGTTGGATCTCATGTGTTACATGCAACTAGTCATATTCCATAATGTAATCACCAGGGCCGGATAAACATGTTTTTGCGCCCGTAGCAATATATTTGAAACCGCTCCCCCCCCAACTTACATTTTTTTAAAATTTTAAATGTAGAATAATTTAACATTACATCGGGTCTAAGATGACAAATCATTGACAATATTTTACATACACACCGTCACGCCGAGCCTCTTTCCGAGTACCCAAAGAGAACCGAGCGCCATACCTGCGGATTTTTGATTTATTTAACAACCACCCTGACTTCATGTTCCTGATTGTTATATGATTTATCCGGACCTGGTAATCACTTCCTACTATCCCATAGTAGAGTAGAGTAAAAATGTACATGGATTAAGACGATGCGACATTATAAATTAAATTATTTCAAAAAAAGTTTCTTGTTTTTTTTGGGATTAAAAGAAAGTAATAATATTAAAATTGTCGATATTCTAGCAATTGTACGTTTGTATAGGGTCATAAAAGGACATGAAATGTTACATAATGCTGAATTATGAATAAATTCAGTAAATGATTAATTCCATCAAGAGAAATGGTGATGGGCAAGTCACTGTAAGACCAAGAACAGGGAGTGCAACAACAAAACTAGGCCAACAAGACTTACAATATTTATCGTCTCACAGATCTAGGCAGAAAACACAATTAAAAACTGTATCCACTGCGAATCGAAACGGAGACCCTTGGCTCAGAAGTCAAATATCTAACCATCCGAGCTACGAAGGCCGACATCAGTGGATTCGAAACTAAATAATTGTTCTTGTTCATTCATTCATTCATTCATACCATCACGGCATATCCCACAATGTGAGGTAACCAGTTGCATGTAACACATGAGATCCAACTGTCGATAGCGATAGTATGTATAGTTGAAGAATAAGTACAAAACTATATAAACCCATAAATACAAATTGTTTAATATTTTAAGGTATTTGGTTTTCTATACAACACATGTATGTACCTAGGTATGTATGTCAAGATAGGATAGTATGGAGGTCAGTCCTTTGATCCTACCCAGAATGTGAAAACAGCATGATGGTATGTATATATGTTTGGAGATTAGTATCAAATTATTAAGTCTTCTTAGATATTGTGAATAGGCTACTTCCTTACAAATTGTATGAAACAATGTCGTCACTAAATTCAATTATTATAAAAATTGTTAAAAAAAAATTAATATGTGCTTATACAATGTAAATATTTTTTAAAGAAAATTAAATGGTCTAGTTGGGGTGTTTCGGTTTTTTTCGATATTTTAAAAAAAAATGGAAATATAGGCAGTTAAACTCATAAATTTATCATAAAAAAATATTTTTCTTAATGAAAAATGTTCGAGTAACCCTGGAATTGTTTTGAAAAAACTAATTTGAGATTTTGTATTTGTCTATGTTCATACCAATTTTCAGCGTTCTAACTTTTATGGTTTTTGAGATATATGAAAAAATAAACCAAAATTTCAAAAGTTGATAACCCCTGACTGAAACAAAAATTCACAATACTGAGTATAAAAGTTTTGTACGCCTATAACTGTTATGTATATTCTGAAAATTTGGGCTCTGTAAATTGAGCGGATCAAAAGTTATAAGGGGGGGACGGACACACACCCACACCACACACACACACACCCACACACACACACAGACACACAAAACTATCTATCTATCAACTATCCTATCTTGACATACATACCTAGTTACATGTGTTGTATAGAAAACCAAATACCTTAAAATATTAAATAATTTGTATTTATGGGTTTATAGTTTGGTACTTATTCTTCAACTATACATACTATCGATATCGACAGTTGGATCTCATGTGTTACATGCAACTAGTTATTTAAAAAAAAATGCTTTAAAAAAGGATATTTGTAATATTTTATTAAGGGGAATTTAGGTTGAATTTTAAAATTATGTGACGAACATTCACTAGAGAAATGTTGAAAATATTTATGGTATTTTTTCTAGAAATACACTGTTTAACATATTTGAGGAATTTGATTTTAAATTGGGGTATTTAGGTTTATATGCCCCCCTTAAAGCTTCGTCGATTATATTTATAAATTATCAAATTTCGGAAAACGACTTAAACAAAATTAACGTTTACGTTAAAATATTAAATTTTCATTGTTTGTGAATATAATAAGAGATTGCGTGTCTTAAGAATTTTCCTTTGTAGATATTTATGTTATTTTTGCATGACATCCGACATCCTATATTTTATTTCAAACAAATAATACCAGATTCTAGGGCATTGTGTAGGAATATTATACCTTTAAAATCATCTTAATTATATGAATATATTTGATTCGTTATTTAATATAAACTAATATCAACGTAACTTTATTACTGTAATTATATTATTTCATAAATTATATCTATTTAATATACAATTGCTCATTTACATTCATAGTAGTGTAGAGTTATAGAAAGTTACTCTCCACTACTTCTTAAAGATATTTTTTCAATGTCTCCAGGCTATCTGTGAGTTCCAAACTCGTATAAGTTCAATCGATTTCATAAAACATTTCCATTATTCAAGTAGCTAGTGTAACTTGACTCTCCGATACATATTTTAAGGCGAGCATCAATTATGTTGTAATTAAAGAGATTTGATGTAGTGATATTCACGTTTTTTTTAATTTTAGTTATTAACTATTTAATTATTAACTATTTTTTAATCTTTTATTTAATGTGTTTTATTGTATGCAACATGTATTAGATATTGTTTGTGTAGTAGCAATTCACCATTTCTCACGGACTAGAAACTTATAATTATATAAATAAAAGCAGTCCTTCTTACGGATTGGAATAAAAACTCATTTTTATAATATAGATTGGATTGAAATTGTACCTAAAATACTAATTTATTTTTGTAAACATACAGTCGTCATTACGACTTCCAAAAACGGAGAAGGTAATCACAAGGTTATGTTCAGCGATAACTTTTTGTATGTTCAGCGATAACTTTTTGTATGTTCAGCGATAACTTTTGTATGTTCAGCGATAACTTTTTGTATGTTCAGCGATAACTTTTGTATGTTCAGCGATAACTTTTTGTATGTTCAGCGATAACTTTTTGTATTGTATTGTATATATTTTATTTAGATGTAAAAAAAATACAATTTCTTACATCTAGTACAAACGAAAATAAAAACAAACAATAAAAATAAACAAATCAACATCGGATGACTATATGAACACACAAAAAAGACACGTATCTATCAATAACAATAAAACACAAAGTAAAAAAAAATGAAAACACACTACCACAATAGAAGACATCAAAGAACATGAAAAAAATAATAATAACAATATAGTATCAAAACAAGCAAAACAGATATTATAGTCTTAGAACATAATATATAAACAATAGAAACACACGATTTTTAAAAAACTTTTGTTTTATGTATTCAGCACCTAAGCGACGAAAAGAGGCAAGACTAGACGCCCCCGATTCAGGCAAATCATTATAAAGTTGTAAGCCTTTGTAGTACACACTATTTTGTGTACCTGCCAGGTTTGTCTGCGGCAGTCTAAAGTCCCTCCTACTTCTCGTCGGGTATGCGTGAACTTCAAAATTGTACATAATATTTTTTTGTAAATAAGGTGGTAAAAGTCTATTTTTTAATTTGTAAATAAAAATTAGCACATTCAGAATTATTTGTTGTTTCACTGTCAACTGCTGTTTCAACTGCTCAAGCATATATTCAATACGGGTAAATCTATTGCATTTTAATATTGTCCTCATTGCTCTGTTTTGTATTATCTGTAGTTTTTTATTTTCACCTACATTGTATGTTCAGCGATAACTTTTTGTATGTTCAGCGATAATGTTTTTGTATGTTCAGCGATAACTTTTTGTATGTTCAGCGATAATGTTTTTGTATGTTCAGCGATAACTTTTTACCACGTAATCCGATTTCGATAATTCTTTTTTTCATTTGAAACGGGGTAACTTCCGATTGGTCCCATTTTAAGATCGTGAGATTTGATCATGAAATCCATCAGAAAACTATCCATATCTTCAATTTTCACTTAAACAATATTAATTCTTTAGCACATTATCCGATTTTAACGATTCCTTTTTCAATAGAAAGGGAATGCTTCAGAAGTTATCAAACTTATAAATTTCATCGATTTATGATATCGAAACGCACGAGGAATAATATAAAACCCTGCAATTTGCAATTAATAATAATTCTTTAACACGTTGTCCGAATTCGATGATTTTTCCATTCGATGAATCAGATTTTTCAATAGAAAAGGATTACTACTGGGGTGGTTTCATTTGAACTATGCCAAGATATTTGATGATAGGAATTATAAAACTCATCAATTTTGTGAAGGATTTGCATATTTCTTGTATATTATGATAATTGTATTAAAGATATTATTACAACAAACATAGAAATAAAAAAAAAACATTCAGGTTCAAGGTACCCAAAATAAAGATTGTTTTTGTAATAAAAACTATGTATGATTCACATTTCTTTCAACTACCGGTATGGAACTGTCAATTATCACAGAGTTAATAATTCCAGATATTTTAATTAAATAATGGTATGAGAATATCATGAAAGAATGGGAATTTCTTCATTTCTGGATCCTCAGTCAGTTCAATGTTGAACGAAATTTAAAGAAAGTTCACGAATCAGTTTAAACTTCCACAAAATTGCGAGGAAACGGTTATTTTTTCAGTTAGTTTGGCAGATCTTTCTTTTTTCTTCAAGGAGACTAATTCACAATGTCGTAACGGAGACGATATCGCATAATGGAGAGAGAAATGGGGTACTTAACAAAAAGTTTAACGATATCCAACTCAGTGTTGAAGACGGACTAACATTATTCCTGTTTTATAACTCCGAGAAGACAAAAATCATTATTTCAATGTGACCAATATCCAATGGTAAATACTACGGGAATCAGACGATAAGTTGAACTATTTCGAGAAGATTATTCCAATTTTATAATCAAATGAAGTGTTATATGTAAAAAAGAACAATTTAAGATTCATCGAAAAGTTATACCTACACAATGTTCACAGTCCAAAAATCAACAATGACAAAAGCATTTTTTTTGGTACACACGTCCTCCAAATTTTGGTGTAATTAAAAATTAACAGATTTTAATATTTTCGGAATGGTTCTGAATGAAAATTGAAACAGTAATCAACAATTCAGAGGCGCGATTCTCGTTTAAATCTTTAACTGTTGTTATGGATAGGAAATTATGGCTACTAGCGCTTGCGAAATAATGCTAAGTCAATAAATGCGATTCTTGTTCTCACGTAAGTGATACGTGTCCATACAGAATGATGTAAGGATTCTATCGATAGTATCCATATTTTTATCAGTAAATGCATGTGATAAAGCATTTACATATTTAAAATAAATATTAGGTATTTGAAGACATTCAATGGATTCTAATTGGTTTTACATTCTTTCTATTCATCTTATTAGGCCTTTATAGGTACAAATAATTGATTTTGCATTTTTATTATTATTTTTCATTATCATATATATATATATATATATATATATATATATATATATATATATATATATATATATATATATATATATATATATATATATATATATATATATATATATATATATATATATATATATATATATATATATATATATATATATATATATATATATATATATATATATATATATATATATATATATATATATATATATATATATATATATATATATATATATATATATATATATATATATATATATATATATATATATATATATATATATATATATATATATATATATATATATATATATATATATATATATATATATATATATATATATATATATATATATATATATATATGGTGTATGAATTATTTTCCAACTGTCGATTTGTTCAGGAGAACTTTGTTCTCTTAACATATCGACAATGTTTCAAGCCAGGATACGCGAGAATTGTATGCAGAGGTCTACTTTCTTCACGGCTTTTCCAACTTTGAAGTCAAAAAACACCAACATAGAGGCTTCGCAGCATATATGTTCCTTACACGGATTTACTCAGAATTCGGAGTAGAACATTTCGTGTGTCTGTGTGTGTGTCTGTGTGTCTGTGTGTCTGTGTGTCTGTGTGTGTGTCTGTGTGTGTGTGTGTGTGTGTCCGTCCCCCCCTTATAACTTTTGATCCGCTCAATTTACAGAGCCTTAAATTTCATAATATATAAACAGTTACAGGCCTACAAAACTTTTTTACTCGGAATTTCGAATTTTTGTTTCAGTCAGGGGTTATCAACTTTTGAATTTTTATTTTATTTTTCCATATATCTCAGAAACCATAAACGCTAGAACGCTGAAAATTGGTACAAACATAGACAAATACAAAATCTCAAATTAGTTTTTTCAAAAAAATTCCAGGATTTCTCAAACATTTTTTATTAAGAAAAGTATTTTTTTTATGACAAATTTATGAGTTTAACTGCTTATATTTCCAAACTTTTTAAAAATATCGAAAAAAGCCGAAACACTCCAACTAGATAATTTAATTTTCTATAAAAAATATTAACATTGTATTTGTACATCTCAATTTTTTTTAACAATTTTTATAAAAATTGAATTTAGTGACGACATCGCTTCATACAATTTATATGGCAGTCGCCTATACACAATATGTAAGAAGACTTAATAGTTTGATAGGATTTTAATATCCAAACATACATACAGAACCATCATGCTGTTTTCATATTCCGGGAAGGAAAAGAGGACTGACCTCCATACTGTCCTATCTTGACATACATACCAACATGTGTTAAAATTTTCAATAATTTGGATTTATGGGTTTATAGTTTGATTTTTATTCTTCAACTATACATACTATCGCTATCGACAGTTGGATCTCATGTGTTACATGCAACTAGTGATAGAAATAATATTGAAATGTCAGTGAAGTGACAGATCTATGTTATGGATAGCGCTAAGCGTTAGTGACATCTCTAATGCGAGCGCTACGGTATGGATACCTGCGAGGGATAGTATCCCTTTTACTATCACTACAAATTGAAATGAGAATCGCGTTTTCTATAATTTTAAGGATTATAAGAATCTTATGGATTTGGCGTTATAGATATCTAAAATAGAACGAGAATCACGCCTCAATGAGGGCCCAAAGACGTATATTTGCGAGCTCACACTTTTTTGTGGACTGACTCGGACCCCTCGACCTGAGTGTGTGATAGTATTTTGTTTATGTTTATCTGTGTGTTTGTTGGTTTGATTTTGATGTATTCACTATGTCATACGATAAATAAATGAATATGAAGGCGACCAGATTTATGCAGTTAAAAGGAAATCAAAACATTCCCGTATAATCCGTATAATCTTATGGTTGCATCATGTACCTAACGATTATAATTTGTATGCAAATATTATCTTCTTAATTTCAAGTTTTCCAACAAAGACTTTATCAATTCGTTGTCTACTGAATAGGTACATACTTACTCAAAGTTTTTCACAAACAAAACCTTATCATGGTTGGCTCTGCATTTTTTTACAGGAAATTCAAAGTAACCGAGATCAGGGGGGCATGTCTGGTCAAACGGTGGAATCAAAATCCCTCATAATAACCCATATCGTGCATATAATTATCATCATCATCATCCTCAGCGTTACAACCCTTGATGGGTCCTAGCTGCCTCCAAGAATCTTCTCCAAACTGCTCTAAGATCAGTCCGGTTCATTCTCTTGTTGGTTTTGTAACTTTGGTTGTTTTGT
The DNA here is from genome assembly GCA_963576475.1 of Molanna angustata. Taxonomy (NCBI): domain Eukaryota; kingdom Metazoa; phylum Arthropoda; class Insecta; order Trichoptera; family Molannidae; genus Molanna; species Molanna angustata. Next base: position 4,708,360 of record OY754985.1, on the reverse strand, counting down.
AGGGTTGGGTTGTTGGCCCAACGCCTAACCCCCTTACTAGGAGGACCAGGGTGTTTCTGTGGGGGTTTTCCTTCCCTTAGCTGGGGGGGGGTCCAGTATTGTGGCGCCGGGCACACGCCATTCATCCTGTCCCTATCTGCTATGGCACTGATGTTAATGCCAGTGGCCACATTGCCCAGGGCTCGCGGGGCCTAGAAGGCCACTCGTGGACGCTAGGGAGTAGGACTATTGGTAGTGTTGCTGATGGTATGCAACTAAGGCGTTACGTGGCATTTTATAGGTACATATTTTCCAGCAAAATATGTACCACCACGACCATACCAAAATTTGAGCCCTGGATATTTATTTATTTTATTTGGAAACATAACAGCTTTTGTATATAAAATATAATACAGTTAATAATTAATTAATAAGAAGCCTATTATAATGTTTCACAGAGTATACAAATACATTTACGTCTAATTGATCATGAATGGCTTAGGAATGGGGTATGGTTAGGAAACTGGGAATTGAGGAATGAAATGGGAGAAGGAAGAGAGGGAAAGGACAGTTTCCCTAACCGATGCTTATAGGCGCATTAAGAATTTGCTTAAATGCTTGTAGGGATAGATTAAATAGATTATCTTATTCTATAATTCGAGTTCTATAAAATCGATATCATAGAACTCCATAAGATAATCCATATCCATGATATGGGTAATCATAAAAGTATTGATTCCACCGTAAATTTGTTTTTTTCTACAATGTTGAAAAAAACAACAAAAAAGAAAATATTCCAATATCCATGTACAGAAAACACAGAAAGCACACAATATCTTAAAATATTTTTTTCTTTATGTATACAACACCTAGGCGACAAAAAGCGGCAAGACCAGATGCTTCCTTCACACATTCTGGCAAATAATTAAACATTTGAAAACCTTTGTAATACACATTATTTTGTGTACCTGCCAAGTTAGTCTGAGGCAGTCTAAAGTCCCGCCGACTTCTCGTTGGGTAGGTGTGAACTTCAAAATAATAAAGAACATGGGTGTAAGAGATGGAGTAATCAGCAGGAGCCGCCCTAGAAAAGGATGCCTTGTAACGCTCAATCAATACGCATGGTAAAATTTATAAACCTGTGTACGATTGAAAGACGCGTGTCTTGAATAACCAGGAACAGTTTGCGTTGTTAAACCGTGTGCATTTGGAGGACACGTGTCTTGAATTCAACACGAGTGTTTAAGTGCATTAGCGCAACAAACTAGTGCCTAATTCGAGGCAGAACTTGCCTCCTAATCAACACGGAAAGGTAAATACGCAGCCAGGAATGTGTGCAAAAATCGAGGAGTATGGTGCTCAGTTCTCCCTGCTTACCCCTTAATACATATTTATTTATTTATTTATTTAATTTATTTAATTTAATTTCAATTTACGGTTTGATAACCTTTTACACATACAAGTATACATAATATATTAAAAACAACAGAATTTAAAAAAAAAAACAAATAAAAACAAACAAATATACAAAACGAAAATAAAAAATGAATAACAATATGGCGTAATGTTATGTATGTGTGTTTCACAATCTATAACTGACGTGCATTTTTTTATAATTTTTGTTACCTGCTGTTGTATCCTTACATAGAAACAATATCAGCCTTTATACTATGATGTTAGTCTGGCAGTCGATGGCTCTTGGTATAATAGATATAATATAAAAGCCAAAACTTGAATTTGGGTGAAGTTATATTTTTATATTTGTCTCCGATAGCCTAAGGATAAATATTATTGAAATTGTAAAACATTCAGTTTATTTAGGATCTCAGAACCCTTCACGTAAGAGCGTTCTCCTAGTTCCAGGGTACCTATAGTAGGTAGGTATAGCTTATGATGGGTTCTGTAAACAGGACTCTAATAAACACTCTCTCTCCCAGTCCACTGTCCAGTCCCCTCCCAGACCCCCGGGCTATGTGACAATACCAGTTGGCAAATGACAGATCAGAGTTAAGGTCACGGCCGAAAGTGCTGGATTTTAGGGTTGAGAAATATATATTGTAAAATTACATTTTACATGTTTTTTTTTTAATTTAATGTATCAATTGTTTTGTTTATCAAAGTAATACTATATATTTTTACCTACTACAATACTCAACAAATATTTTTATCATTCTCAATATTTATTATTTTCTTTGTATATGTACAATGTACAATTAGAACAAGTGGATGAATATTTATACTTAGGAAGCATGTTTCAGCGTGATGGAAGATTGGAAAAAGATATTGAAAGGAGAGTAACGGCAGGTAATAGAGTGAATGGTGCATTAAGACCGGTAATGGCTGACCCAATTATTTCGAGGCAAGCAAAGCTCGCGGTACACAATGGTATCGTCGCACCGACTCTAATGTATGCTAGTGAGACATGGACATGGCAGAAGACGCATGAAAGTAGAATTAACGCGGTTGAAATGAGGTCACTAAGACGAATGTGTGGTAAAACGATGTATGATAGAATAAGAAATGAGGATATTAGACGAGAATGTATGATTGAAAGAAATATCGTAAGTAAGATGAAAATAAATGCCCTAAGGTGGTTCGGCCACATAGAAAGAATGAGTGATGACCGTCTGACAAAAAAAGTATACAAGGCTGATAAAAGAGGAATGAAAAGTAGAGGTCGGCCAAGAAAGAGTTGGCACGATCACATAAATGGGATTTTGAAAGATGGAGATGTTAGAAGTAAGAATAATAGAAGAGCGTGTATGAGACGATGTATGGACGTGAATGAAGCGAGGAATGTATGTCAAGAGAGAGGAGTCTGGCGTTCGGTTCTCTCTGCCTACCCCAAATAGGGAAATGGCGTGATGGTATGGTATGGTATGTATATGTACCTATATCTTTTGTTTATATTTTTTTAGTTTGCATATTTTTTTATTTTTTGGTTCTCCTATAATATTCCAACATCGTCTCTATTGAGATGTTAAAATAATGTCATAAAAAATTAAATAAGGTATCCTTATTTTACAGCATATTTTAAAATTACCTACTCCATAAATAATCTTCGTATCGTGGACAAAAACTATCTATTTTACTATTAAAGAGTCCATTAAATCAAAGTAAACGTTCGAGATAGTTTATTAATTTCAAGTCAGTGGGGCAAGTCTGGTCAAACGGTGGAATTAAAACCCACATGGTAACCCATGTCATGGATATAATTATCTTATGGAGTAGGTACTATAATATCTTAAGATATGACATAACTCCATAAGATGATTATATCCACGATATGGGTTATCATGAGGGTTTTGATTCCACCGTTTAACGGTACTTTATTTATGTATTTATTTGGCACGGTACATAATTACATTATACATAATACAGCGTTAAGTACCTATAACAACAAAATAATTTCAAGATTACAGTGATAATATTATATCCTAAATTTAATGCTATGTAGGTTACTATTAAATGTATACAGAAAGTTGGTTTAATGCTTTGTAGGTTACTATTAAATGTATACAGAAAGTTGGTTTAATGCTATGTAGGTTACTATTAAATGTATACAGAAAGTTGGTTTAATGCTATGTAGGTTACTATTAAATGTATACAGAAAGTTGGTTTAATGCTATGTAGGTTACTATTAAATGTATACAGAAAGTTGGTTTAATGCTATGTAGGTTACTATTAAATGTATACAGAAAGTTGGTTTAATGCTATGTAGGTTACTATTAAATGTATACAGAAAGTTGGTTTAATGCTATGTAGGTTACTATTAAATGTATACAGAAAGTTGGTTTAATGCTATGTAGGTTACTATTAAATGTATACAGAAAGTTGGTTTAATGCTATGTAGGTTACTATTAAATGTATACAGAAAGTTGGTTTAATGCTATGTAGGTTACTATTAAATGTATACAGAAAGTTGGTTTAATGCTATGTAGGTTACTATTAAATGTATACAGAAAGTTGGTTTAATGCTATGTAGGTTACTATTAAATGTATACAGAAAGTTGGTTTAATGCTATGTAGGTTACTATTAAATGTATACAGAAAGTTGGTTTAATGCTATGTAGGTTACTATTAAATGTATACAGAAAGTTGGTTTAATGCTATGTAGGTTACTATTAAATGTATACAGAAAGTTGGTTTAATGCTATGTAGGTTACTATTAAATGTATACAGAAAGTTGGTTTAATGCTATGTAGGTTACTATTAAATGGTTACAGAAAGTTGGTTTAATGCTATGTAGGTTACTATTAAATGTATACAGAAAGTTGGTTTAATGCTATGTAGGTTACTATTAAATGTATACAGAAAGTTGGTTTAATGCTATGTAGGTTACTATTAAATGTATACAGAAAGTTGGTTTAAGCAAAAATGCTCCAGGATGATACATAATTAAAATAGGAAAATAAAATTCTGTATTTTTTTATATTGCTCCCCAAGTTTTTTAAGAAAATGCAAAAAATCGAAAAATTTTGGGATTCTACTCATTTTGATTTGAATCAGGTACCTATAAACTGTTTTTACGAGCATGTGATAGTAATCCTTACTAACGCGGAACTTCATAGTTTATTTGGTTGTTTTAATGTATCATCACTTGGTCTGTCATTTGGCGTTATGCTCTTAAGGGCCGACCCTGTCCAGTGGCAATATTTGTATAATTTCCATTTGAATATGGTGAATTAGGTAAATGTCCGCGTGATGTAGGTCTGTCTGTGTCAGAAGGTTATTTAAGGGAGGAAATGGAATTGTCAGAGAAACTAGCAAACAATATGGTCGACTTGACTGGCCATGGTCCACTAATAATAACACTGCAGCAGGTCGACAGGAATTATCATATTATATTGGATTTGGAAGAAGACGAGGATACTCACTTGGGATCATCACGTTCGCAATAAATTGTTCAATTACCTACAAACATTATTATGTCTATATGAATATTGATCCGAAAATATTACAAGAATAAACGTACGAAGAAGATAAAAACAACATTATGATCTAAGCGATATACATGAACTGAGGAGAGAAATTGCTAAAAAATAACAATAATTTTTTTGTGGCCAAAAACATGCATTACCTTTTATAGTATCAAAAAAATTGAATAACTTTTTTGTGTCGATTAAATTGCAATACTTAACACTTTTTGTGCCGAAAAACTAGAATAACTTATTTGTGTCAAAAAATATTCAATCACCAATTTGTGTCGAAAATTTGCAATAACTTTATCTGTTGCCGAAAAAATTGCAATATTTTTTTGTGTCGAATAATTGAAATAACTTTTTTGTGTCGAATAATTGCAATAACTTTTTTTGTGTCGAATAATTGCAATAACTTTTATTGGGCCGTAAAATTTGCATTTACCTGTTTTTGTGTCAAAAACATTTGAATAGGTAACTCTTTAATGTCCAAAAAATTGCAATAACATTGTTGTGTCAAAAAAATTTCAATGAAATATATTGTAAATTGTAAAAAAACACTTATAAATAGAAACACAGTTAGATTCCACAATGAGTATTATTATTTACCGAAGCACTTTCGCCAGTCACAGCTGGCATCCTCAGAGGCACACTATATACTCTAACTATGTTTCTATTTATAAGTGTTTTTTTTACAATTTATAATTATGAACTTCCACTGTGTCAACGAAAAAACCTACAAGTTATGAAATATATTGTTGAAATTTGTTGGAGTATACAGTTTTGTATCGTAAAAAAATATTAAAAAAAATAAAAATACATTTTATTTATCATAAAAAATATCAGTTATACGTATCTCTATTTTTGAATCGGTAAGTGTTAATGTACTTAAGATAATGTATTTTATTTCAATAAGTATATTATGGTAAGTAGGTACCTGATTGGGTATCCATAATATGGACAATGAACTGCAACTCTTGAACCAACGAGAGCTTTAACTGGACCCATTGGACGGATGTATGGAGGACCTGAAAAATATACACCATAATATTATAATAAACCATGATTTATTTATTTATTTATATAAAATACACTTTTTTCCTTATATCGAGTAACAAAATTTTTGAATGCATAATAAAATATTTAACTTACATTAGCTTACATAATATTGTCATAAACTGTCTTATTAGTTTTCAGTTTTGGTTAATAACTTTGGGAGTATTTTCAGAGTTCAGGCGATTAATTTATTTTCAATATAGTATCTGCCCTTTTTTTATCCAAATTTTAATGTCTCGCTTAAATATTTTCAAGTTACTGTTTTGTTAAGTTACTGTTAAAGGTAGTTCGTTGTATAATTTGACTCCAAAATACAGGAAATTTCTTTGTCCAAAAGTTGTCTTGAGTCTAGGTATTAGGAGTTTAGCCTGTTCGGTCTGTCTAGTTGATCTAGATGTTTGCGTAGAGTCAAGTTTGTCTATGTTTTTTATATATGTATGTACAAGCATTCTTTGCGTATAATTGTGATATGTTTAGATATGATAACGAATATATCCCGAATGCGGTTTGGTCACTATAGACTCGATGCTTATTTTTATAGATTTAATCTTGCAAATTCACCTTACTGCGAGTGTGGCCTAGATCTAGAAGATCTAGACCAAGTATTCTTTGAATGCCCTATTAGAGATCGATACAATTTATATGTACATTGATTTCTGCATAAGAGCCCTTAAGGATGAAAGCAAGGGTCTGAAATTGAGTACTGTAATGGTGCGAGATTTGATGTATGCAGACGATAAAGTTCTATTAGCAGAAAGTATGGAAGAGTTACAGTATCTTGTAAGTATGGTATATGAAGGATGTATAGAGAATGGACTTAGGATGAATGCCAGCAAATCAAAGACAATGGTCTTTGAAAAGAGTGAAAGCAGAACAGCGTGTAAAGTGAGAGTAGAGAACGAATGGCTCGAGCAAGTCGACGACTATTTTTGAATCTTGGGAAGCATATTTCAACGGAACGGACGACTCGATAAAGAGATCGAAAGAAGAGTTATGGCAGGAAACAGAGTGAATGGAGCACTAAGACCAATTATGAATGATCGCAACATATCAAAGGATGCCAAAGTTGCCATTCATAATGCCATCGTAGTGCCAACCCTGACGTATGCAAGTGAAACCTGGACATGGCAGAAGACGCATGAAAGTAGAATAAATGCAGTTGAAATGAGATCGTTAAGAAGGATTTGTAATAGAACGATGTATGACCGGGTAAGAAACGAGGATATAAGGAAAGAATGTAAGATGAAGAAAGATGTCATTACTAGAATGAAAGTGAACACATTGAGATGGTTTGGTCACATGGGGAGAATGAATGAGGAGCGCCTGACAAAGAAAATATACAGAGCGGAAAGGAATGGAATGAGAGGTCGGGGACGCCCAAGAAAGGGATGGCACGACCATGTGAACGAAATTTTGAAAGACGGAAATGTTAGAAGCGTGAGCAATAGACGAACATGTATGAGACGATGCATGAATGTGGACGAGGCGAGGGATGCGTGCCAGGATAGAAACATGTGGCGTTCGGTTCTCTCTGCCTACCCCGCAAGGGACATGGCGTGATGGTATGTATGTATGTATGTACAATTTATATCGATCTTTTTGTGAAAAGATTAACGAAGTGCATTTTCCACCAAAGATTCGACACCTTCTTGCGATTGCTTCCCCGATAATCAACAGGAAAATTTTAAAATTCATTGAAAAACATGGTAGTTTTGTTGACTTTGTTTGTGTTTTCTAATTGTTTTTTATTTGTATTTAAATAAAATTCGTACCTCGTCAAATGGCATAAATCGTCCTTAAATGGTCGTATTTCCTATATCTGGACCTCAGAGCCAGACGATATAAAGTCCATGGCCTTGTTAAAAGGGAGGCTTTGACTTCTTTCAATAATATTTCGAAAATAAAACCTCACTTTGACTTCTTTCAATAATGTTTCGAAAGTCAAAACCTCACTTTTAACAAAAAGTGGACTTAATACCCTCTGGCTCTGAGGTCCAGACATTGAAATAATAATAATAAACCATACTTTATATAACCTACTCAACAATCATTATTAAGAGACAGTTTGTTCAGCGCTGTTTCTTTCATTTGACATGTTTTATAATAAACCTTCAATAAGACTTTATCAGCTAATTTTCCGTTTTAGCACAGTTAACAAATAGGTAAGGTACTTTTATTAATACAAAAGATGAAACAAAATGGCTGACAAATGAGAAATTGCTACTCCACTTATTACTAGGCAGTTAAAGAAATTAAAAATTATTTTATATTTATAATTTACCTCGAATGTCATTAGACCATACCTATGTTGTAATATACTTTGTCGGGGCACTAGAGCCAACGAAGATTTTTAGGTAGCAACAGTGTAAGACTGCAATATAGTTGGGATAAGAAAATTAATGTACAAATCCTGGAAGGATTTGAAAAAAACGACTAAAGATTAAAGAAATCATATATGTATAAAGAAATTTGTTGTTGAAGGTTAGTTGGAATAAAATGCTATATGACAATTATCTAGCCACTTGCACAGGGGGCAAGGAAGTGCTTATTATTGTTATTTTCAATGTATCTTGAACAACATTCCTTTTGGAGATCTGCAATCCTCGCCTCAACTTTTTTATTGGTGAGAAAAAATATATAGGTATTATTGTAGTCGAGAATTGTACTTAATTTAAGGTCGTTCATTTGTATATATAATGGTTACTTTATATTATTTTCCTAACTCTCCTTACCCCTTCCATTCTCTCCCTCCTGCTAATAAGTGTCCTGAGGAAGAGAAAATCGTTCTTGAAACATGTTAACTATTGTCACATAAAGTGGTGTATACAAAGTAATTTTGCTGTTACTATTTATTCATAATTTAAGGATTCAAATCGCTGGTTTAACCTATAGAAAGAGGTTACCCTAGACTAAAAAACCCGCTTTAGTAGGTTCACTTGTTTTTAAATAAATAAATAGAAAAAATAATTTTTTTAAAAAATAATATAAAAATGGAGTACAGAATTGAAAACTGTAAAGAATTGTAACAGAAATAATTCAAATAAATAGATTTTATTTTAAAAATTCAAAATGGAGGACAGAATTGTAAATTGTAACAGAAAAAAACAAAAAAATAGAGTTTATTAAAAAAATAAATTTCAAAATGGAGGACAGAAAAGTTTTATGTAGGAACCTATTCATACTGACTTGATCAAAAGTGTTCAATAAAATGAAAGTAGAATTAAAGTCCAAAGTTATAGATTATAATATTTAGATGAGAAACTTGGAAAGAATTATTATTATTTTGGGAGGGAAAAAAAGAAAAGTGTCGGAAAAATCTCTAAAGTTTTGAAATGTTCCGCACAAGTTTTCATAAAGAGTTGCCAACAAGAATAAAGTCAAAATTATTTAGAGTCTCCTCTCGCAAAGACAAAGAATTTCCTCTTTGAGAGAAACTAAAAAGAGTGAGTAATTGAATTTTAATAAAACATTTTCGAAAAGAATGCTTCAACAACTCTCCGAAGTTTATAGGTTATAAAAAAACTAGAATATATTATAACTGCCTAGCTGACTTTACCAGTAAATTTTCATTTTTTAAACATAAAAAAAACACTTCCTTGCATTCTGCGTATGGTGAGAACATATGGCAGTTTCTTCTAACTAACCAGTGCTTCCAGCCCAGAGAGGCAAGAATAGCATAAGAAATGGGTGGATGGCAGAGCGGTTAGCGCGCTGGGTTAGTAATCCAGTGGTCGCGAGTTCGAATCCTGCCTCGACCGATCTCGTTCACCTATAGGACAAGCATTTGTGCTTATTTTAGGGAACGTAGGAAGATGTATATGTACTTGTTTAACAAGGACATATTCATTTTTTTATTAAAAAAAAAAAAAAATAATTTTAAAGAAAATACTCCTCTGTTGGGGATCGACCCAGGAAGTTCGCACAGAAGTCAGTCGGTTAACCAACTATGACTCGGCGGTCGACAAATACTACGACGATATAGACTTAAATTTTAATTCAGTTTTATTTTCACGAAAGTAACTTTGTGGTGTCATTATAATTTTCATTTTATAATATAAATAATAACTTAGTATACACCACTTATGAGCACAAATAACTGTCGACCGGTTTCGAGAACAGTGTTCTCATCTTCAGGATGACTCTACATACTTTGGGCATTTCATGAGAGGGAAGAAGTACCAACTCATTGATTATAATCAATGATAATCATAAAAAAATATTCGTAAAAAAAGAAGGAATTATTTATTTATTTATTTGTTTATTTTTAATCTTTTTGTACATATATTAAGAACACTGGCGGGCTTATTGCCTAATGGCAATTTCTTCCAACCAACCAGAGTAAATGTGTAATATAAAACAATGTGTACTATGGCAATAAGTGAATCACATTACAAAATAAATAAAGATAGCAGAAGAAAAGTAATAAAAAAAGAAAAAAAAGAACATAAAAACAAAGAAGATAGCATAAAATAACAAGTCATAGCAATGATAGGTAGACTGAGGGATAAGGAAAGGAAGAGGAGAGGAAGATGTAATCAGGTGTTGTCAGATAAATATTTTTGCTTTAGCCTTTTATTGAAGATGTTTAGTGAGATAGACGACGTAATATCAGGACTTAACTATTCCATAGTCTAGCTGAATGTACTTCAAATGAAGAGCTAAAAAAATCAGAACTATGAATAGGGATAGATAGTAAAGCACGTTCAGCAGATCGAAGTGGACGCCCGTGGCTTGAAAGATAAGTGAATTTATCTTTGAGATACTGAGGTAAATTTGTATTAAAAAGGACATTGTATAGTAATGACAATATATGTATATTACGTCGTTGTCGTACCTTGGGCCAATGAAGAAGATTACGGTAATGAGAAATATGAGGTGAGATATTCACAAAAACGGCGCTATATAAATTATCCAAATTTATTATTATTTATTATGATCGAATTTTTTTAGTCCAAAGATAAAACGGATTACTTGCTTCTTTTAAAATATTTTTTTGTCGGTCTTCGTGGCTCAGTTAGTTAGGTATCTGACTGCTGATCCTAAAGTTGCGGTTTCGATTCCCAGTGGAGACACAGTTTTTAATTGTTTTCAGTCTGGATATGTGAGACGATTAATATCGCAGGTCTCCAGTATGTGTCAATTTGTTATTGTTACATTCATGTTTGACATAGTACTTACCTGTTAGTTGCTAGAGAGGTTATGACAACTTGTTATTGGGTGCATGGTAAATAATAATTTGACATAGTACCTTTTTGTTGCCCGAGAAGTAATATTAAATAAATAAATAAATGATGAAATTTAGATGGGTCGATGGCAGAGCGGTTAGCGCGCTGGGCTAGTAAACCAGTGGTCGCGAGTTCGAATCCTGCCTTGACCGATTTCGTTCACCTATACCACAAGCATTTATGCTTACATATTTTAGGGAACGTAGGAAGATGTATATGTACTTGTTTAACAAGGACATATTCATTTTTTATAAAAAAAATAAAAATAAAATATTACCTTTAGTTGCCCGAGAAGTAATATAAAATTAAATTAAATTAAAAATAAAATAAAAACTATGGTACGATTTGTAAAATCATCATTTAGACTTTTACATATTAAAGGAGATGAAAAAAATGTCTTTGTATTCTTACCGTATATATCAATCCTGGCCTCATGGGAGACCGATTCGTTGTTTGGCGATATTGCTGTGCAAGAATAGGTCCCGGCGTCTTCTGGAAGCGCCCTCGAGATGTTGTGGCCAGACCTCAGCATCTGTCCTGGAGGAGGGGGAGGAATCGGTGGTGCCAGGGAATTAAGGGCCATACCGTCCCTGGCCCAGATCATCGCAGCAGCCCCCCTGGCACTGCACCACAACTCCAACCCGGAGCCAGGGTGCAACGCTTGAGGACGGAACCTCTCGACCAGAGATAGACCCTGACGTTTTGACCTGGACCTGCTGGTGTTGTCTGAAATGAAAAATTATAGATATTATACATACAATTGGAATGATTTTTTTTTTTAATTGTTCAATAACATTGATTACAATTTTAATACAATTATCAAGAAATCATTGGATTGAACTTGTGGCGGAACATCCCTATGATGTTCCCACATCACTAACTTCACGTCATTGCTACCAACGCAAGCTGAAGTTATAAACAGCCGTCTCCATCTTTGAAATTCATTCGGAATATCTCCAGTTGCCGTGTGTCGACGTGTCGCGAATTCTCCTCGACATTATTATTATAAAGCCGTAATTTTAATAAATAAGTATCAGAGTGAGTTCTATCTTTTATGTATAATATGAATTATCAGCTGCCCCAATTGTCTGTACTATATCTTAATATAGAGAGATGAGTTTTAACAATACTTTTTGAACACGCAAATAATCATTCTTATAAATATTCTTTAAAACTAATTATAATAATAAAATAAATAAATAACCATCTTCCTATAAACTATAGGCTTTTGTTGTACAGAGGATATTTATAATCATAAGCTCGACAGACCTAGATGGGCCTTGGCTGAATGCTGAATTCAGAAGTCTCTTCCATTCTCGCCTTTATTTTCCAGTTTCTGATTTACAGAATTGACAGAGTCGATCCATTTATACTGTTCTGAGGATCCTTCCCTTGAATGCTGCAATTGATCGCTATAGAGCCTTCGTCAACACCCAGGTTTCAGAAATACGTCAGGAATGGCTTTATCACACACACACACATACATACACCATCACACCGTATCCTTACTTGGGGTAGGCAGAGAGAACCGAATGCCAGAATCCTCTATCTTGACATACATGTTTTGTCTCATTTACATCCATGCAATTTATTGGGGTAATCAAGCCCGGACAGCGGACTATTTACATTATTGTTAATGATTTCCGAATATACTTTGTGGTAAATTTTTATTTTTTTTTTAAAAACACAAATATCTTTGTTATAACCACTTTTGGAGTTATTTATGCTCGACCGGTTTCGAAGCGAACTATTTACACGCCTGTTCTTCCAGACAGCATGCGAAAAATCTTTATCTAGAATATTACTTTAACTAGGTATTTATAATTTTACCAAAACGTTTTTTTTATGTCTTCAAACTTTATGAATTCAAAAGTTTTATCATAAAACGATTTCCTTTGTCATTAACTTCCAACATAACGTAAGTAGAACTTCAATATTGTATTTTGAAATCATTAGAAGTTTCGTATGTAACTCACATAACATTATGTAAAACGGTCTAAAATTTTTGTAACTTGTGTTACCTACATCTAAAGTAATAAAGCAATCAAAATGTTAGTGTCTGTGTGTGTGTGTGTGTTTGTCTCACGCCTTTTGAAAAACCAAGAGCATCTAAAAATCTAATTTATGTGCGAACATGTACCAGTATACCTGATGCAGTGTCACGCTAAAAATAATGCAATAAAAATGCTGAATTTTAAAAATATTTGAATAATTATTTTTTTCATACAAAATTTTCCAAGTCATATCTGTCAAAAATTGTACATTTAGCACGCAAATATCACGAAAAAAATATATTTTCAAGTATAACTTAGCTTTTAAGTGAAAAACATGGTGAATATTTTGTCTAATTATAATGTTTAACTTATTTTTAAAGTAAGCGTTTTGTACAAATGTACATATAACCCCGCCATTTTAATATCTTTTCATACGATATTTAATTTTCCTACCGAATGAATATGTTCTTTAAAATAATAAACCTTTGAAATAAATGTGATTATGAAATAAAATAATGAAACACAAGACATTACAGCAAGTTTTAGGACATATATTGTAAATGTCTGTTAATTATTAGTAAAGATATAGGCATAATAAAATTGCATAATTTGTATTTGATATTTCGGACAATTGTTGATTTTCGTTTTTGTGGCTTCGAACAAACCAATGAAGGTACCTACATATTCAAAAAATGTATCCGAACCATTTGATATTACTTACGTGTTCGAATGGTTACTATGGTTACAGAAAGAATGTGATATTCAAATATTTTTTTTATGAATCGAATTTATTTAGAAGATTGTTGTAGGTAGGTACCTACCTAATACTAGGTACATAAAAACCAACAATATACTGATTTCCTATAGGAAAATTATTTAACTACTTTAGGTTAACTTCAATACATATTCAATATACAAACTATTTCCTATAGTCGAATTCTTCTTCTTTTTCTAATATGTAGACCTTTGGGTGATTTTTTTATACAAACTATATTCTGGAGTCTAATTCTTTTTCTACTTATTTTATGTAGACCTTTGGGTCAATTTTTATACAAACTATTTCCTATAGTCTAATTCATCTTCTTTTTCCTTTACGTATACATTTGGTTCAGTTTCATTACAAACTATTTCCTATAGTCTAATTATTCTTTTTCTTCTACTTATAATTTTTTTTTGTAGACCTTTGGGTGAGTTTTTATACAACTATTTCCTGAAGTTTAATTCTTCTTCCTCTTCTTTTGTGAAGTCATTTGGGACAGTTCATAAATTAACTATTTCCTATAGTCTAATTTTTCTTTTTCTTAATTTATATAGACTTGGGTGAGATTTTATACAAACTATTTCCTATAGTCTAATTCATCTTCTTCCTCTTCTTTTATGTAGCCCTTTGGGTGAGTTTTTAAACAAACTAATTCCTATTATCTAATTCTTCTTCTTCTTATTTTATGTAGACCTTTGTGCCAGTTTTGATACCAACTATTTCTTTTAACTTAATTCTCCTTTTTCTAATTTTATGTAGACCTTTGTTGAATTTTATATAAACTAATTTCCTAAAGTCTAATTTTTCCTCTTTTATGTAGACCAAGGGAGAGTTTTCATACAAACTTTTCCTTCAGTCTATTTCTTCTTCTTCTTCTTTTTTGTTGACCTTTGCGACAGTTTTTATACAATCTATTTCCTGACGTATAATTATTCTTCTAATATGTAGACCTTTGGGTCAGATTTTATATTAACTATTTCCTTAACTCTTATTCTTCTTTTTCTTATTTTATGTAGACCTTGGGTGAGTTTTTATACAAAATATGTCCTAAAGTCTAATTCTTCTTTCTTTATGTAGACCTTTTGGTTAGTTTTTATGCAAACTATTTCCTTTTGTCTAATTCTTCGTTTTCTTATTTTATGTAGACGTTGGGTGAATTTTATATAAAATATTTCCTATAGTTCAATTCATCTTCTTCTTCTTTTATGAAGACTTTTTGTTCAGTTTTTGATATAATACATTTCCTATTGTGTAATTCTTCTATTTCATCTTTTATGTTTTCATTACAAGCCATTTGTTATAGTCTTTTACTTCGTCTTTTTCTTTTTTTATTTAGTCTTGTGCGTTAGTTTTAAGTCTAATAGTCTATTGTACAGAAATATTATAAACAACATGCACACTTGATGAAGATACATAAACGAATGGGATGTGACCAACACTAGAATCTTCTCAATACTTTTGTTCAATCGAAATTTACACCATTTATTATATCATCATATATTGCTTCATTTTCAATAACTACACATTTCATTTTGATGACAATATATAAAAAATTGGGATTGTGGCCATTACTGGACTCTTTACAACGTTTATATTCAAATTAAAAACTATTTAACATACTTTAAGTCTTCTTCTTCTGTAATATAGACTTCTGTGTCAGTTATAAGTCTATCAGTTTTATTGTGCAAAAATATATTAATAAAGTATATGCACACTTGACGAAAAATTTAAAAACGAATGGGATGTGACCAACACTAGAATCTTTTCAGTACTTTTGTTCAATTTATTTTTAAACCATTTCCCATCATTTAAAATTACTAAATATTTAAAACACATTATTTGCGTTCGATGACAATTTATAAAAATAGTGGTTGTGGCCAAAACCAAACTCTTTACAACGTTGTCTCTTTATAATCAGTCATATTTAAAACCATTTCCCATAGTGCATGCGTGTAGGAATTGTATGTACCTACTTATATATAAAAGCAAATGGGTTGTGGCCATCACTTGAATATTTTACACCGCTTAAACTCAATTAAATTTCTAACTACTTTTCATAGTATGAATTTGCAAATATTTTGTGTGACAATATTATATAAACGATTGCTTATTCCTTCACTAATTTACATTCTTGGCCAACGGCGGGACATAAAAGCTAGTCATTAATAAACAGGACAAGTTTTTAAAAATACGCAATCACCCGTGACTCTATAACCCAGATGGGGTCATGGCCTCCCATAGAGTTTGCCTCTATGATTGTCGGTTTTGCGCAACACCAAATCAGTTCTGGACACCTATACTATAAGCATCCTTCGCAACTCCGTCCAACCACCAAAACTTCAGCCTTCCAGCCCTCCTTCTTCTCCCTAGTGCTCCATCCAAAGTCGCCTTTGAGATTTCTCCATTGTCCATTATTTGTGCATGTCCGACCCACTTCAGTCTCTCAATCATTATCTCTCTGGAGATGGTGGGATCTTTGTAAAGATCATAGAGATCCTGGCTGAGTCTGATACACCACTCTCCGCAGCACCTACCTTTCGAAAGTCTCGAGAGTTTTCTCGTTAACTTTACTGATTGTCCAACATTGTGATCCATACATCCATATTTTAAAAAAACAAACCTATTCATAAAAACTCTACCTCAAAGGACACGAGAAGCAAAATGAACTCTAAATTTGGGCAAAGATTATTATACTGCCACCGGATCTCAAAATGTCACAACTCAAAAGAGGTTACTTTATATGAGTAGAACACAAATTGTAATCAATATCACACCAATAATTTCTTGATTAATATTATTTTTATTACTATTCCGAATATGAATTATGTATAAAATTGGTGTTTAAATTTTTTTTATTTGTTGACAGAAATGTTATAAATGAATAAATATAAAGGTAGCTGCTTTAGAACAGATTTATTCTAGTGAAGCAGCTATCTTATACTTGTATAGTGATTAAAATGTAAGAAATGTAATAAATTCACAAATGTACATGTAGCTGCTTCAGAAAAGATTTATTCTAGTGAAGCAGCTATCTTATACTTGAATAGTGATTAAAATGTAAGAAATGTAATAAATTCACAAATGTACATGTAGCTGCTTCAGAAAAGATTTATTCTAGTGAAGCAGCTATCTTATACTTGAATAGTGATTAAAATGTAAGAAATGTAATAAATTCACAAATGTACAGGTAGCTGCTTTAGATCAGATTTATTCTACTGAAGCAGCTATCTTATACTTGTATAGTGATTAAAATGTAAGAAATGTAATAAATTCACAAATGTACAGGTAGCTGCTTTAGATCAGATTTATTCTAGTGAAGCAGCTATCTTATATTTGTATAGTGATTCAAATGTAAGAAATGTAATAAATTCACAGATGTACAGGTAGCTGCTTCAGAACAGATTTATTCTAGTGAAGCAGCTATCTTATACTTGTATAGTAATTATAATGTAAGAAATGTAATTAAGTTAGGTCTTACATTCCTAGTCTTGATCTTACAACTTTTACAAAAAAAAAAAATAAGAATGAAGAGTAGGTACATAAATTCTACAATCTTATTCAAAAATTGGTTATTTCTGGGATAAGAATCCAATTTTTTTTTGTACAGATAAATAATGGAGGCAAGAAAGAAGAAAAATAAGATCTTTAGTCAAAATATATTGCTTTTGTTATCATCAACTAGTGATGAGGAAACGCAAATTTTTGCTGACCGACTTTTTATGGCCAACATACCTATTTTTACTCTCCACACTATGGAATAGTGGAGAGTCATGATTTCACAATTTTTAAGCATAATTTTTTACATCAATTTCTCAACGGGTATCATGTAGAGAGTGCACACTATGAGTTTCGTTGTGATGTGTTTGTATGTATGGCATACGGATTATCCTTTTTGTGTCCTCTCTACAGCCCAAACTATAATTCCGATCGACTTCATATTAACATATGTGTAAAGTGCATAAATCTAGAGCTAATTAGTTTTTCATAGATATCCGTTAATTTCTTCTATATGATTTCATATGTCTAAATTTTCAAAATGCTCTCACGGTCTGGAAAATCAAGGTATTTTTATACTGTTTGAAATTTTGATACAACGAAAATATACTCATCAAAAATGCATTCAAGGATTGTCAAAATTGAAAGAAAAAATCTATGATTTTCCATATTGATGTGAAATAAATATCATTTTTGAATGAAAAATGTAGGTATATAACAGAAGTAAAATAGCTTCTGTAATGGAAAATTGAGTGATCAACTTCATATTGATATTGTATGTGTCTCTATAGACAAGTATAATTCTTACTCTCCACTTCTATCTTCCTCAAGGGGTAGACAGTGAGAACCGAACACCGCATTCTTCTATCTTGACACATACATTGCCTCATCAACACTGATACACTGTCTCATACATGCTCATCTTGCTAGCAATGCAATTTTACTTAAAATACAGGTATCATGTAGAAAATACATTCCAATTATGAGTTTTGTCACATGGTTTTGTGTATATGGTGTATTGTGAAAACTTTCGACCTCTGGGAATTTTATATTTCTTACAAATAGATTAGAAATATACTTCATAAAAATGCTTTTAGAGATTTTCAACCTTTCAAGAAAAAAAAATGAACACTTACTAAGGTGTGGAGAGTTTGGTGCTGGCCACAACCCACTCATTTCAATTTGATATTGCAACATTACTAAACGAGTGGATTGTGGCCAACGCTAAACTCCTCACTAACAAGTCATTCTATAAAGTATTCAAATTTTGTATAGAAAATTTTCAGCATTTTCATGAAATGAGTTTGTTAAATTATTTTTTATTTAAATATTTTATTATGAATGATGCTCTTTAATGCGATTTTATGAAAGTGATGAGCCTATTTACGAATTTTAAAATAAAAATTTCAAATTTTAATTTTCCTGAATTTGGGGTCACTTTGAAATATTTGACAGTTAAAAAAATTGAGAAGCACTATTCATATATCGTTCAAAATCTAATGGGATCTAATCGAGCATTAGATATACATATTTGCAAAATTTGAATAGAATCGAATGAGTACTTTAGTTTATAATCGATAAAGTAAAATGAACACGTCATACATAGCACACTGCACACAGCACATAGCACACACACACACAGATACATTGTGATGAAACTTTCAGAATACAATGTCAGCATGATACTAGTTGATAATCTGCAAAAAAAAATATCCTTAAAAAATGCGAAATCATAACTCCCCACTATATCCCCTTGGGTTAGTGAGGAGTAAAAAGTAACTTAGATAGTTTGGATATTAATAAAGAAAAATATTCCTTAACTTTTTAATTATGTTCTGTACACATTCTTGTAGAAAAATAATAAGCACACCCGATTTTTGACATTCATCTTAAATTTCTTAAAAAATTTAAGGTGTAAAGGCGTATTGAAGAAAACAAAAATATCTGGATAATATGAAATATACCCTTCTATTGGAATATTTCTACTGTCATATATGTCTCCACTCCTATGTAATAGTGGAATGGTATGATTTTACAATTTTTAAGCATATTTAATACCAACTAATTTTATGCGTTGGTTCAATCCAGAACTAAAAAAACTCACGATCGACAAAAAACTTGCTCACAAAAGATACAAAGAAATCTTACGAATGTCAGATTTTAATTATTTTTCCAATCTATGTAAGAGGTGTTCGGAGTTATCTGGAAGGTGTTACAGCGATTTCATACACACAGAGTTAAGTCTGACTTCCCAAGAAATTCTAGGTTTCTATGAAGATTCGTGAAATCTATTAGTGAGGAACATGTCAACACTCCTACACAGATGTTTTATAATAAAAAATCCTCCGACACGTTACAGGCCACTGTTTGCTGATTTCTTTGGTAGAGTATATTGGCATTCAAGGAGCTGACCTTTGGAGAGTTTTTCACCCGAGGTTCTAATAGACCTGCCTTACCTATGTGTAGACTGGAGTGGCGCCCCCCAATACCTACTGAATACCCTCGACGCTGTCCAAAGGCGTGCTATACGTCTGATTGATGATCCATCACTGACTGATGGATTGCAATCACTAGAACACAGACGCAGAGTCGTTATTTTAAGTTTATTCTATAGATACTACCACGGGAATTGCTCAGAAGAACTTGCATCTTTGGTCCCTCCTCCACCCACTCGCAACAGAGTCACTCGCT
Organism: Molanna angustata; assembly: GCA_963576475.1. Lineage (NCBI taxonomy): Eukaryota > Metazoa > Arthropoda > Insecta > Trichoptera > Molannidae > Molanna > Molanna angustata. The sequence continues at coordinate 4,688,241 of OY754985.1, read as the reverse complement.
TCACTCAATCGCAGCACCCATTCACAGTGGACCTTCAACATATACGAACAAGTCGCTTCTCGAACTCCTTTATTAACACAGCAGTGGACAAGTTAAAAAAAAAGACAGAGATGATGTTGAAAGTGCCGTCTGCAATTTAGATTGCACAAAGTGGCCTGGACCTGATAACTTGCCAAATGTGTTCCTGAGGTGGTGTATGAATGCATTAATTGATCCTTTAGTAGAATAGGTCTCTGAACGAAGGTCGATTTCCAGCTATTTGGAAGTCAGGTTTTATCACACCTATATTTAAGAAGGGAGATTGTTCATTAATTACCAACTACAGACCCATATGTATTTTGTTATTAATACCTAAAATATACGAGTCAATTGTACTTTCTCGAATATCACATTCAATCAATACTGTCATAAAATCTAGACAGCACGGCTTTGTGCCGGCGAGGTCTACCCAAACCAACTAAAAATGTACGTTGATTACAGTAGGTTTCGGAGGGGCATCAGGTGCATACTATATATACTGGTTTTTCAAAGGCCTTTGACAATGTACCCCATAGTATTCTCATAGAAAAACTTCGGCGTTATAAAGTCAGAGGCAGCCTTCTGTCTTGGTTTTTAAGATATAATAAGTAACCAAATTGTGTACGTTATAATCTCAGACTGCATCTCGTTTCCCATAAAAGCTACAAGTGGTGTCCCACAGGGTTCCCATTTAGGACCAACTCTTTTCAACTTAAAAATATTAAATAAATATATAGTAAAAATATTTTTTGATGTAAACGTATTGCTTTTCGCTGACGATTTGAAGATATACAAAGTATCTATATTTTTATGTGAATCTAAGTTTTTATGTTTCTATATTTTTATTTGTCTCAATATTTTTATCTTTGTAATTAATTATTAGTATTGTAACAATTAAATGGCTTATGCCGTATATTGTGTAAATAAATCAATTTCTCAACAGGTTTCATGTAAAGAATGCATACCTACGTACCATTAGTCTGTCATGATGTATACATATGTATGTAGGGTATTTCATACCTTACTGCTCATTCCCACTTGTCATGTGTCGGGCATGACAAAATGTCGTGTAATCTAATGGCAACATATTTTGAATGAAGCTGTTCACAACTATCCAACAATGATATTTTATCATCGACGACAAGAATTGTCGTGTCTTTTAAATCGAATATATTTTTTAATTGCACATACACAAACATCAGATTTTTTTCCCTGTCGGGAGTCAAATGATATTTTTACTGACAATAACATCTCAATAGAGACGAAGTTGGGATATTATACAAGAACCAGGAACTCAGGCACCTAAAGTATGTATATTGATTAAAAATATACTAAACATACTAAAAATATATCTTATGAAAAGAATTCAAATAACTACATATTTTCTTAGTTCCAATAGAATGGTAAAAAAATAAAAGTAAATAGAGTACCGAATTTATAAGAAAAGTATATGGCATTAAGAAAATATTTTTATTAATATTTCAATACATCTATATGCTTGTACATTTCCATTTTATAGTTTAGTTACTTGGTATGACGTTGTAAGCAGGGTCCTTTGGTCTTAGGGTCGTTGTGTTTGTATGGAATATCTTCGCATCTATCATGTTCATGTTTGGCGTTAGAAAGTCCGCAAAACTCACAACGCCAGGCTTGGCCGGCCTGTCGAACGGATAACCCATCGAGCGCTTGTCCGGATACTTCATATTGAGGACACCGCAATAGCTATCGGATCCAATGCACGGTGCTCCTGAGATGTCTTGATCTACCGCATCGTCGATATAATTGGACACCATGGCGAAGATTTTAACGGGATACCCATCGACTGTACCTTTCGGTATCATCATGTGCTGTGGCCAACCGCAACCGCAATAGTTGGAAATATCTATGTTCGCCTGATTGGCAGGATCCAAATTATTGATACTGCGGAAGGTCATCGCGTAAGGAATGGTCACAGATGAGTCCTCGGAAGACCTCAGGATGACATTGTCACCTTTCTTCAAAACGACCCTAAATTTGTCCAGCTCAATCATAATTTTTCGCTGCTCTTCGAACTGCATCTCGACTCCATTGCGGTTGTTCTTGGGAGCCATGAACAGTCTGACAGTCCCCAACAACTCAGAATTGGATGCGTTCTTCACGTTCAAGGTAAATTGGAACAGCTCGTGTTGAAGATAAGAGAAACGGACAAAGAGTGGACCCCTCAAGGAAAAATCCAAACCTCGTGACATGTCCATGTCGGTTTGTTCCCAAAATGTGTGTAGCTCGTTTATATTGATACCTCTTTTGTTGACCAAAGTCACTTGAAAACCATTCATAGATACGTTGGTAAAGTCAAGTTGATTTCTGGGGTAATATGGTAGGCTGTTTTTGTGGAGCAGAAATAGATCATTGATAAATTTGTGCCACCGATAAAAGATGGGATCTCTCATTGCCGTTGCTGTATCCCCCATAACACCAAAACTCTCCAGAAATCTGTACTCAGGATCATGACAGAGAGCTATGAAAACGTGGCCCCTATTATGTATGTTTCCGTATAGATTCCTGTTGACCGAAAGTATCGAAGCTTCCACAATATTTCCAAGTATATCTATTCCACTTGGATCAGTCAGTTTTATATTTGTGTTGTTTACATCCACCACGGATCCTTCTGCGATAGCCTTTTTAATATTTGATATCCAAGTTTCTAATTGGCTTATTGAAAGTTCAAAACTCTCCGCGGGACGATCCAAATCGCTTATATACGTATTGATGAATCGCGGTGGCCACGCTCGACTTGAATTTTGTTGATGGAGTTTCGGAAAGTATCCTTCCAAGATGCTCTCCCTTAAATTTTCAAAACCGGTCACATAGTCTAAATCATTGCAAAAGCGTTCAGTGTTATATCTTGCTAAAATCTGTTGGTGCATGTAATAAAAGAGCTCTCCTCTTCTGTCTTTGTTGACCATTTTTATGTCCATAGCGGAGAACGGATAAACCAAATGCCAATGCCAGTGGTGAAGGTTTATTCCCATGTCCTCCCGGAAGTAGGCCACCCGCTGTTCCGGCTCTCGGGAGCCAGCCGTAAAGTCTCTCGGAATGACGATAGGCACCCGAGAGTCTTCGGGGATGATGGCCGCTTCCCTGAAAGCCAGAGTGAAGGTTCCACTGTCGACGAATTTGCTGGGAAATGTTGTCGCGAAGTTGGGCAGCAGAACATCTTTGGTATCCTCTCGGTGAAGTATAGCAACGGACAAAGCGTAGTTAAACAGGATCGGATTCACTCTGTCACGACAGTATGCAGCCGTCGACAGCAAGTCTTGGAGTGATTTACTCTTCATGAAGATATCGACGAGTATGTCGGCACACTTGCTGTGTTTGGGAAAAAACAACGAGAAGTTTTCTTGTTTGGAAATTCCCATAGGCACCGATATATCTGGGACGCTTATGTTTTTCACGACGATTGATTTCATTCCTTCAATTTCGAACCGTTCCTTGATCTTTTTCTTGAGAGCTCTGTATCTGCTGTTGAGGTACCTGTCTGGGACGACATAATCGTAAGTCTTTTTATCGCCTTTAGGAATTATAAGTGGCTCGTTAGGACGTTCAAATATAAGAGATAGTGCTTCTTTAGTGTTAGCCATTTTCTTTTTGAGAAATAAAAATGACAATACTTTTGATCCTACTTTATAAGTTATAAAATTGATCTGTTTCGATCTTCTCATGAAACACATCTTTATAGTCACGGATCAATCTGGTGTGGCATGTGCAAAATCTATTTTTCAATCAAATGTAGATAAAAATATATCTGTGGTTAATAGAATTTTACAACTTTATATAATCTATTTCTTGGGGTTTCCTTTTCTTTGTATTACATTGTATCAAAAGTTGGAAAAACAATAATGTATTTGTGACTAAATACAAATTATGCAATTGTGTTAATATATGCTCGAGTGATATTTTTGAAAAGCAAAAGCACTTTCTGCTTACACAAAATCTGCACTATCAAATTTTGAGGCAGTAAGTCTCAGTTTTTGAATGTTTTTTTTTTTGAGAAAAAGATGAATCTAAACATCAATAAGTACAAATCTTGATAATGTCTTTACCCATATAATACCCATGTGGAGAATTTTTTTTTTTAAATTTTAATTGATATTTTTATGTTTTTTAGAGTATAATTCCATGGTTATAATTCCATGGTATTAATCCAACTACCGATTCGTTGAAGAGAATTTATTTCTCTTAATGAATCGATAGTATTAATCCTAGTCCTGTGTGAGAGAATTGTATGCAGTAGTAGACTTAATGCATGGTTTTTCAACTTTCAGTCTAAAGGCCCTTTGTGATACCAAAATGGGGCTTTCCTCCCCCTTGCTTATCCACCCTGAACCAGCCTGAGTGGCTAATGAATGTCATAATGTCTCCGATATCGCCTGAAGCTATGTCCATTAGATCATCATAGAAGAAACTTCCCAAGGAGCTTCTCCTAATTCGTGAGAATAGGACAGTGATGAGGAAGTGGATATCTTCAATGTTTTGGTATGCTCTGCAGTAATTGTATGACTCCAGCACTAGTTTTTTGACATGCTTTACTATGAGTCAATGTCCTGTTAATACTGCTATGGTTCTGGCGAGTGATTCTCATCTGAACGAGAGTATCTCTCTGGTTCTTCTGAGATCATATTTTGGCCATGTTTGTTTGGCAATGGAGCATGTGCTTTCTTCAGACCACCTCTGGTTAGCACAAGCAGTCGTTTTCTTATTGACACGGAGTTAACATGTTGCCATGGGGACTCCTGGTCCTGCTCTAGTGAGTACAATTGCCCTACAATTCCACGCTATATTACTGTGTCCCAGCACCCACATGATATATAGATCAAACCGCTTCGCTGTCCCATTTAAGATGCTGCGGCAGTTCATAGCCACTCTAGAAGTGGAACCCTTTAAGGCTATAACAGCTGCTTGGCTGTCTGTGAAAATACGGACAATGCTGTTTGATATTGCGTTGACTTGTATCCATTCTACTGTTTCCTAGATTGCCAAAATCTCTGCTTAAAATATACTTCAGTGATCTGGCAACCTGAAAGAAATATTAATATTTAATTGCTCCAAAAAAGACTCCTCCGCCCACCTTTCCTTCTAGTGTAAAACACTTGGGCTTCACTATGATGGATCAAACTCTCCTTCTATCTCCCTCATTTGGATGGAGAACTGTTTCTCGAAGAAGGGTTCGGGAGACGTAGATGATAGACAAAATATAGTGGGTCATTTGTGTACTCCGTTAACACATACAAGTTTTGCACAGCACTACTACTACACGTACAATGGGGTGGTGTGGTTCAACCAACTTTTAAAAGATTTTTTGAGAATGGCAAATGAATATAATGAATTCAAAAGAAAAAGAAAATAAACTTATTAAATTTGACTGATTTTTAAATTATATTAACTTCTTTTCCAACTGTCGATTTGTTCAAGGGAACTTTGTTCTCTTAACATATCGACAATGTTTCAAGCCAGGATACGCGAGAATTGTATGCAGAGGTATACTTTTTTCACGGCTTTTCCGTGTGTGTGTGTGCGTTTTTTTTGTGTGTGTGTGTGTGTATGTGTGTGTGTGTGTGTGTGTGTGTGTGTGTGTGTGTCTGTGTGTGTGTGTGTCTGTGTGTGTATGTGTGTGTGTGTCCCCCCCTTATAACTTTTGATCCGCTCAATTTACAGAGCCTAAAATTTCAGAATATATAAACAGTTACAGGCCTACAAAACTTTTATACTCGGAATTTTGAATTTTTGTTTCAGTCAGGGGTTATCAACTTTTGAATTTTTATTTTATTTTTCCATATATCTCAGAAACCATAAAAGCTAGAACGCTGAAAATTGGTACAAACATAGACAAATACAAAATCTCAAATTTGTTTTTTCAAAAAAATTCCAGAATTTCTCAAACATTTTTTATTAAGAAAAGTATTTTTTTTATGATAAATTTATGAGTTTAACTGCCTATTTTTCCAAAACTTTTACAATTATCGAAAAAAGCAGAAACATCCCAACTAGATAATTTAATTTTCTATAAAAAATATTAGCATTGTAGTAGAAGATCTCAATTTTTTTAAAAATTGAATTTAGTGACGACATTGCTTCATACATTTTGTATGGCAGTCGCCTTTACACAATATGTAAGAAGACTTAATAGTTTGATACTTCATCTCCAAACATACATACATACCATCATGCTATTTTCATATTCTGGGTAGGAAAAAAGGACCTTCCTCCATACTATCCTATCTTGACATACATACCTACATATGTTGTATAGAAAACAAAATATCTGACAATATTCAATAATTTGTATTTATGGGTTTATAGTTTGGTACATATTCTTCAACTATACCTACATACTATCGCTATCGACAGTTGGATATCATGTGTTACATGCAACTAGTCCTACTGTCGATTCGTTCATGAGAATTCAATTCTCTGAATGAATCGACATTATTAAGCCAAGATGCGTGTACGAAGGAACATTTTGTATGGCGTAGTGGACTTTTTGCATGCTAATAACACCAACTAGAGGCCTCGCAGCATATATGTTCCCATACATGGATTTACTCAGAATTCGGAGTAGAACATTTTATGTGAGTTTTGTGTGTGTGTCTGTGTGTGTGTCTGTGTGTGTGTCTGTCCCCCCCCTAATAACTTTTGATCCGCTCAATTTACAGACCCCAAAATTTCAAAATATATAAACACTTATAATCCTACAAAACTTTTGTACTTAGAATGGTGAATTTTTGTTTCAGTCAGGGGTTATCAAATTTTGAATTTTTGGTTTATTTTTCCATATATCTCAGAAACCACAAAAGCTAGAATGCTGAAAATTGGTACATACATAGACAAATACAAAAACTCAAATTGGTTTTTTCTAAAAAAATTCCAGGATCTCAAACAATTTTTATTAAGAAAAAATATTTTTTTATGAAAAATTTATGAGTTTAACTGACTATATTTACAATTTTTTTAAAAATATTAAGAATAGCCGAATCACCCCAACTAGATAATTTAATTTTCTATAAAAAATACTACCATTGTATTTGCACATCTCAAATTTTTTTTACAATTTTTATAAAAATTGTATTTAGTGACGACATTGCTTCATACAAACAATACATGTAGGTATGTATGTCAAGATAGGACAGTATGGAGGTCAGTCCTTTTTTCTACCCAGAATATGAAAACAGCATTATGGTATGTATGTATGTTTGGAGATTTAAGTATCAAACTACTAAGTCTTCTTAGATATTGTGTGTAGGCTACTGCTATACAAATTGTATGAAGCAATGTCGTCACTAAATTCAATTTTTAAAAAATTGTTAAAAAAATTGAAATGTACTTCTACAATATTAATATTTTTTATAGAAAATTAAATTACGGCTGTTTCGGCTATTTCGATATTTATAAAAAAAAATGGAAATATAGGCAGTTAAACTCATAAATTTATCATAAAAAAATATTTTTCTTAATAAAAAATGTTCGAGAAACCCTGCAATTGTTTTTAAAAAACTAATTTGAGATTTTGTATTTGTCTATGTTCATACCAATTTTCAGCGTTCTAACTTTTATGGTTTTTGAGATATATGAAAAAATAAACAGAAATTTCAAAAGTTGATAACCCCTGACTGAAACGAAAATTCACAATACTGAGTATAAAAGTTTTGTAGGCCTATAACTGTTTATATATTCTGAAAATTTGGGCTCTGTAAATTGAGCGGATCAAAAGTTATAAGGGGGGGACGGACACACACCACACACACACCACACACACACCACATACACACACACACACCACACACACACACCCACACACACACAGACACACAAAACTCACATAAAATGTTCTACTCCGAATTCTGAGTAAATCCATGTATAGGAATATATATGCTGCGAGGCCTGTAGTTGGTGTTATTAGCATGCAAAACGTCCACTACACCATACAAAATTTTCCTTCGTACACGCATCTTGGCTTAATAATGTCGATTTATTAAGAGAATTGAATTCTCATGAACGAATCGACAGTTGGATAATATTTTGTGTCTTTTGTTTTAAATGTCTCCTTTACACACGAGTGCTTGTACTCTGGTAATGGGAAATATGTTTTTACTTACTGTGTATCTTTTTCTATATTTTGAAAAACGCCGAGACACCCCAACCAGTCAATTCAATTTTCTATAAAAACTAAGTATGTACATTTTAATAGTACATCCCCAACTTTTTTAACAATTTTTGTAAAAATTTAATCTAGACGACATCGTTTCATAGAATTTGTATGGCAGTATACACTACACAATATCTAAGGAGACTCTCAATAGTTTGATACATTATCTCCAAACATACATAGATACCATCATGCTGTTTTCATATTCTGGGTAGGAAAAAAGGACTGACTTCCATACTATCCTATCATTACATACATACCTATATGTTTTGTATAGGAAATAAAATATCTTAAATATATTCAATAATTTTATTTAAGGTTTTATAGTTTTTATTCAAAACATATATGGATTTAAATGTATTCTTACACTATATTTATTTATCTTTCTGTACATAATATAAACAAATATATTGTACACTGATAGGCTTATTGCCATTAGGCGATTTCTTCCAACCTACTAGATTACAAAGTATGACAAAGTTGTGAATGTACAACAAAAGAATGAAAGCAAAAAAAAACAATGAAAATATTTATTCACTAAGATACAATTATAACAAATGAAAATACTTCATAGCAAAAAAAGGATAGGGTAAGGACAAGGAGAGGAAATTGGGATCAGGTGTTTTGGGATAAATTATTCCTTCTTTAGTTTTTTCTTGAAAACACAAAGTGAGTTAGACGAAGCAATATCCGGACTTAGACTATTCCATATTCCTGCTGATTGTACTTCGATCGAAGAGCTGAGAAATTGAGGGATAGATAGTGTTGTACGTTCAGCAGATCGGAGTGGAAGTCCATGATTGGATAAATAAGTGAATTTGTTTTAGTGTGTACTGTAGCGGTTTTGATTTTTGGTACGACAGTAGCAGAATGTGTATATTGCACCGCTGACGTATCCTGGGCCAACAAAGAAGATTTGTGGTACGATGATACATGTCATGATCAAATTTTTCAACCCAAAGAAGAATCAAATACATATATTCTGAAGACGTTCAAGTTTATTGAGATGCACTTCATTAGCATCCAAATTGCATACATTGACATAAACAATGGAAGAAGAAGTTATTGTGCTAGAGTTATTTTACATCGGAGAGGAAGGAGGTTTTTAAGTTTATCAAGTGAATGTAGGGCAAAGAAAATAGATTTGATGGCGTGCGATACCTGATCATGTCATATACTATACACATACAATCACAGTTGGATCTCATGTGTTACATGCAACTAGTCTATAAAAAACATAAACATTATAGCAGTACATCTCAAGCTTTCCTTAACAATTTTAGTAAAAAGAAAATATGTTTCATACAATTTGTATGGCAAAATACACTATATATACGGGGACTCTTATTGTTTGATACTAAATCTTCATACATATATACTATCAAGCTGCCTACCTATTCGAGGTAGAAAAAAAGGACTGAATCGCACACTATCCTATCCTGACATTCATGTTTTGTATATGAAAACAAAAATTTTAAATCTATTGAATGATTTGAATTTAAGATTTTATAGTTAGGTTCATTTATTTATTACTATTTATAACAATATTACATGGATTTTTATGTTTTCTTACACTATACACATACTATCGCCATGGAGAGTTGGATCTCATGTGTTACATGCAACTAGTGTAATAATAATTATCTTGTCTTATGAACTAATTTGAGTATCATCATTTTTTATACTAGTTTGAAAACTTTTCATGATTTGTCTTCCCAAACCAGAAATCTTGGAATCGCTTTTATTTGGTGTAGTAACGTGAAAGTTTCTATCAGGAACCTGCCTTATTATTGTTTTGTCTCTGTGAATAATCAGCGCATTTGTTTCAATCATGTTTGGTGTGAGAAAGTCCTTGAGTCTCCGAACTCCTTGCTTGGGGGGACGATCGAAGGGGAACCCCATTGGTTTCTTATCGGGAAATTTATCTTTGAACAGTCCACAGTAACTCACGGCGTCGACTAGATCACCAACAGCGATATCCTGACCAACTTTGTCGTCTTCGTAGTTTGAAACCATGGCGAAAACCTTCACCGCATATCCTGAGGTGGTCCCTTTCGGTATTAGCATATGGTCGGGCCACCCACATCCGCAGAAGTTAAACTTCTTCACTTCTTCTGGATCCTCCAGCCTCGACACGTCGATGCTGCGAAACGTCTTGTCGCACGATATCGTCACAGAGGATTCCTCAGACAGTCAAGGAATAACGTGTTGACTCCCGGAACCAAATCAACGACGAACTTGTCCAGTTCTACCATCAGTTTTCTTTACTCATTGAAATTCAACATTTCTGAACTTTCGTTGTACTTTGGAGCCATGTATATTCTAACAGTTCCCTGAAGGTTATTCGAAGATGTGTTCTTTACTCTTCCCACTAATTTAAATGGTTCATGTTGAAGATGAGTGCTTCGAATAATAATCGGACCCCTTGGAGCAAAGTCTATTCCTCTGGACATATTAATATTACATTGTTCCCAAAAAGTATAAAATTCATTCTGTTTTTTACCAGATGTCGTACTATAAATTCGAGCATCGTTATATCTTTGAAATCACGCTGCACTGTTGTGTAAAAGGGAAGTTTATCTTTGTGGGACACAAATATGTCATTTATGAAGGCATGCCAACGGTAGAAAACAGGATCTCTCATAGAAGTGGCAGTGTCTCCCATAACACTGAAACTCTCCAAAAACCTTTTGTCTGGATCGTGACAAAGAGATATTAAAACATGACCTTTGTTATGTAAATCTCCATAAAAATCTTTATTAGGAGACAGAGTTGAGGATTCAATGATGTTGCCTAGAATATTTATACCCGTTTCGTTGTCGATGTGAATTTTCCTCGCGTTTCTATCAAATATATAACCTCTTCTAACTGCTTCCTTAACGTTTCTTATTATAACTTCAATATCATCGATCTTGACAGTAAATCTTTCGCTGGGTCGAATTATATCCTGGAGATAAGTATTTGAAAATCTAGGTGGCCAAGCGCGATTTGCATTCAGATGATTCAGTTTTGAAAAATACCCCTCAGAAATCGGCTCTCGCAAGTTGTTAAGGCTCACTGTTAGTGGGAGGCCGTTACATAATCACTCAAAATTATATCTGGCAATAATTTGTTGATGCATAAAATAAAACTGTTGGAAAAAATAATTATTGACCAGATTCTACCTCTTCTAAATCCCCTAATCATTCCAAATCAACATGGGTTTCGGATTAAAAAATCTACAGAAACAAACTTGCTTGAGTTTACCCATAGTGTTACCAGAGCAATGCACGATAAATTAAAGGTGGATACAATTTACAGTGACTTTTCTAAAGCATTCGACAAATTAAATCACAAAATTTTACTACATAAGGTCTGGAACATTGGGATTAGAGGAGATCTCTTTAGGTGGTTTAGTTCATATATAAGTAACAGGTCTCAGGCTGTGGCTTTGCACGGTCACAATTCTAACTATAAACCTATTTTTTCCGGGGTACCCCAGGGCTCTCATCTGGGGCCTCTGCTATTCTTAATTTACATTAACGATATAAAATCTTGTCTTAAACATTCCAACATACTGTTGTTCGCAGATGATGCTAAAATATTTAAAGAAATTAAAAGCCCGTCAGATTGTTTGGAGCTCCAAGATGATTTGTATAGTTTACAACGTTATTGTGCGGAAAATCAATTGTTCTCAAATGTGGAAAAATGTAATTACATAACATACTCTCGTAACCGTAATAAAATATTATTTAAATATAAAATTAATAATGAAGAACTGAACTATAAATCTGAAATCAGGGATTTAGGTATAATACTGGACGAAAAACTATCTTTCACTAATCATATTGAATACATAACAACTAAAGCATATAAGGCTCTCGGATTCATATTTCGAAACACAAAACCTTTTCATAACTCTGACAAGCTGCGTAAATTATTTAATTCATTTATTAGAAGCTTACTGGAATTTGGATCGGTTGTATGGAATCCAAACTATGAAACACATATTAACGCAATAGAAAATCTTCAAAAAAAATATATTAAGCAATTAAATTTTCGTAATAGATTACATTTCTCTAACTATCTTCAAGCTCTAAAATACCACAACACAAAACTACTGGAGACACGCAGATCAATCCAAGATATTTGTTTTCTATATAAAATCATTAACGGTCTGGTCGACAGCACACCTCTTCTAAGCTCACTCCGTTTTCACTGTCCACTTAGAAGAAATAGAAACCAGTCTCTCTTTTACACAGAATCTTCTAAAACTAACAGCTAGAGCTTGTACTGGGTACAATAGAAATTGTTTGAGGGATCCGGAATTGGATATGTTTGCTTCAAGTTTTTATGTATTCAAAAAAAAAATGTGAATTTGTCGGTTATTTAATCTGTGCTGTCTTGTTGTACACATCTTTAACTCTTTAACTTTTTAATTGTGCCACTTCAACTTAATTTTAATTTATCATTATTCATACATTGAGACACGTGAGGTAGATCATAATATGAGTTTCTAGTGGTCGATGCTTCCCCCCACTCCCCTCTCTGTCTCTCTCCTTTCCCATCCTGTTTTCATAATTGTTAATAAATGTAGGTATATGTAGGTACTTAATATATTTTTAGAATACTATAATTGGCTATATAAAAATTATCTTTGTATATTTGTATTAATCTTTATTGTATTGCTGTTGTATTCTATAAAATAAAATAAAATAAAACTTTCTTAAAATAAAATAAAAAGAAACTTTCCAGGAAATGAATGGAAGAAATTTGGCAATATTATATCCTTGGTATCTTCTCGACGGAGCAGCGCAACAGATAGACTGTAATTGAAGAGGTAAGGATTTAAGATATCGCGACAGTTAGCAGCCAAAGACACGAGGTTCGTGACAGTTTTAACTGTCATAAATAGATCTATGAGCTCCGCAGCCAAGTCTCGATGATTGGGAATAAACAGAGAAAAATTTTCTTAGTTTAGAAATATCCGGTTTGCTGATGTTTTCGATTACAACCGATTCCTCTTCTTTTTTTTAAATCTTTTCTTGATTTTGTCTTTGAGGATTCTGTGTCGCATATTCAAGAACATATCGGGCAAATCGAATTTCCTGGTGGCCCTTTCCCCTTTTGGAACTATCAGTGGTTCGGAAGGACGTTCGAACATCAACGTTATGGCTTTCTTAGCGGATTCCATATTTTTTGTAATAGATTTAATACTAATAACAAAGCTTATATGTTCTTTGACTATCTTATTATAAAATCTTATGCGTGTGTATCTTTAAATGGTATCTTTTGGTGGTATTTGCAACATTTTAATGCAAAAAAAATACAGTATAAAATAGATAAAATAATGTTACATAGTAGTCATATTTTGTAATAATAACCGCACATTTTATTGCATAATATTTTAATTTAACCAACCCATTATAACAATACCTACATTTTATCTAATATTAACATTTATTTAACCACAAAAAATATTGACTGTCATTGATCATGACCTTATTTTTTTAACACATGATTCATGAAAGAAACAACTAGTTATGACATGATGCTAAAAATAATATCTGAAAATATCCGAGAGTTTTTATTTTTTTATTCTTTTTAGCCTATAGAAGATTTTAATATTTAAAAATTTACGAAATCAAGTATTTACAGTTCCAATATGCCAATTATATCTATAATCCGTAGGTTATATATACTCTTTGATATCTATTTGAAAAGGACAAATCGTTGCCAGTAAAAAAAATAATACAAAAGTAGAATGACAAACAATATATACATCAATATCTTTAAAAAGTTCAACAGTAAGGTTAAAAAAAATCATTTCTTTTTAAATATTCATGTTAATAATAATATGATACAGGTAATATAAAAATTGTTATAAATTATCCCTTTGTAAAAATTACACATAACTTCAATTACTAAGTAAAGACCTAATAAGATACAAAAGAGAAAGGCAATCGTGGTATCACTGGGTTCACGAATCCAGGCCCACGAGCACAGGCGACCAGAGTACCAGCCAGAACAGGTGGGCCACATTGGGCTTGCGACCATGTATGCAGGATTAAGGAGCCCCTTTATGACTCTCTCACACACCAACCTCCGACTGATACTCCACTCCCCTGCGCAACCAAATACAATAGGACATGGATAATGCTGCACCCTATCCAAAAGTTCTTTTATTCTACCTCTAGGAAGACCAAGGTCCTTAAAGTAGGAATATAAAGATTTTGTGGGCAGGCCTATCTACAGCATACATATATTTGTGCTAAAGCCATTTTGAACTGTTTTATCTACCAGTTCCTTGTACTTGTTTAGCTTGTATTGGTGGTCTTTTGGAATATTTGTGTCCCATGCAACAGTCAGCTCCACATAAATAACTCTTTTCAATGAAAGAGAGTATATTGTCAAGAGATGAGATGCAGATCTCCTTTGAAAGGGTATATCTCTCTGTTCTCGTATCCATTAGGATATTCCAGTCATCTGACTTCCCAATTATTATTGATATTAATTTCTTTGTTGTAGGTCTGAATTTTTGTCCCGGTTTAACAAATGTTACAACCGACTGTTTCCATGTAGTTAATCCTTTGATTACTTTTGCCACTGCAAGGTTGGAAGCCTCTGTCATATTTATGTATTGATTTCTTTCAATTTACGTTTCATTGTAAAAAATAACAATGATTTATTTAAAATGTTACATTTTACTAAAAAATAACACCCCTTTTCCAAGAAAAAATCACCAATAATTCAGGTCTCTACTCATAAGATATATCTAGGATAAACTTTGTATTATAATCTTAAGTCTTATAGCCTCCATATAGGTACAACAGTTATACACTGAGGTCCTGCATTTCTAACAGTTGTGCGGTCTGTAAACTTAATAGTCACTTCTTTTACCTTCATGTTGGGCGTAAGAAAATCTGTCAGATTTTGGACACCAGGTCTAGGGAGACGATCAAATGGATATCCCATAGGTCTCTTGTCTGGATACAGCTTATTTTGAATGCCGCAATAGCTTTCGGCGTCATTACAAGTTCCAATTATGTCTTGAATGACTCCATCCGTTTCGTAGTTGGATACCATAAAGAACAGATCAAACAGCATACCGTTTTGGGTTCCTTTCGGAATCAACATATGATGGGGCCATCCGCAGCCACAGAAGTTAAAGCTGCTCTCGAGTGTCGGATCTGTAGGTCGATTTTCATCGAGACTGCGGAACGTTCTCTCATAAGGAATAGTCACCGATGAATCCAGAGACTTTCTCATGATAACATTCGGTCCTTTTTGAAGAACTGTTCTGAACTTGTCCAACTCGATCATGATCTTTCTCTGTTCGTTGAAGAGCATCGGTTTACCAGCGTCATTGTATCTCGGTGCTATGAAAATACGCACGTATCCAACTTTCTGCTGTGGATTTGTATTATTCACAGTTATCTTGTATGTGAATTCATCGTGCTGGAGATGTGTGAATCTAATGTTCACTGGAGATCGCGGCGCGAAATCCAGCCCCCGAGACATGTCGACATCGCTCTGTTCCCAAAACGTATTCAACAGGTTTGGGGGTTTTCCATCTATTAAAACTTGTACATCAGTAACCGTGACATTCTTGAATTCAAGTTGGTCAACTGTATATTTTGGAAGAGTCTCCTTGTACATCCAAAATATGTCATTGATGTACGAGTGCCAGCGGTAGAACACAGGATCTCTCATTGCCGTTGCGGTATCTCCCATCACGGCGAAACTCTCGTTGTATCTGCCATCTGGATCGTGGACGAGGGCAATCAGCACATGAACCATATTGTGTATATCACCGTACAAAGTGGAATTGGTAGTTAGAACGGAAGCTTCTATGATGTTTCCTAAAATATCAATTCCATTTTGTTCTTTCAATGAAACTTGCCTTCCGTTACTGTCTATCACAAATCCTTTAGTAATTGCGTCTCTAATTGTTTTATCCCACTTTTCACAATCTGCAACACTGGCCTTGAGTTCATCCTGAGGACGATCAACATCTCTCAATATATTATTGGGAGATCTGGCCGGCCAAGCACGACTGGCAACCTTTGAATCTAGTTTTGGAAAGTATCCTTCGGCAATGGGTTCTCTTAAATTTGCGAGGTTCTTCGTGTAACCTAAGTTATTAGCGAACCTCTCTGTATTGTATCTATTGATAAGTTGTTGGTGCATGTAATAGAATAATTCCCCTCTCCTGTCTTTGTCGACGATACTTCGATCTGTGACTTCAAACGGAAAGACAAGATGCCAATGCCAATGATGCAAATTGATGCCAATGTCCTCTCTGAAATACGCCAGTCGCTGTTCTGGCTCGCGGCTGTTTGCCGTGGACTCTCTGGCCAAGTTGATGGGCTCTCGGGAACCGACTGGTATCATGGAAGACTCCTGGCGAGCTTTGCCGAAGACCGCACTGTCCAGAAACTTTCCAGGGAACAATTCCAGTAGACTCGGCAAGATAACATCTTTCGTGTCTTTTCTGTGAATTAGGGCAACAGACATCGCATAATTGAAAAGGTATGGATTTATTCTGTCTCGGCCATAGGCAGCCACAGATATAAAATCTTGAACGGTTCTCTGGGCCATGAATATATCGATGAGTTTCCCAGCAATCTTCCTGTGCTTGGGATAGAACAGAGTAAACAGTTCATTTCTTCCCAGCAGCATCGGTACACTCAGATCCGGTATATTCACATTGTTGATTGGAATACAAGTGGATTTGATATCTTTGTATTGATCGTTGATTTTACTTTTAAGTAGCCTGAATCGATCTATGAGGAACGAATCTGGCATCTGAAATGTGACGGACTTATCCACAGCCCCCTTAGGAATTAACAATGGTTCATTTGGTCTAGTCAAAAGCAACTGAAACACTTTCTTTGAAGGTAACATTTTGATTTTTTGAATTAACAAATTGGTATTTTGAAATTGTTTGCTGTATTTCAATCATTCAAATGAACAAATGAGACAATTTATATAGTGTACAATTTTGGTAGTGCTCCGTGCAAATTTACACCAAAACAAGATGACAGCCAAATTTATTATCAATTATTCTCAAAAATGTGGTTTGATAAGTAAACTTATCTTCTAACTAATTCACAACATATACAGTATGTTATTAAATTAAACAATATCAATAATAAAATGAAGATTCATGTCTGTGGTGTTTTTTTCTTATTTTTTTATTACAGCACTCAGCAGGCACTCTTTTGGAGAGTTGACATAACAAGTTTCTGTCCCTAATGAGTGCCTCATAAAAAAATACTTTTCTATCAAGACAAAATGAAGATTTATTGTATCCTTGATCTATTGAATTATTCCCAGGACACTTTGCAACTTAACATATGAGGAAAGACTTGAATTCTTAAAACTGTCAAAACTGGAAAACCCAAGAGAACATGGAGATCTTATTGAAACATTCAAAATATTATCAGGCCATTATGACTGTATAAACATGAAAAATCTCTTTCAATATAGTCATAACACTAATTTGCGTGGCTTGTGAAAAGTATTTTTTAACAGATTTTTAATTATCTCAATAGAGACGAAGTTGGAATATTTACTGTAGGAGAACCGGGAAATCAAGGCACCTACAGGGCTAACGACCTGCCATCGGCTGGTTTACGTGATCACTTTATGCGCTTGCGCAACGTTCACCAATTATGCCTTTTTAATGAGATCCCTATCAATTCAATTTTGAAAGTTCTATATATTGTAATACTGAAAGTCTTTTCGCTTGAAAATAAGGAATTTTTACTACAGGCATCTATGTGTGAAATCATGAACAACATTCTTATTATTTTTTATTTATTTTTGTTGTAACGCCATCTATTGAGAGAATTGGTTTTTTGTAAATAATGAGAGCAACAATTCTTATACCTGAGGTGACAAATGCATTTTTCGCATAGAAGTCACCCCTGAATTGCGCCAGACTTATAAAGTCATTTTTGTCTTATTTACCTACTTGTACCAATGTGTAAGTTTGTGTATGTACACATTGTGAAAAGTAGGTTCTCGACAAATCCTCGAAAGCAATTTCTTCCAACTAACCGTTGTTTCCAGCCCAGAGAAGCAATATTTGCGTGAGAAATAAATTTAAATAAATTTCTCCTCTGCTGAGAATCGAACCCAGGACACCCGCACAAAAACCCAACGGCATACCTAGTGAAAAGTAGGTTCTCAACAAATCCTCGAGGGCATTTTATTTCAAATATAGTGGTGAATACTCGGAATAAACTGCCCCAACATGTTTTGGATGCTGAAAATGTTAATACTTTCAAGAATAGACTGGACTATTTTTTGGACAAAGCAAAATAGTTACAACCAAATAATATAATTGGACAGTGGATATAGGCACATCACATCAGCCTTGGCTGCCTGCCTATAAATATATAATAATAATATTGATTTATTGTATTGTATGGATGCGAGACGTGGAACTTGAAAGTCAGCATGATGAACAGACTGGAATCACTTGAAGTGTGGCTCCATCGACGAATGCTCAGAATTCCCTGCGGCTCTAAGGGCCTAGGCAGTAAAGGCGGGGGTGGGCGGCCGTCGCTGTTGCGCCCTCGTCAATTCTGTACTTAGAGAAGAGCAGGACGAACGCCTTTAGTCTCGCTCGGCAGTGACTCGTCAACTGTGGCGAATGTTGTTGTGTGGTTCGGGCACACCGCCGGCGCAGACGTCGGGTCAGACATCCTGTGTTGACAACTAGACGTCATATCTGACAGGTGATGATTGCGTCGGATGCCCCCGGTGTTAGCCCGCGGAACCTTCGGACGCCAACACGAGGACCGATGCGTCGGGATATAAGCCTAGGTTGCGGCTCTAAGGGCCCAGGCAGTAAAGGCGGGGGTGGGCGGCCGACGCTGTTGTGCCCTCGTCATTCTATACTTAGAGAAGAGCAGGACGGACGCCTCTAGTCTCGCTCGGCAGTTACTCGTCAACTGTGGCGAATGTTGTTGTGTGGTTCGGGCACACCGCCGGCGCAGACGTCGGGTCAGACATCCTGTGTTGACAACGAGACGTCAAATCTGACAGGTGATGATTGCGTCGGATGCCCCCGGTGTTAGCCCGCGGAACCTTCGGACGCCAACACGAGGACCGAGGGGTCGGGGTACAAGCCCCTCCGACTTGAAACGGAGTGTACTTAGCGGCCGATTTCGAGACCAATCGGAGGCCCTGACGTGTGTGGTTGGATTCTCGGGGGCAGTGGTTGAACCCGATGGATGGTGGATATTTTGTGTTTGTCCGATGTTGCGGCTGCGTCCGGTGGTGAACAGGGCCAATGAGCTCTATAGCGTCGCCGGCGTGGAAGTGGATCGCGATCCCCCTCGATGCACAGATATGATAACCAATACATTAGTCCTGACGTGAGTTAGAGCAAATAGGGAGTTGTTGTCTAACATCAAGGTCCTTAATATCTCGTACCTGTGCCATGTGCTGCGTAGAGACAAATATCACCTTCTCCAGCTCATCCTAGGTTATGATTTTATTATTTATTTTATTTTATTATTATTTATTTTATTTTTTTTTTATTTTATTTTATTTTTATGATTTTAGGTTCGAGTTTGGGCTGTAGTTCTATCAGAGACAGTGAGAATTTATAATTGAAACACCATATATTTTACTAAAAATAGTATCGCCAATATTGATGTTGTTGCATTTTCACGATACACATCGTAAATATTTTCATTGAAGAATTTTTTCAAGGCCCTACAAATTTTCGGGTATAGATAACCGCTTTAAAATGCAAAATATTAAGAGACTGTAGAATTGAATAATTGATGCATTTTTGTGTAGGTAAATATACCCGCTCACATAATTTATTTCACTTACCAGTATGCCACACTAATTACAGATACTTTGCACCTTTGTTTAGAATTCAGCGAGATTACAATACACATTTCAAACACACGGACATTTTTCACGACACATTACAGCATTATCAAAGACAGATAAAGATCGAATATTTTTATTATTGCATATGCGCAAACATTGGATTTTTTTCCCTGTCGGGAGTCAAAGATATTTTTTAACAGATTTTTAATTATATCTCATTGAAAAGGCATAATTGGTGAACGTTGCGCAAGCGCATAAAGTGATCACGTAAACCAGCCGATGACAGGTCGTAAGCCCTGTATGTGCCTTGATTTCCCGGTTCTCCTACAATAAATATTCCAAGTTCGTCTCTATTGAGATAATTAAAAATCTGTTAAAAAAAAACAGATAAAGATGTTCTTAAACCCTAACACACAATCCAACAATCCCCTCCTCAATCACTAATGATCCCTCCTTGTCATCCTAAAACATATTATGTACCTACTTGTTTTTTTCTTATATTATTGTACTTTTATATTTAATTTATTTATTTATTTTTAATATATTTTATAATACAATTCACTAGTAATAATATTCTTACATATTTTTCCCTGCAGTTACTCATCAAAAAGATTACAATCTTGTGCTTGATGAGGGAAGCACTTATAAAAAAATAAAAAATATCAATACAAAGCAAAGTCAACATAAAAGTAAAAGTAATTAAATATACATGAACAAAAAAAAATCAAATAAACATTATTATTTTTTATCAAATAAATATATTATTATTATTTTTTATGTATCTTTTCTCTCTTTTTTTTAAATTGATGTTACTTGTTGTATAATTTTTTTTTCATAACTAAGTATGTAACCAAACATTGTACATTCACAAATGTAAATAGAAGAAAGCATTTTTGGCTATGTTAAAATTTAAAAACTGAGTTGTAAATGATATGATTAACAGCTGTAGCTTTCTGAGAGTAAATAAATAAATAAATAAATAAATACTTATCTACTATCTGTAAGTTTTTTATAAACACCAGTTTTTTAAAAGAAACAGTTTTTTTTATAAACTAGTTGCATGTGACACATGAGATCCAACTGTCGATAGCGATAGTATGTATAGTTGAAGAATAAGAAAAAAAAATTTAAACCCATAAATCCAAATTATTGAAAATTTTAACACATCATGTTGGTATGTATGTCAAGATAGGACAGTATGGAGGTCAGTCCTCTTTTCCTACCCGGAGTATGAAAACAGCATGATGGTATGTATGTATGTTTGGAGATTAAGTATCAAACTATTAAGTCTTCTTAGATATTGTGTATAGGCGACTGCCATACAAATTGTATGAAGCAATGTCGTCATTAAATTCAGTTTTTATGAAAATTGTTAAAAAAAATTGAGATGTGCTGATACAATGTTAATATTTTTTATAGAAAATTTAATTATCTAGTTGGGGTGTTTCGACTTTTTTTGTTATTTTTAAAAAAATTGGAAATATAGGCAGGTAAACTCATAAATTTATCATAAAAAAATATTTTTCTTAATAAAAAATGTTTGAGAAACCCTGGATTTTTTTTAAGCCAAGCTAAGATGGCTGGACAATACAGAAGACGACATAAGAGCGATCAGAATAGCAAACTGAAGGAGAGCGGTGGAGGACAGGGATGGCTGGAGAAGGATTCTGGAGGAGGCCAGGGCCCACACAGAGCTGTAGCGCCAATGATGAAAATGAAGACTAGATAATCTAGGCTTTAGAAATACAAAAGGCTATAAATAAGAATGAGAAAATAATAAGCAATCAAATAAATTTAAATAGAACGCTTCTGTTCAATATGTTCCAATTACCTGCCCGTACGGTAAAATAAATCCACCACCTTCTAGTATAAACTTCACCCACCAACGACAGTAGCACTACAGACGGTTTAAACATAATTTATTGTAAGTTTAGTATAATTTTTTATTTTATCAAATGCGAAATTATTCTTTTGTGGCTCCATCATTAATTAATAACAATAAATTAACTTTGTACTAACCACTTTTTATTAGAACTAAGTCTACATGTTTCGAGAGCAATGCTCTCTTCCTCAGGACACTTGGTGAACTAGTTAACAAATCTTAAAAATAATAAGTATATGTAAAAGCAGTGAGAGGGGAGGAAAGGAGAAGTAGAGGGGTAAAGAAGGTTAGGGTGACCATATGTAAGCTAACATTATTTTTTATTTTTTTACAGTTTTTTTTTTATATACATAAATTTACCAAATATTATATTACAAAGGAAATAAGTTTAACAGTGGATTATTTATAAAATTAATTTGGTTGTTTATTATGGGTTTATTTAAATTCACATTTTTCCTTATTTCTAATATTTCTAATTTTGAGGTTTTTAATTCATTATGCCCAGTTTAGGATAAGTTTGTTCGGATGAGAGAATGTATCAGCTCTTAAACCGGGTTAACATTAAATACTCAAAAGTGGTGTAAAAAAAACAAGTTATTAATTTAATAATAATAATAAACACTTCCTTGCACCCTGTGGTGAGTTTATTGTGTGAGAAAATAATTTAAATAAATTCTTCTTTGCTGGGGATCGAACCCAGAATGCCCGTACACCAATCACCACAACGGCTTACCAATTTACTTTACATCTTTGCGCAAGAAAATATCTATAGATATATATATATATATATATATATATATATATATATATATATATATATATATATATATATATATATATATATATATATATATATATATATATATATATATATATATATATATATATATATATATATATATATATATATATATATATATATATATATATATATATATATATATATATATATATATATATATATATATATATATATATATATATATATATATATATATATATATATATATATATATATATATATATATATATATATATATATATATATATATATATATATATATATATATATATATATATATATATATATATATATATATATATATATATATATATATATATATATATATATATATATATATATATATATATATATATGTTAAATCTAAGGTTTTCGCGAGTACAAAATATGTTATTATTAAGTATTTTGGGGATAACCCGCGTCAAATTATGATTCCCGAGAGAATCAGTCGTCTGCCGACGTTTCGTCTGAATCACATCAGACATTTTCTAAAGGCGCCTTGTTAATAAATTTTCGTCTCGAGGGATAGTGCACGCACGTCCGTTCGAGTGCGTGCACTATATATATATATATATATATATATATATATATATATATATATATATATATATATATATATATATATATATATATATATATATATATATATATATATATATATATATATATATATATATATATATATATATATATATATATATATATATATATATATATATATATATATATATATATATATATATATATATATATATATATATATATATATATATATATATATATATATATATATATATATATATATATATATGTTATATGAAAGGTTTTCACGGGTGTTAGAACTGTTAGTAAAGATTTCTTTGGGGATAACCCGCGTCAGATTCTGATCCTCAAGAGGATCAGTCGTCAACCGACGTTTCGCCTGAATCTCATCAGGCATCTTCAGGGCCTGAAGATCCTGAAGAAGGCCCTGAAGATGCCTGATGAGATTCAGGCGAAACGTCGGTTGACGACTGATCCTCTTGAGGATCAGAATCTGACGCGGGTTATCCCCAAAGAAATCTTTACTAACATTTCTAACACCCGTGAAAACCTTTCATATAACATTATTAACCTCTATGGGGAGGAATTTTATCGTGAAACGAAAAAGTTTGAAAAGTTAAAGTCTAAACGTGCTAAGCTCCTTTGTGATCTCGCTTTCTTATGTCGGTGTCGTGATAAAAAAGTTATACCTGTGTGTTTTAAAGTGAATCGACAGGATAAAAGACACTCGGTGAGTCAAATTTTAATTAAAACTAGCTTCGCCCTCATAAGAAATGAAATAAAACATATTCGATCTAAACTCGATTCTCTTAGTAAAGAAATATTATTTTTTCACATTAAACTTGCTAATACGTTGCACCCATATTTGTGGAATCAGTTAGATAACCTGATAGAATTTAGAATTGAAAATAATACACAAATTAATACCGATCGCCAAATAAACAAGTTCAATCGTCTTCAAAATAAAAACCACGCGCCTCAACAATCATTAGATTCAAATAAACTCATTCATAACCTTACAGACTTACAATTAAACCCCGACATGACATCAATCCTATCAAAAGGTTTTAATTTTGGTGTGGTACCTCCCAAAGTACCAAATGAAAACATAATTACTGGAATTGAATCCGCCATATACAAATTAAATGACAATATAGCCGAAACAATCCGCCAAGAATCGTGCCACATTTTAAGAAAATCACAGCCTCCTAAAAGCAATATAACAAAAAACGAATTTCAAGCTCTAAAAGAACTACGCACAAACACAGAAATAGTCATTCTTCCAGCTGATAAGGGAAATGCCACTGTCATAATGAAAAGTGTAGATTATCAGTCTAAAATGAACGACATCCTTAAAGATTCGGCATATAAACTTCACAACAGCAACCCAATTACATATCTTGAGAAAACAACAAAAGCAAAAATAATATCATCTAAACTTGACAAAGATTTAAAGAAATTATTAATACCACGTGAAAAATCATCCCGATTTCCAAAATTGTACGGCTTACCGAAAATTCACAAAAAAGACATACCGCTCAGACCAATAGTCAGTTCAATAGGGTCACCTCTTCAGTCGTTGTCAAAATACCTTGCTAATTACTTACAACCTGATGTAGAAAAAGCAGATTCTTATGTCAAAAACTCAGAACATTTTGTAAACATAATAGAAAATCAAAAGTTGGATAAAAACGATATTCTTGTCAGCTTCGACATTGTTTCTTTGTTTACTAATATACCTATCGATGAAGCACTCGTTACAGTTAAAGAAATCTGTCAACCTTCGGAAGATATATTAAATTTAATACAACATTGCTTAAATAATACTTTTTTTCTATATGATGGCAAAACATATAAACAGATCAAAGGGGCTCCAATGGGTTCATCACTTTCACCTCCAATAGCAAATTTATTTATGACAAAATTCGAAAAAGACGCACTAGCTAATTATTTACTAAAACCCAAACTGTGGATCAGATACGTAGATGATACTTTCGTAATTTGGCCTCACGGATTAAACGAACTACATAAATTTCTTGGTTATTTAAACGAACTACACAAGGATATCAAATTCACTATGGAAATAGAAAATAATAACGAAATACCTTTCCTTGATGTCCTAGTGCTCAAAAAAGATAACGGCAGTCTTGGCCACACTGTCTACAGAAAAGCTACGCACACAGACAGGTACCTCCATGCATCCTCAAATCATCACCCGGCACAAATTTCATCAGTACCAAACACATTAATATCTAGAGCAATTAAAATAACCGATTCAGACCACCGTAATACAGAAATAAATTACCTGAAAAACATTTTACAGTGCAATGGCTTCTCCAAAAAAACAGTTGATAATGCAGTTAAACGCCAATCCAACAAAAGAAAAGAACCCGATGAAAATAAAACAGAAAAACCAATAGCAACAGCATTTTTACCGTACATTAAAGGAACTACCGATAAAATAAGCCGCATGCTCAGTAAACATAATATAAGAACAATATTCAAAACAGAAAATAAAATCGGTACCCTCTTACGCAGTGTAAAGGACAAAATACCACTAGAATCCCATGGTGTATATGAGATACCATGTGGATCGTGCGACATGTCTTATGTGGGAAAAAGCAACAGAAAGATATCTGCTAGAGTTGCGGAACACAGGGTTGATATGAACAATAAAAAGATAACATCGTCGCTCGTCCAACATACACTAGAAGAGGGCCACAGTATAAACTTCAATAATGCGCGAGTAATAGCAAATATCCAAAACGAAACAGCAAGGACTTTTAGAGAGGCAATAGAAATTTACAAAAGGATTAACATACTTAACAATAGAGATGATAGTATTAGCCTTCCACCTGCATGGAAAAACATTTTATTTAACAGTAGGTTTCATAACAAAAATAAAAATAATAATATAACAGTTAATAATACATCATGCAAAACAAATATTCAGCCCACTTATTCAAATACAATAGACACGATGCGCGTCACGCGTAGCAAAGCTTTATTATCGAGACAAACAATGGCCGATAACGGTACATGCAGCACTAGCGGCGCGGGCGGCGGTAATACGCATCTCCTACCGCCACACGATTAGACTTTGGCTCGTCACGCTTCACTTGGTGCTAGGTTCCCGGCTCGTACGGACGTGCTCGCACTATCACACGAGACGGAAATCTACCAACAAGGCCCTGAAGATGCCTGATGAGATTCAGGCGAAACGTCGGTTGACGACTGATCCTCTTGAGGATCAGAATCTGACGCGGGTTATCCCCAAAGAAATCTTTACTAACACATATATATATATATATATATATATATATATATATATATATATATATATATATATATATATATATATATATATATATATATATATATATATATATATATATATATATATATATATATATATATATATATATATATATATATATATATGACATACAGTGTCAGCTAATGTTAACAACCATAAAGAGTATTAGATCTATACTAGTTGCATGTAACACATGAGATCCAACTGTCGATACCGATAGTATGTATAGTTGAATAATATGTACCAAACTATAAACCCATAAATACAAATTATTGAATATTGTCAGATATTTTGTTTTCTATACAACATATGTAGGTATGTATGTCAAGATAGGATAGTATGGAGGAAGGTCCTTTTTTCCTACCCAGAATATGAAAATAGCATGATGGTATATATGTATGTTTGATGATGAAGTATCAAACTATTAAGTCTTCTTACATATTGTGTATAGGCGACTGCCATACAAAATGTATGAAGCAATGTCGTCACTAAATTCAATTTTTAAAAAAATTGAGATATTCTACTACAATGCTAATATTTTTTATAGAAAATTAAATTATCTAGTTGGGGTGTTTCGGCTTTTTTCGATAATTGTAAAAATTTTGGAAAAATAGGCAGTTAAACTCATAAATTTATCATAAAAAAATTCTTTTCTTAATAAAAAGTGTTTGAGGAACCCTGGAATTTAAAAAAAAAAAAGAATTTGAGATTTTATATTTGTCTATGTTTGTGTAAATTTTCAGCGTTCTAGCTTTTATGGTTTCTGAGATATATGGAAAAATAAAATAAAAATTCAAAAGTTGATAACCCCTGACTGAAACAAAACATCAAAATTCCGAGTATCAAAGTTTAATAGGCCTGTAACTGTATATATATTCTGAAATTTTAGGCTCTGTAAATTGAGCGGATCAAAAGTTATAAGGACACACACACACACACAGACACACACACAGACACACAGACACACACACAGACACACACACAGACACACGAAATGTTCTACTCCGAATTCTGAGTAAATCCGTGTATGGAACATATATGCTGCGAAGTCTCTAAGTTGGTGTTTTTTGACTTCAAAGTTGGAAAAGCCGTGAAAAAAGTAGACCTCTGCATACAATTCTCGCGTATCCTGGCTTGAAACATTGTCGATATGTTAAGAGAACAAAGTTCTCCTGAACAAATCGACAGTTGGAATACATGCTTTGATGTACCCATAGGAAAAATGGAAAATAATAATTCAATGAATATTCAAACTCATGAATCAAACAGTCGACTACTTTAATGAATGACTTGTGAAGGTCAGTAAACACATTCTGAATAAATAAACAAATAATTTAACAATAACAACTAATGGTTAACCACAAAATATAAATATCTTAATGCTGACTATAACAATGTATTTGTTATTGTAAGGAGCAAATAATAATATTTACCAAATAATAATAATAAGCATTTTTATTGTGCCGTTTAACATTTCAGATCAATCAATCATTGAAACATGTACGTGGTGGTACCTACTTTTAATTGAAACCCAATTAATTCAATGAAGTTCAGTTGCTTCTTGGTTACAAGGCCTAAAGTTACTGCAACCCTCAGATAAATAAATAGAACATAGACATGGAGCTTGAAGGAATGAATAGACTGATAACCATATATGGTTAGTGGGATTATCCTCATAAATATTATCCTCTTGGCACAAAACACAACATACAATGGAAGAAGGGCTTATTGCGTATCGTATGATTTCATACTAGCATCTTCAATCCGCATTCACCTATTTCCGGTTTTTAAAGTCAAAGTTTCCGGTTGGCTCTCTGATTGGTTGAGATCTCGTAGTATTAAGTCAAATGAGTTGTGAAATTTTATATTAAATGCGAAAATTAAAAAAAAAAATAAACCCGCTCACGCGAGTTGATATTGTTATTATAAACAAACTTAAACCTAACCTAAGAATACAGAAAAGAAAAGCTGGACTAGACGCTACTTGATTTCATTTCTAACGGAGATAAAAATTTCTCAAAACATGGCTGCATCGTATCGACGGATTCGTTCATTGATTCACACCATCGCTGCTTATGCTACAATATAGGGTAACCAGCGGCAGGTGTGCGAGTGTGCAAACAGGATACCTTCCTGGTTCTTCTATAATATCCCTACTTCGTCTCTATTGAGATATAAAAAGTTTGTCAATAAAAGAATGTATTGTAGTTGGAGCAACTCCGTCTAATGTAATTGTCTTGTGAGTAGTTTGTTTAACATCGGTCGACATAGAACAAAAAAACAGGAAGCATGACAAATGCGTGTATCTCCACTATATCTATATTTTATCTGCTGTAGTTTTTTGAAAAAGGCTACTTAAAACATCAGTAAAAATATATATTTACCTATATTCATTTATACCATCACGGCACTCGCACAATGAGGGGTAACTAGCGACAGGTATGCGGGTGTGCATTATCCTATAAAATGAAACACGACACATGATATATAAAAAAAGAGATTGGAAGCACTATTCTAAGCCGGTATCTCACAAAAAAATAATAAACACCTCTATAAAATCATTTAATTTCGTGCACAAAAGTAGAAATATCCGTTGGAAATAATCTCGTAAAATACGAAATAAACCCCTGGATCAGTGAGCTTGCTGTTACCAGTTTTTAATTATTTAATTTAAAAGTTTTGATACTCCGTGAATATTGTACAATATAATAAGTACTCTCTGTTAACTAGAGGTGTAGGTTTTAGTTTGAAAAACTATTCAATTATTATAAAATATGTAGTTTTGATGTTCGAAAAGTTTTAGTTTTAGTCAAACTTAATTATAATTAAGTTGCAATAATAAGATACTTTAGCTGATTAGTAACCCGAGGGGCTACCAATCAAGCGTGTTTAGTATACAGAAGAGTTACCAATGAAGAGAGTTTGCTATATCCCAATTAAGTGGATATGAGTTTGATGTAATTTGAAATATGAACACAAGGACAGTGGTTTAGAGAGAAGAAGAAAAAATAGGTCCAAATTTACCAATGCGTATATTGATCACAATTAATAGTTTACTTAAAGTTAAATTTACAATTGATAAAATAACTTACAAAGGAAATTTCTCACGATGAGTAATTATAACGAGCGAGTTAGTGAGTGTGTCGAAGTGTCCGATTATTCTCATGGTGAAGTACCATCGTGCTCGCGAGGTCGAGAGTTGACCGGCGGTCGAGAGACGAAGTGTCGGCGAGACGTCGTGGTCGAGAAGCGACCGGTGGTCGCGTGGTCGTAACGGCGGCGTGAAGTGACGAAATGAAGTGACCAAATGAAGTGACGATGTGTACAGGTGTACACTCCCTTAAATAGTGCTGCGCTGGGGGTAGCAAGTTCAATGTCCTCGAACTTTCTAGACTTATTTCATTGAAGTGTCATACCCAGTTGAGGAGTATTGTCACTAGTTTGACGTTGCGGGCGATGAACTTGGCCTAGCGACAAACAAATATACTCGCCGTTTTACTTGGTAGTCTGGTTGGTTGGAAGAAATTTTCAAATGGCAATAAGCCTGCCAATATTACATTATGTACAAAGAGATATAAAAAATAAAATCAAAATATATATGTAAATAGATTGTAGTGTAACATAAGCAAAATTTGACTTTGTTTAAATGAAATATCTTCACGACATATCCCATAATGTGAGGTAACCAGCGACAGGTATGCGATTATGCATAACGTTGTAAAGCATGACACATGCGCCAGTCTCGTCTCACCAAAAAAATACACTGCATTCAGAATGGATGGTGAACCTCATTGCTGAAATGTTCGAAAAAATATAGTTTTTTAGTTAGCTGATTGAAAATAATAGTAAATTTCAGGCAAGTGTGGTACGTTCAGCAGATTGAAGAGATTGGAAAATAAATAAAAATATTAATCAGGTTTGTAGGTATGTATGTGTTGACATTATGGTTGACATCCAGTATTTCTCAAGTATGTAGGTATATTACTGTTGCAAATTTTCTGGCAGCTCTATGGGGAGGTGGTAGGTACCAACGTAACACTATTATCCTGAGAATGCCGCTTTAGTGTTGCCAACGTCAACAAATAAATTATCTTCATAATGTATTATACATTTCTGTAAGTTTTCTCACTCTTAGTCTGGGGTCTGCAACCAGCGAAAATTGTACTTGAAAAGAAAATAATCAATTCTTCAGTAGAGTGTTAGTTATATGAAATTGATGTGCCATTAGCAATTTGAAAATATAAATATCAATTTTTAATTTTCCTGAGCTTGGGGTCACTTTGAAATATATGACAGTTAAAAAAAATGTGAAGCACTTGTCAGATATGCATCAAAATCTAATGGGGTCTAGGCGATTATTAGATATACAAATTTGGAAAATTTGAAAATAATCGAATAAGTACTTTAGTCTATAATCAATAAAGTAGAATAAACACGCCGTACATAGTACGTATCATATAGTACACACCACACACACAGATGCATTGTGATGAAACTTTCAGAATACAATCTTAGCATAATACTAGTTGATTATCTGCAGTAAAAAACCTTAAAAATTGCGAACTCATAACTTCCCACTATATCCCCTTGGGGTAGCGAGGTGTAAAAATCATGTGTATTACATGTAAATAAATATAGATATATTGATATCATTTAATGATTCGGCGGATATTTTGTGGTAGTTAATATAAACCATTTTTGAATTATTAATTAGCTATAAACCACTTGTTTTTTGAGTCACTTCGCGACATGTTTCGGAAGCGCTGTCCTTCCATCGACCGGCGTGTCGAGACTAACATGTTGAATTTGTGTTAGTTGGGTTAGTGGGGGGAACTTAACAACTACGAAACGCTCGAAATACATAAACACATAAATTCCGGTATAAAACTTATAAATAACCATACCTTTCAGAACACCTCTCCAATACTTAATATATTTCCCATCAAAAACAAAAACACTTCACAATTCTCCCCTCCCCCCACTAACCCAACCAACCCTCAACCGCCACCCCCCTCGCTTCTCAGACAGATAACACACAAATTCAACATGTTAGTCTCGACACGCCGGTCGATGGAAGGACAGCGCTTCCGAAACATGTCGCGAAGTGACTCAAAAAACAAGTGGTTTATAGCTAATCCAACTGTCGATTTGTTCAGGAGAACTTTGTTCTCTTAACATATCGACAATGTATCAAGCCAGAATACGCGAGAATTGTATGGAGAGGTCTACTTTTTTCACGGCTTTTCCAACTTTGAAGCATATATGTTCCATACACGGATTTACTCAGAATTCGGAGTAGAACATTTCGTGTGTCTGTGTGTGTGTGTGTGTGTGTGTGTGTGTCTGTGTGTCTGTGTGTGTGTGTGTCCGTCCCCCCCTTATAACTTTTGATCCGCTCAATTTACAGAGCCTAAAATTTCAGAATATATAAACAGTTACAGGCCTACAAAACTTTTATACTCGGAATTTTGAATTTTTGTTTCAGTCAGGGGTTATCAACTTTTGAATTTTTATTTTATTTTTCTCAAACATTTTTTATTAAGAAAAATATTTTTTTCATGATAAATTTATGAGTTTAACTGCCTATATTTCCAAAACTTCTTTTAATTGTTAACTTTGTTTAACAATTATCGAAAAAAGCCGAAACACCCCAACTAGATAATTTAATTTCATATAAAAAATATGAACATTGTAGTAGAAGATCTCAATTTTTTTTTAACAATTTTTTTAAAAATTGAATTTAATGACGACATCGCTTCATACATTTTGTATGGCAGTCGCCTATACACAATATGTAAGAAGACTTAATAGTTTGATACTTCATCTCCAAACATACATACATACCATCATGCTATTTGCATATTCTGGGTAGGAAAAAGGATCTTCCTCCATACTATCCTATCTTGACATACATACCTACATATGTTGTATAGAAAACAAATTATCTGAAAATATTCAATAATTTGTATCTATGGGTTTATAGTTTGGTACATATTCTTCAACTATACATACTATCGCTATCGACAGTTGGATCTCATGTGTTACATGCAACTAGTTAATAATTCAAAAATGATAGATATATTGATTTATTTCCTAATTGTATTGAACTATCTGTTTCCGGAATTAAATAAAATTTATTTTTATTTGTTTATTTTACACTTTTTGTACAACATAGTAATATAGCATAGTACAAATAGCGGACTTATTGCCTGGAGGCAATTTCTTCCATCTGAGAAAAAAAATAACATGAACAAATTGAGTTTCGACATAATATACGACATAACAGCTTATATAATATAACATTACTTTTTAATTTATTTTAATTTATTTAATAAAATAAAATGATGTGTAGGATTGAATCCAAAAAGTGTTGTCAACTCCTGCAATGTGTCATTATTTAACTCGTCGACGTGAAAATGTTTCGTTTTTGCGAGATAAATCTTTCATTTTTAATCCACAGTCTCTCGTGGCGTCAGATGGTTCCGTAAGAATAAACTTTGAGCATAAAGGACTCTTTTAAACTAAGATATAAGTATATTATAGGTAAAGATTTCCATATAATATACTAGATGGAGTATACTCCGTACAATGAGTGAGTCATGGTATATCGCGCGTTTATTTCTTGGTTGGCAAAATATTGCACTTTTCCATACATTTCAACGCTTCCTAGATAGCTGTTCTCTAAATCTTAATGAATAAAGTGTGTTTTTCGACAAACAAAACCGAAAACAATTCTCATTATTCGTTATTCTCTATAAAAAAAACATGTGGTCTACCCCCCTTGGTGTCAAAAGTCCCACGGAATAAATCCTCACTTCGATTCACACATTTGCTAACTGCGACAAATAGTATATTATATGAAAATATATGATTATAGGGTCAAAACAATCTTTTCTCCATAATTATATTTCTCATATTTTTATTTATAAACAAATAAAACGGAACAAGGGATTCTGTAAAATTTGTTCGTTTGAAAAGAAGCTGAAAAAAAAAACAAAAAGGTTTCTTCAGTATTTCATAGATGGTCAAAATATTATTATTATTATTACTAGTTGCATGTAACACATGAGATCCAACTGTCGATAGCGATAGTATGTATAGTTGAAGAATATGTACCAAACTATAAACCCATAAATACAAATTATTGAATATTTTCAGATATTTTGTTTTCTATACAACATATGTAGGTATGTATGTCAAGATAGGATAGTATGGAGGAAGATCCTTTTTTCCTACCCAGAATATGAAAATATCATGATGGTATGTATGTATGTTTGGAGATGAAGTATCAAACTATTAAGTCTTCTTACATATTGTGTATAGGCGACTGCCATACAAAATGTATGAAGCGATGTCGTCACTAAATTCAATTTTTAAAAAAATTGTTAAAAAAAAATTGAGATCTTCTACTACAATGTTAATATTTTTTTATAGAAAATTAAATTATCCAGTTGGGGTGTTTCGGCTTTTTGCGATAATTGTATAAGTTTTGGAAATATAGGCAGTTAAACTCATAAATTTATCATAAAAAAAATATTTTTCTTAATAAAAAATGTTTGAGAAACCCTGGAATTTTTTTGAAAAAATTGATTTGAGATTTTTTATTTTTCTATGTTTGTACCAATTTTCAGAGTTCTAGCTTTTATGGTTTCTGAGATATATGGAAAAATAAAATAAAAATTAAAAAGTTGATAACCCCTGACTGAAACAAAAATTCAAAATTCTGAGTATAAAAGTTTTGTAGGCCTGTAAATTTTTATATATTCTGAAATTTTGGGCTCTGTAAATTGAGCGGATCAAAAGTTATAAGGGGACACACACACACACAGACACACAGACACACACACACACACACACACACAGACACACGAAATGTTCTACTCCGAATTCTGAGTAAATCCGTGTATGGAACATATATGCTGCGAAGCCTCTAAGTTGGTGTTTTTTGACTTCAAAGTTGGAAAAGCCGTGAAAAAAGTAGACCTCTGCATACAATTCTCGCGTATCCTGGCTTGATACATTGTCGATATGTTAAGAGAACAAAGTTCTCCTGAACAAATCGACAGTTGGATTATTATCGAGATGACAAGCAGGCAGCAAAAAGCTGATATGCTTGAATGAGTCCAGTGTCACTGCAATCCATCCAGTCCGTTCTTAAACGAGTTAACACTCTCAGCAACAACCAGATCCTGAGGCAGCCTGTTCCAAGCATCCACCACTCTATTGCTCAGGAAGTGTTTATACGGATTCTGACCAAACGCACTTCTATTTAACTTCAGGCTATGGCCACGCAAGTGCTCGTTTTGATTCTGAGTGTATATATGCGGGAGTTCAGTCATGACAGTCATAATGATTGTTTAACACTTTATATGTCTCAATGAGGTCACCCCTCGTTCTTCTTTCTTTAAGCGTTGTCAGTCCCAAGGCTTGGAACCGCTCCTCATATGTCCAATCCTTAAGCCCCGCTCCCAGTTTGGTGAAACTTCGCTGCACTCTCTCCAGCAGTGCAATGTCTTTCTCAAAATATGGTGACCAAATTTGGATATTCTAATAGCGGCCGTACATAAGTCTTATACATTTTCACCAGTAATTCTGGGCTAATATTATTAAACGCTTTACGTATCAGATATGTAATACTGTTAGCTCGCTGTACTATACCAAGAATATGTTGGTCCCATTTGAGTTCTTTAGACACTGTAATACCCAGATCCCTTTGGCTATTCACTGATCTGAGAATGGTTCCCTCCAATCTGTATTGCAGCTTGGGATTCTTTGGGCCAATATGGAGAGCTACACATTTGTCAGCATTGAGCTTTATCAACCATTTCTTGATCCAGGACAACATTTTCTCGAGATCTACCTGCGGCTGTTGTGAGGGAGTAAGTGGATTTCCAAAGAACTTGGTGTCGTCCGCAAATAGTTCCTAATGGCACTGGGTGTCTATTGTGAGATCCGATATGTATAGAATGAAGAGTAAAGGTCCCAACACTGATCCCTGCGGAACAGAGCTCAGAAGATAGCTTATCTCCCACTCTCACCTGGAAATGTCTATCCGTCAGAAAATCCTCAATCCACCTAAGCAGCTTGCCACGTATACCAAGATGGTCCAATTTCAAGAGCAATCTTTTTATCGGAACAGTATCAAATGCCTTCTGAAAATCCAAATATATAACATCGACAGGTTTATGTTGGTCGAAACTCAGGGTCCACCGATGTAAGCATAATAGCAAGTTAGACACAACAGATCTGCCCGGCATAAATGCGTGCTGTTCTGCTCCAATAATATTGTTTTCTCTGACGAAGGCCCGCATCTGATCAACAATAATCCTCTCCATACACTTACACAGGACACTTGTTAAACTGATAGGATGGTAATTGTTCGGATCCAGTTTGTTTCTCTTCTTGTAGATTGGTGTGATAGTTGCCCTTTTCCATTCCGTATGGAGCTTTCCGGTGTTAAATGAGTTTCTCATCAAATGCGTGATAGGTCGACACAGGGACTCGGAACATCTCTTCAAGACAATTGGAGGAACATTGTCTGGTCCCATGGATGAGTGCTCGTCGAGGTTACACAGTACTTTTTTTATGAGATTTTCAGAGAAATTAATGTCGCACAGTAATTGTAATAAAATATATTGAACTTTCAAAATAATTAGATTGATAGGGAACTCAATAGGAAGGCATGATTGGTGAACGTTGGGCAAGCGCATAAAATGATCACGAAAACCAGCCGATGACAGGTCGTCGTAAGCCCTATAGGTGCCTTGAGCTCCTGATTCTCCTATAATGTTCAATCTTCGTCTCTATTGACATGTTAAAATTTGTCATAAAATATCATTGACTAAATCCAATGTTTGCGTCATATGCAACTATATGAATACCTGTATCGAATGCCAGGAAATATAAAACAGTGTGGGCTTAACTGATAAGTAACCAAGTCGTAAGTCTTGATTCATTCAAATACTTAAGAAAAGGGTTTACACCTACATTATGTTCAAAGTGTATAATTTCCGGTTTGATACTCTCGCAAGTAAACAACACTATTCGAGCAAATAAATACGTACCTGTTACAATATAGACATGGCATGGCGTAGTCAAACTTATAAGTTAGAAATACAACATATTATCAACAAATTGATCGATTTCTATACAATATTTACGTACAACAAACTTCATCAAATAATAACATAGATTTCGTGAAATATTCAGGGAGTTCCTAAAACCAACCTCAAAACAGAGAGGGCTGATATGGCAGTTCATAATCATAAGCTATCAGATAGTCAATTTGGCATTTGTAAGATTATCATAGTATTCGAGATATTGGCACATATTTTAAACTCGTGTTTTGAAACCCCATGTCGAGTACCACACGGGACACAAGAAACAGTGTTTCAAGAACCACATCAGTAAAGTATTTGTATGACGTTACACTATTTTATTAAAAAAAAAACTATTAAATTTATTTATTCCGTATCACATCTGTTCTAGGGCTAGCAGTGGATATGAAATTATAAATAATAAATAATAGGTGGTCTGTATTTTTGCAGGGGTGATTTATTCTAACCTTATATAGTATTATGTTGCAACCACTGCAAAGCAGAAGGAAAATATTAATGGAACACACTCACTCACTTGATAATTACAATAATAAGTTGACTGTAACCACTGTAAGGCAGAAGGAAAATGTATTGAAGGAACACACTCACTTACTTGATTATTACAATAATTAGTGGACTGTATTTTCGCAGGGGTGGTTTATTTTAATCAAATACCTATGGTATTATATTGCAACCACTGTAAGGCAGAAGGAAAATGTATTGAAGGAACACACTCACTTACTTGATTACTACAATAATAAGTGGACTGTATTTTCGTAGGGGTGATTTATTCTAATCAAATATGGTAATATGTTAATACGCGACCACTGGATTACTATCGGGATTAATGGATTGCACTGCACTGGATTAATCTGATATCCTCATTGTTTTGAAATTGGTTTTAGGGACGTCCTGTAACCGACAGATTTGATTTAATAAAATATGTATGCTGAAAATAACAAGATTCGCCGAATCAGCAGCATTAGAGTGTTGACGTATAGAAAAGATCGAGAGATATTATTATACGGAAAGAAGGAGAGTTAAGTACAGATATATCAGAAATAGTTAAGGCGAATAAGAAGAGAAAGATGGCACAGTGTATAGACAATAAAGGATTTAGAATTATATGAGCATCAGCGAATCGCGAATGAGAAAAAAAAATTCTTTTGGTTAATACAAAATATTATTATTTGTCCCCAGATTAGGTTGGTATATATCAATCCAGGGGCTACCTTCGACCGATTGTGCCCATCGACGATATTTTATTTTATTTTTTGAATCCTTCGCGTCCTAAAAAATAATGACTTAAAGATATACCAGCCACTCTTCTAATATCATCAGTCGGATGGATGCAGTCTGCCCAAGATAGGGAGTTGTGTAGGTCTCAGAGGGAGGCCTATGTCGATTACTGGACGAAGGGGGGCCGAAGAAGAAGAAGGAGAAAGATATTTCAGCAATCAATTGT
Organism: Molanna angustata; assembly: GCA_963576475.1. Lineage (NCBI taxonomy): Eukaryota > Metazoa > Arthropoda > Insecta > Trichoptera > Molannidae > Molanna > Molanna angustata. The sequence goes on along the minus strand of OY754985.1, from coordinate 4,650,098 downwards.
TCACTGAGTTTAGAGTTTTTAATGTGAGACAACTATAAGTAAAATAACTTTACACATCCACAAACTAGATAGCATTACCCAATAGCATATTATTTATTTATTTATTTATACATCTTCTTGTACATAATATAAACAAATATAATTGTACACTGGCGGACTTATTGCCATTAGGCAATTTCTTCCAACTAATCAGATTACAAAGTATGACAACATTGTGTATGTACAACAGCAAATAAAAAAGAGTAAAAGAAATCAAAGAAAATACGTATAACACTTAAATACTATTAAAACAAAAAAAATATAATTCATAGCAAGAAAAAGGATATGGTAAGGACAGGAGAGGAAATCGGGATCAAGTGTTCAAGGATAAATATTCCTTCTTTAGTTTTTTCTTGAAAATACCTACTAAGTGAGTTAGACGACGTAATATCCGGACTAAGGCTATTCCATAATCTTGCTGATTGTACTTCGAACGAAGAGCTGAGAAATTCTGTATTATGGATAGGTATGGATAGTGTTGTACGTTCAGCAGATCGGAGTGGAAGTCCATGATTGGATAAATAAGTGAATTTGCTTTTGAGGTACTGTGGCAGGTTTGGGTTCGAGAGAATATTGTACAATAGTGACAAAATGTGTATATTGCGCCGCTGGCGTATCCTGGGCCAACAAAGAAGATTGCGGTAAGGTGATATGCGATCAAATTTTTTCAACCCAAAGATGAATCTGATACATATATTCACGAAATGCACGAAATGTGTAATGCACGAAAGTCGATTATTATAAAGAAAAAGATCAAACACATTCGCGCAACGCAACTACGCATTCGAGTCATATCAAATACATCTACACACCTGATGAAATTGATTTTCTTGACATATAGGTATTATGTTTTGACGGGCATTTTGACCTTATTGATCTGTTTTATGTGAGGTAAGTGTTTGTTTTGATGTCATTTGAAGTAGTTGTTAGAAAGTTATTAGTAAAAAATATCTTGATTGTGTGCCTATCTTGAAAGATACACGAAGGCGATTGAATTCTAAAAAAATAATGAATATGTCTATGAAAACAACAAATGCTTCTTCATACATTCCCTTAACTCTTGAATCACCAACCTTGTCATATCTAGTGTCAACCCTGCTTTATATAGACCCATTTTGCGATCCTATTCTAGCTCTTTATTCCCTAACGATCTTCATTGAGGATTTTAGGATTTGTTACAAGATATTCTCTTCGCAGTTTTCCTTTTTTTCGGTTTCAAGAAATGCCGCTTAAAAGTTGAAATATTATGTACCATTCCAATACTAGGGAATATGATTACTTAGCTAAGTTGTTTTGCTCCGTTAGCTACATGGATCGAACTAGTGATGGAAAGCTGTATGACCAAGTACATAGGTCAGACGTATATTTTTTTATAGGAGTCAATGATGTTTTATTATAAATTTTTAACATCTTAATAGAAATAAGATGATGGGTTAGTAATCCAGTAGTCGCGAGTCCTGCCTCGACCGATTTCGTTCACATATAGCACAAGCATTTATTATTATTTTAGGGAACATAGGAAGATGAATATGTACTTGTTTAACAAGGACATTCATTTTTTCAATTAAAAAAAAAAATAAAAGAAATTTGAAATATAACAGGAGAACCAGGAACTCAAGGCATCTACACGGGCCTTTAAAATGGAATAAATTGCCCCCTGATATACGTGGAGCTCAGAGCGTTGACACCTTCAGTAAATTACTTAAGACTGCTTTGTTTAGTAGAGCCAACAAATAAGCCACAGCGCCCTTGGAGTGATCTTGTATCACTAAACGGCGCTTTATAAATTCTAATTATTATTATTATTATTACATGGCTAACGAACTATCATGGGCTGGTTTACGTGATCATATATGCGCTCGGGCAACGTTCACAAATTATACCTAATTTGTATTTGTATTTATTTATTAATAAAAATTAACAATATCATTTTTACATATTATTATACATCCACCTCACTAGACTTTGCCTGTACCGAGGTGGAATATTATTGAGTTCCCTATCGATACAATTTTTAGAAAGTTATATAATATATTTTAATCACTAAAATCTGTTTGTTTGGAAATAAGTTGAAAAACAACATCGCCATCTTTGAAATTACGAAGAAACCTTTTTGTAACGCCATCTATTGAGAAATTGGTTTGTAAACGATGTAAGCAATAGTATTTATACATGACATGAAAATGCTTTCGCAACAGGGATTACCAACGACATGTGACTGCGGAGAGCAGCAGACCACCGCACATCTGTGCAGCTACCCCTCAAGTCCAGTAAACTGCACCATGCACGATCTTATGGTGGGCAATTATTGTGCTATTGACGTTGCTAGGCACTGGCAGAAAATTATTTAAATGCGTTGCTGACACGAAAGAAGAAGACAGATGTCCATGAAAAATATTCGATTTACATATATGGTACAAGCAAGAAAAAATGAACTTTCTGAAATGAAATGAAAAAATGAAAATTCTGGCCCGGTTCAGAGGTGACATCTGTGCGAAAGCATTGTACCTACAATATAATAATATGCTGCACCAAATTAATATGGTTGGTTGGAAGATATTGCCATTTGGCAATAAGCCCGCCATTGTGCACATGTGCCCATTTTTTTTTTTTATAAATAAATACATGAATAAATATAATAATTTTAAAATAACGGGTTTAAACCTAACCAAACAAAATATATTGATAAAGCAAAATATAAATATTTTCCGTTTCCAAAAAAAAAACGAGATTGATGAAAAGAAAATATAACGATTTTAACAGATTAATCATAACAATGAGAAAAAACGATGAATGCATTTTTGATAAGTGTATTTTTATTGTATCAAAATTTTAAACACTATAAAAATACCTCGAATTTCCTCGAAGAGCATTTTGAAAATTTGGACAGATGAAATCACAGAGAAGAAATTATCGGATATCTTTGGAAAACTAATCAGCTCAAGTTTATTACATACATACCATCACGCCGTATCCCTAGTTGGGGTAGGCAGAGAGGACCGAACGCCAGACACCTGGATGTTGTTAAGTTTATTGACTTTATATATATGATATCAATATGAAGTCGACCGGACTTATAGTTTGGGCTGTAGAGAGGATACATTTTTTTTTTACAAAAAAAAAAATTAATATGTCCTTGTTAAACAAGTACATATACATCTTCCTACGTTCCCTAAAATAAGCAAATAAATGCTTGTGCTATAGGTGAACGAAATCGGTCGAGACAGGATTCGAAATCGCGACCACTGGATTACTAACCCAGCGCGCTAGCCGCTCTGCCATCGACCCATCTACATAAGGATTGTCCTTTATACATAAGGATAAAGGACAAGGTACGCTGAATGACATACATACAAACTCAACGAAACTCATAGTGTGCACTCTCTACATGATACCCGTTAAGAAATTGATGTAAAAAAAATACGCTTAAAAATTGTGAAATCATGACTTCACTATTCCATAGTGTGGAGGGTAAAAATAATGTGCAGTATCGTGCAATCAAAATGTGTGTTGTTAAGATTTGTAAATAAATATTATTTTGTAAATGTCTTATCATTTTCGTTATCAGACCAAGGCTAGACTTGTCCATCACTAGACATCATCTTTAAGCTAGATCTGACTAATGCACAGAGTACATTATAATATTATTTTACTACATAGCCTCGCATTCAATCCTTTCTTTATGTTGAAATTTCGGTATATATTTTTATATTCGCGATTATTGTTATTATATCTAGCAGAAAATATTTTAACTCCTTGCCAGCGACTAAGGATAACATTTATTTGCTTCGGATATTTCGTTAAAATGATAGAAAAATAAGGCAGAAAATGCGGAAAAATTGCTGATATAGCTGTTCTTCTCATTTTTAAAGCAATGACTGTTTCTTATCTTCAGGAACCAGACTTTTATTTTATAATTTAGGTATAAACACATTTATTTAATATATTTTTTATAATCCACAAGACTTGAATTTCAACTGATACTATAACGGTTACTTTAAATTACTAATGTTGCTTTCATTGTTTACAATTAAACCAATTTCTCAATAGATGGCGTTACAAAAAGGTTTCCTTCGTTACTTCATAGATGGCAATAGTAATAATGTCTTATTTTCAGGTGAATTGTTACACATTATTCAAATATATAGAACTTTCAAAGATTACATTGATAAGGGAATTCAATAACTAGACATAAAAATTAATAATTAAAGACTTTTTATTTATTTATTTATTTAATATTGCTTCTCGGGAAACTAACAGGTACTATGTCAAATATTAATTTAACACGCACCCAATAACTAGTTGCCACATTCTGGAGACTTACGATATTAATCGTCTCACAGATCCAGACTGAAAACACAATTAAAAACTGTGTCTCCACCGGGAATCGAACCCGGGACCCTTGGCTCAGCAGTCAGATATCTAACTAACTGAGCCACGAAGGCCGACATTTATTGAATTAAACAACGTGGCGGACTTATTGCCCGCAGGCAATCTCTACCAGTCAACCAACATGGTAAATACAATCAGTTACAGGAATATAAGAATACAAATAAAAAAAATAAAACAAATCATAAATTAAAAATAAAAAATAAATATTAATTTATTTATTTATTTAATATTGTTTCTCGGGCAACTAACAGGTACTATGTCAAACATTAATTTAACACGCACCCAATAACAAGTTGCCACATTCTGGAGACTTACGATATTAATCGTCTCACAGATCCAGACTGAAAACACAATTAAAAACTGTGTCTCCACCGGGAATCGAACCCGGGACCTTTGGCTCAGCAGTCAGATATCTAACCAACTGAGCCACGAAGGCCGACAATATTAAAACAAAAAAAATATATATGTAAGTATATGTATATAAGAACAAAAATAAGAATAAAAAAATACATCAGATAGATACACTATGTTTATTGGATGGAGGATAGGAGAGGAGAATCGGTGAACGTTGCGCAATCGCATAAAGTGATAAAGTAAAAGCGTAAGCCCTGTAGGTGCCTTGAGTTCCTGGTTATCCTATGATATCCCAACTTCGTCTCTATTGAGATATTAAAAGTTTGTCAATAAAAATATTCAATATTTATTCTTTTAAAAAACACTATATTCTGATAATCAACTTAAAATGTTTTGATGCTCCTCAAATAGTAACTAGTTCATGCACCAGGTAAAAGAAGCATATACTCAAATATGCTTTATATTCCACACTGTAGCTTCAATCACAGTATATTACAACGTTCCATGGCACTGATGCATTCAACAACACGTCATATCCGCTATATCGCAGGAGTATATCGTCAATGACGCAGTGATATGAGGCTTGGTATACCGAATTCCAATATCCCCTCCCCACTCCTCCAAACCCTACGTAGCCCTGCATCATCTGTATGTTTTTATTTAGAATTTATCTTGTTTTGTCTTTTTTTATATATTTAATATCAATTTCTTATGTCTTTAATTTCAAACTCACTCTACTGCATAGAAAATGTTTGAGTTATTTTATTTTAATATTACAGATGATGTACCTACCAATGTTGAGGGAATTATTTTAGCAAATAGTTAGCATTTTTTTTTTGTCATTTATAATAAATTTGCAAATTGCTGTATGTTTTCCCTAAAATTAAAATCAATTTTTAAGAACATTAATTATTATGATCAAAATATATTATCATGGGAACCTTTTAATAAGTTTACTTAACATCAGATTTCATTATTTTAAGAGTAATGCCTTCATTAAACATTAATCTAATTGGCGATAAGAGAAGGGACTTAATTATTATAATTCTCTCTAAGAAGGATTACTCTAATTTATTACAAGAAGATATTCCTCTTTGTGGATTATTTGAGAAAATTCTAATGCTATAAAGTCTTGCTCACGTAGGTACATATACCGCAGGTCTTATTTTTCGTTTGAATTAGGTAATTCTAGTTTTTGCAAAATCATATTGGAAAAGTAAGTTATTGATGGGAAGGCGACGTTTCTGAGTGTTATGGTGATTTTTATGCGTATTTTGTAAAAATAGTTTTCAACAAGTATCACAAAGAGAGCGTAGATATACATCATATACATACTATAAGTTTTGTCGTGATGGGTTTGCTCACTATTATTTTGTGTTCGCTGTAAAGCACAAAATATCAGAACATTCAATACTTCTCTATTACCGACAAAATATTAGATGACGTGTTTGAGTATATTATTTTTTTAAAAGAAATCGTGCACAATGCACAGAGGTAGAATGTATTTTTAGTTTATTCTATAGATACTACCACGGGAATTGCTCAGAAGAACTTGCATCTTTGGTTCCTCCTCCGCCCACTCGTAACAGAGTCACTCGCTTTACTCAATCGCAGCACCCATTCACAGTAGACCTTCAACATATACGAACCAGTCGCTTCTCGAACTCCTTTATTAATACAGCAGCCCGACTTTGGAACGATCTTCCGAATTCTGTTTCCACCTTCGTACAACCCGGGTCTTTTTAAAATCCGAATTAATAAACTCTTTTCTAGATTGCAAACCCCTCTCAACGCTACGTAGTGCGCTTCTTCGGAAGAGTAAAATGGACCCAAATCCTCATAGCTGGTGTCCCCTACGTAGACATGTTAAAAAAATTACATATCTGACTTAAACTACGACTTTAAGCCATGGGCCTTATTCCCATTCACGTGTAATATTACGCTAAGTTCCGCTAATCTTTACGTATCACAGAATGTAAAGTGAAAGTTACTCATAACTATAATCTGTGGAACAAATGAATGTGTGTACGCGTCGCTTTATGTCTTTACACAAAACTTAACACCACCTCGATATGCCGCATAAAACATTGCGAATAAATTCACCTGTCGAATGTCATATATATTTCGCTCCAATCAGAATACCGCGTTACGAACGGCGAACGGAGATTTTTTCGACATAATGCGCGGAAGTTTACGCGGGCTAGTGTCCGCGGAAAACAGAATAACGATCTGCTATAAGAAACGCGTGTAGCGTAAAAACTTGTGTATATTACTTGGAAAAGGCCCGCTAGGAATAGTTACATAAAGTGAGTCGGAATCTCACCAAACACATCCAATGTTTAAATATAAATTGGATATTATTGACACATTCATATAGCAGTTGCTTCTACGCCCTTCAAAAGCAGCTAATGTCAAAACTGGTTAGGTGAAATACTAAGATCCTCCTGTGTAAAACACTTATCAAGCCGGTCCTCACGAATGCTATGATGAAGAAGAGGAAAAGTCGCAGTCACCTACCCCACTCCATAGGGAACGTTATAGAACTAAGTGTTCTGTTCATCCCCGGAGCGGCTGCTCGTCGGACGAAAACAAGAACTACCACCATGCATATTTCATACCACTGCCACTAAGAGTCCAACCACACTGATGACTTGAACTGAAGGATCCAAATCGGCCTTTGAGAGAAGGATCCTTCGAACGATCTACGGGCCAATAAGAGAGAATAAAGATTAGCGTCGTCTATGAAATAGGGAACTAAATAAGATCCATGTAGAGTCCGATGTGATCAGTTCCATCAAGATAGGGCGCTTGAGATGGGCTGGTCACATAATCAGAATGGACGATGACAACCCCACAAAACGCTTTTTGCCACAAGGTCGAAGGAGACAAGAAAGACCAAGGACTCGATGGATGGACAGTGTCGATGCCGATGCATCCGCAGCATATGTATATTAGAAAATGGAGATCGAAGGCAACGGATAGACGGGAATGGAGGTGACTCCTGGATTCAGCCAAGGCCCACCCAGGGCTGTCGAGCTTATGATGATGATTTATATAACAGTTTTGTCTTATTTGTTTTTTTTTTTCTTTTGCTACTTGGCCAACCAATATTCGATGTCAAATATTTATTTATTATGCGCTCAACAAGAAGTTGCCTTGTTCTAGAGTCTTGTAATTTTTACAGTCATACAGATCCAGACGTAATCATGATTAAAAACGAGAATTAAGACCGGGACCTTTGGGTCATGAGTCAGGTACTCAACGTACTGAGATATGAGGGCCACCAATTTTCCTGCTATAACCAAAATTATATTTAAATATTGCTTTATTTAAGTACCGGCTTAGAATAATGCTTCCACTATTTTTTAATGTCATCGTTTCCGGTGTCCAGTTTCAGGGTAACATAAAAAAATAAATTTTAACAGGCGAAATAATACCTCACATAGTTCAGCAATGAGATTAACCACCCATTCTGAATAAAGTGAATTTTGAGGGATACACGCAAGTGTCGTGCTCCTTTTTTATAAAGTACCTAATCCACACTAGCACGCCTGTCGCTGGTTACCCTACGTTGTGGGATGTATCGTGATGGTATGAATGAAAAAAAAATGAATATTATTCACATAGAAATATAAATAAATATCGCCATAATAAAATAAAAAAACGATAGTTTTATCACGAGAAAAATCTAAATAATATTATTCCCCAAAATGAAATAATTTGAGAGTGACAGTTTGATGGTTTCCAAGCGGCAATTTATGGGACTAAAAATGATATAATTCAAGACCTAATATTGCGGGAGGCCATTATGTATAATATGGCCCAGGTCCCATTTGATAAGGAGCTCTAAAAAGAGCAAAAGGACACGAAATGAACCGTAAAAAAGTTGTACTTTTGGCCTTCCATTACAAATGATGTAGGAATATTATGTAAAAAATAGAAATTTTTACGTTTCATCCGAGTAGGTACTTAAAACGTTGGGGTTAAGAAGGACCAATAAGAAGAAATCAAGAAATATATGTATTTTAAGAGAAGATTGAGAAGACACCAGAACGAAAAACAAATCAGCAAAGGTCAAATATGACTATTTTTTTGACTATTATAGTTTACTTTTTTATATATTTAGTTCATATGATTATTTGTTTTAAATACGTGTAGGTATACCTATTCATACAATCCACAAAAAAAAAACTTACAAAATGTGTAAAATATTCAATATTTTAGAATTGTATAAAAACATAATATTGCTGAGAATAAATGACAATAATATTATAGGAAACTTTTGGTTGAAGATAATATTAAAATAATATAAATTCGTAGTTAAAATATAATTAAAAGTATACAAATTCATTCTGACTTTAATCTCTGAATAATAAATAGACATGGAATTATTGAATGAAAACTATATTTTTTGACAAATTTTCAACATCTCAAAAGATCATCAATGCAATTTTGAAAGTTCTATATATTTAAATAATGAGAAACAGCTCGTTTGAAAATAAGTTGTTTTTACTATTGCCATATATGAAGTACCGAAGAAAATTTTTTGTAACACCATCTATTGAGAAATTGTTTTTTGTAAACGATGAAAGCAACAATCCTTATACATGAGGTGACAGTGTTCTCGCTCATATGTCACCCCTAAACTGCGCCAGAAATATTATTTCAATTTTGACTTGTAACCTATTTGTACCAATGTGTTTGTAAATTGAATATTTTTGAAAGCTTATCAATGATATTTTAAATATCATTGTATTAATCAATAAGAAGGCATAATTGAGGGACTTTGCCCAAGCTCATAAAATGATCACGTAAACCGATGAGAGTTTGTATGCCCCGTAGGTGCCTTGAGTTCCAACCTATTATTAAAAATTTGCATAAAAAATCATTAATTCTCTACAGGGAAAATAATCCAATGTTTGCGTATATGTAACTTTAAAAAAATATTCGAAAACTGAATTGTATATAATTTTTAATTTGTATTTCACATTAACAATAAAAAGTAAATTGTTGTTCTATTAAGTTTATTAGTTAGATTGGGCATGATTGTAACCTCTATTTAAAGAAGAACATTATCCATAAAAGTTAATATTACACAATACCTCATGATGCAAAATTTAATGCTCTTAATACCACTCTAATAAAATCTTCATATTCGTCAATAAAAGATACGCATATGTACTTTCTAGTTCCTCCAATTACAACAATGTTTGTGTTATAAGAATTTTCAATGTGTTTCCAGTTACATGTGTTGGCGCCTAAGTAAACACCACCTAACAATTCGCGTACAAAATCGCGGATTTGTGGAATCTTTCCCCTTTTACCTCATCCTTAAAATTCGCCCGTTCCGCCGCCATACTCCCATTCGTATTTTCCCGCGCTGTCAGCGTATTCCCGCGCCTCTCCAGTGTTGTCAGAGCGTGCGGTAAAGTCACCGCATCAAATAGGTGGGTAAGTACCTACGTAACTACTCAAATAATATAGCATTAAAAGGCCATTAAGCGCTAATTTGTAAAAGCTCAAAAATAAATCAAACACGACTGTATTTATGTATGAAATCCGCAGCAGTGATAGACGACTGATTGCAACGATCGATTGATTTCGTTGAAATATTATTATGTAAGCTGAATCTATTTGGACTTAAAAGATGTATGATTTTTTATGGTGAAATAAAACATTTTTTGTTATATTATTATACCTTCACATTGACGAAGTGAAACGAAACATTAAAAAAACAGAATTACAAAAAAGTATACCTATAAACCAAGTAAATAACCGGACATTTTTCATCTTAAATATAAATATAGTTCGCTACTTTAGAAATCTTTCATTTTGTTTCGTTGTTATATAGAAAAGAAAATGAATGACAGGGGTAAAGATGAGCAGATAAGGAAATAATGAAATATGAAGAAAGATGTAAGTAATAGAATGAAAGTTAACACATTGAGATGGTTTTGGCGCTTGGGAAGATTAAACGAAGAAAGCCTGACGAAGAAAATTTACGAAGCTGACAGGAATGGAATAAGAGGTCGGGGATGCCCAAGAAAAAGATGGCACGACCATGTGAACGATTTTATACCCCGTAAAGTATTCATATGTATGTTAAAACTCGGCCTTTTCATTAATGTAAATGACAAAGTGACGTGTATATGATATATTATTGTAGCCAGCGGTTGACGGCAATTTAATCTTTATGTATCTGATGGGGTTGAGAGAAAAAGAAGAAAATAATAGTATTTTCAACCCCGAGGGATTAGTTTTGCCTCAAGGCATACATGGCTGTAGACTTCATAAAGTTGGTGTGACACGTCTGTCCAAACTATACCCATGTTGATCTATCAAACTCAAGAGACTTGAGGTTTTTATAAACTAAATTCTTATTTTGTCAGTCCCATGAATACATATCTTATCTATTATACATATGCGCTGTATACGTCAATCATGTTGTCTCTATTTGGGATGTTTCAAATTTTCCAAAATTAAAATGAAAATATTTGGAATCGTTTGAGGCTTATGAATTATTGGGTTGGTATTAATATCAACGTTATATGAAAATATTTCTTTAATAAAAATGTAAAAATATATTACGAGTGAAAAATGCGAGGTTGGTTCGTGTCCATTGCGAATAAAAATGTGTATGTCAGCATTCCGTTTTTTCTTCTATGGTTATCGATTCTTCTCCACGACATTATGACATATTTGGGCCGTGACTAGAAATCGTAGTGTTTTTGCTGAGCGCATGAAACAATCAATTTTAATGTTTTTTTTATTTTCTTGAGGGGGGGGGGCAATTTTTAATTTTTTGAATTCATAGATATTCAAAAATACCCAATTCAAAAGTTTTAAAAATCTTAAATATTTACTGAATATTTTATTGTAAAAATTTGATATTTTTTCAATTCCATTTTATGATGTGCCTTTTTACAAATTTGAAAATAACTTTCCTGAACTTTGGGTCGCTTTGAAATATTTGAAAGGGTCTAAGCGAGTATTAGATATACAAATTTGAAAAACTAAAATAAATCGATTGAGAATTTTAGTATATAATCGATAAAGAAGAATGAATACCCCGTACATAGTATATTATAGCACATAATAGTACACAGCACACACATAGTAATGAAACTTTAAGAAAACATTCTCAGCATGATAATAGTTTATAATCTACAATAAAAAAATCACCTTAAAAATTGCGAATAAAAATGTAACAAAAATATATTCTCCTTCTTCTTCTTCAGCCCTCTTTCGTCCAGTAATGGACAAAGACCTCCCCCTGAGACCTCCATAACTCCCTATCCTGGGCAGGCCGCATCCATCCGCCTCCAGCTACTCTTCTGATATCGTCAGACCACCTGGTTAGAGGCCTTCCAACACTTCTCTTGCCCGTTCTAGGTAGCCATTCCAGCACTATTTTAGTCCATCTGGAGTCCGTGGTTCGGGCGATATGCCCTGCCCAGCTCCACTTCTGGTTTGCAACCTTTTGGACAACGTCGGTTACTTTGGTTTTCTTTCTTATCCACAAGTTAGTTTTTCTGTCTCTTAACGAAATACCCAGCATTCTCCTTTCCATGGCTCTCTGTGTTACTGCGAGACTATGCAGCATTCTACTTGTAAACACAAGAGACGTATGACGTATGACTGTGAAACTCTTGTGTTTACAAAAATATATTACACCAAGATAAAAATAATACTTTGTCCCAATAAAAAGTATTTGGAAAGGACGAGGAGACGAAATTGGGTTCAGGTGTAAACAAATAAATATTCAGATGTAAACAAATAAATATAGTTTTTTCTCATCATCTCGTTTCTACACAATGATTATTTACTCAGCCTCTTCTTGAGTCCAGTATTAGACAAAGGCCTCCCGCTTGTACTTCCACTGGTCTCTCCTGTGCTATTCTCCGCCTTTATGGACCCGCTACTATTTTGACGTCATCGGACCATCTGGTCTGGGGCCTTCCAACACTTCTGCGTCCTGTTCTTGGCCTCCAGTCCAACACAACCTTTGCCTATCGTCCGTCCGACATCTGAGATATATGACCCGCCCAACTTTGATTCATCGGCTACTCCTGTGTTCTCCCTAATCCATTCATTAGTTTTGCGGTCCCTTAGCGAGATATTCAACATTCTTCTTTCCATCGGTCTTTGTGTCACCCTAAGCATTATTCTCTCGCATCATTCAAAGCCGTAAGTGAGCACAGAGTGTAGGTACGCCAGCAAGAAAAACTTTGATCTTCTCTATATGACATCTATTTATGGAAAGCAAACGAAACGATCGCAAAAAATGGTAGAAAAATGAAGCACATCACAGATAAAATCCATAATTATGAAAAGGTAGATCCGGACGCCGTAAAAATAGTAATAAAATACACGTATTAGTATGTATTTATGTCGTGCAGCGAGAGATGACGCCCGACGTGGTTTTATATTGTAGATAGCGCCTCCCCAAACCACTGCAGCGAGCTTCGCCGTGTCACCGCCGGGCGGCGCTACGTGTACAGATGCATTCGCGAGGGAAGGATTTGTCATGATTAAAACGGAGGTATTACCGGGGATTTGCAACATTTTGCACCGTTTTTTTTTGCTGTATATTTTTTGCGCGGTCGTCCCTCTCGCTCTGTCTCGTTAGCGCGCGCGAAATATTATTATTCTCGCGTTACTTTTGATATTCAGCTCAGGCGACATCGCATCGGCGTGATTTTAAGAAAATTAATTTGTTTTTCGTCTAGTTTGGATGTCATCGGAATATAGGTATATTTTTTAATTAAAATGAGTTGTGATGCGGTCTCGTCTACATTGCTCTCGTCATGAAAAACTCTTTTTTTTTGCATAAAATACTTTTCGATGATATTTTTTTTTCAATTTAATTTCCGTTAAGTAAATCAAGTTCTAGTACATATATAGCATTTTATAGTGTTCTTTTAAATTTTATAAACCTACTTATTAAATGGCCACAACAAAACTCATAAATGTTTTACGAAAGTAACGATAATTTACATTGTTTCATTTTCAATATCAGTTATTTTTTACAGCATTTGACTTTTTTTTATAATGAAGGTTATTTTTGAGTTCATTCGTAATCATGTTCATAGTGTTCCATTTGAAAATGTATATAAGTACTTAAAAGAAAACCTATTTTTGGAAAGGCGATTGGCTTCTTTGGGGGCGTCCTGGGTTCGATCCCTAGCAGAGGACATATGTATAAATAATTATTATTTCTATCGCAATTCTTGCTTCGCTGGGCTGGATACAATGGTTATTTGGAACAAATTGTCACTTGCGCCGGGTACAAGGAGGTGTTTATTATATATTATATTCATATATCTCAATCTTACATATACATAATTATAAAAGTATCTTTAGTATGTACTATTGATGCAAATTTGAGTTGAAAATAGAAGTTACGAGAAGTTTTAAGAAACTTGCTAGTAATACAGGCAACCAGAAATATCATACATTACCTACCAAATAATTTATCAAGGTGACCGCAGAACAGGTAATTTTGTAGAAGTTCCACGAATCGGTTTTGGCCAACACTAAAAGAACACTGAAAGGTTGAATAAAGATTGACGATCCTTGAAAATATTTTTATGAAGCCCATTTCTTATTCATTTAAGATACAATAATTACTTATTTTTACAGAACTTCAGACAATTTAAAAAATGTTGACGGATAAAATCATAGAGAAAAAAACCTGTTTGTGGTAAAACTAATCAACTCTGAATCAATTGTCATCCGTCCTGAGGAAGAAGCGGTCGCTTATAAAAGTCAAACCGTGGTTTTAAAATAGTAAATCATTCCTACCATCAAGTCATATTCCACACAACGTTGTGTAACCAGAGACAGGTGTGCAGGTGTGCATAACTTCATAAAATGAAGTACGACACATGCGTCTTTGTCCACACACAGGTCTCGTCTCACCTGAAAAGGCATAACATTAAGAGTGGATGGTGAGCCTCATCAAAATACGTGTATGTTAAGAAACAGGGTTTCTTGACGGTTCCTAAGAAATATTTTGTAATGCGAGCCTTTAAACTTCTATTTCAAATCAACTATATTTGTACTTAGTACTTATCCAGCTAACCGCAGAACAAGTTTCTATGTAACTAGTTGCATGTAAAACATGAGATCCAACTGTCGACGGCGATAGTATGTTTAGTTGAAGAATAAGAATCAAACTATAAACCCATAAAACCAAATTACTGAAAATTTTAACACATGTTGGTATGTATGTCAAGATAGGACAGTATGGAGGTCAGTCCTCTTTTTCTACCCGGAATATGAAAACAGCATGATGGTTCTGTACGTATGTTTGGAGATTAAGTATCAAACTATTAAGTCTTCTTACATATTGTGTATAGGCGACTGGCATACAAATTGTATGAAGCAATGTCGTCACTAAAATCAATTTTTATAAAAATTATTAAAAAATATTTGAGATGTACTTCTACAATAGCAATATTTTTTTATAGAAAACTAAATTATCTAGTTGGGGTGTTTCGGATTTTTTCGATATTTTTAAAATCTTTGGAAATATAGGCAGTTAAACTCATAAATTTATCATAAAAAAAAACATTTTTCTTAATAAAAATGTTTGAGAAACCCTGGAATTTTTTTGAAAAAAAGTGATTTGATATTTTGTATTTGTCTATGTTTATATCAATTTTCAGCGTTCTAGCTTTTATGGTTTCTGAGATATATGGAAAAATAAACCAAAAATTCAAAAGTTGATAACCCCTGACTGAAACAAAAATTTACAATTCTGAGTATAAAAGTTTTGTAGGCCTATAACTATTTATAAATTCTGAAATTTTAGGCTTTGTGAATCCAGCGGATCAAAAGTTATAAGGGGGGACGTACAGACACACACACAAAGCTCACAAAAAATGTTCTACTCCCAATTTTGAGTAAATCCATGTATGTGAAAATATATGCTGCGAAGCCGCTAAGTTGGTGTTTTTAGCATGCAAAAAGTTCACAACGCCATATAAAATGTTCCTTCGTACACGCATCTTGCCTTAATATTGTCGATTCATTCAGAGAATTGAATTCTCATGAACGAATCGACATTTGGAAAATTCCTCTTAGCCGATGTCAGCACTTAAATATAATAAAGAAATGTTTGTCTGTCTGTGTCTATATATGTATGTATGTATGTATGTACATAATATTACCTAGGTATATAATATTTGCATTTAACCGAATAAAAAGATCTAACTCTCTACTGTGATAATTCGACCGACTCAGCTGAAATTCCATTTCCATACTTTCAGGGATTAATATCAAAACCCACCATATCTTTATTGCGACAGTGATATATATCTTTTAAAAAAGAAATGAAATACTTATATTTTTTAACAGACTTCCACAAACCGGTAGAAGATATCAATTTTACGTGTATTTTTTTATGTAGGTTCAGCGATTTTTTTAGCACGTTGACCGATTTCAAATATTCTTTTTACTCCTCCCTTATCCATTTATTCTTTCATTCTTTTTTAATGAAAATTTTAAATTTACTTTATACCTAGGTATATAATTTATTTATGCTATTTATTTTGTTTTTTGTATTATTTCTTTAAAAATGTTTAGATATATGTAATATGCAAAAAATATTCTGATAGGTATTTCGTACATATGTATTTATTTATTTATATAATTTATGTACATGTGTACAAAGGCAGGTTTATTGCCATAAGGCAATTTCTTCCAACCAACCCGAGCAACGTGAAGTCTCTAAGTTAAATTGGTACAATACTAATCTAGTGAGAAATAAATTGATAAAAAAATAACATTAGAGAGTAAGAAATATATAAAAATACAAAGAGAAAAAAAAATTAAAAGAGAGTTTTAAAAAAAAGAATAATAAAAATAACACCTCACATAGCAATGAGGAAAAGGAGGTTACGGAAGGATATAGAAGGAATTCAGGAACTATTTGACAAATAAAGTTTTTTTAGTTTTCATTTTATAAAATATTGTGTTTTAAACGTGTTAGTACTTTTTTATTTTGTATGTACCTACTTGTAAAAGGCTATTTAGCCGTTGATGGAAATAATAAATAAATAAATAAATAAAAAAATGAATAAATAAATGAATAAATAAATGAATAAATAAATGAATAAATAAATAAATAAATAAATAAATAAATAAATAAATAAATAAATAAATAAATATATAAATAAATAAATAAATAAATAAATAAATAAATAAATAAATAAATAAATAAATAAATAAATAAATAAATAAATAAATAAATAAATAAATAAATAAATAAATAAATAAATAAATAAATAAACTAATTAATTAATTAATAAATAAATCCAAGGGGATACAGTGGGGAGTTATGATTTCCCAATTTTTAAGGCTATATTTTTATTGCAGATTATCAACTAGTATCATGCTGAGATTTTATTCTGAAAGTTTCATCACAATGTATCTGTGTGTGTGTTGTGCTATGTGCTGTGTGCTATGTACGGCATGTTTATTTTATTTTATCGATTATAGACTAAAGTACTCATTCGATTCTTTTCAAATTATGTAAATATGTATATCTAATACTCGCTCGGACCCCATTAGATTATCTAGGATATTTGAATAGTGCTTCTCATTTTTTTTACTGCCAGATATTTCAAAGTAACCCCAAGCTCAGGACACTTAAAATTTGAAATTTTTATTTTCAATTTAGTAAAAAGGCACATCACTTTCATAAAATGGCATTGAAGAAATATCAAGTTTTCATAATTAAATATTTAAATAAAAAATAATTTGACAAACTCATTTCATGAAAATGCTGATTTTTTTTCAAACAAAATTTGTATACTTTATAGAATGAATTGTTAGTGAGAAGTTTAGCGTTGGCTACAACCCACTCGTTTCATCAGAAAGCGAGTATCTATTAATTGGTCCAATTTCAATTTGGTCGAGATATGATCACGGGATCCATGAGAAATTGCAAAATCACTCTTCAATTTACACTTTAGCGATACAAACTCTTTACAAACTTGTCCGACTTAAACGATTTCTTTTTTAAAAAGAAAGGCTTCAGAGATGATCACACGTATGAACTTCATCGAGGTCTGGTGATGGAACTCATAAGAAAAAAAATATCAAACTTCTTCAATTTACTAAGTCGTCTGCAATTTATTCTTTACCACGTCTTCCGAATTCGATGGTTCCTTTATCATAAGAAAGGGATTACTTCTGGGGTGGTTCCAGTTGAACTAAGCCAAGATGTTTGATTATGAGAATCATAAGAAATCATAAAACTCATCAATCTGCGAAGGATTTGCGTATAATTGTATAGGCGAGTTGTATGAAAGGTAATATTACTAAATACAATAACGCCATGCCTGTTTTCTGTTTTGACATACATTCATTTTGAAGTTTTGGGGGGTTTTTTTGGTATTTTGTGGTATGTAGAGCTTGCCAAAGTGCCAGAGTGGTCACTTGGTTAGAAGCGATTGCATACCAGCGTGAGCTGATATGCAAGCCTGTAATTGAGGTGGTAAGGTCGGTCAGTTGGACGTGTAGGTATTACCTGTTTGTCCGCTTTTAGCTACATACAACCCAAATGATATCTCAACCGCTTGGTTCGAACCTGGTGGCGGTCTGTTCGGATAGTCCCGACAGCTGAGCCACAGATTGATCGACCAAGCAACTGTGATACCGTATACAATAGATTAAATATTATTACCAAATATTACTCAGGTAGGAATGGTAGACAGATTGAAAGATATAACAGGAAATTTAACTTACTCTTTTATTTATCAAGTTGATGATTACAATTGATGTTTACTAATATTACTTGGTACAGAAATGTCGAGTTATTATTTAATGAATATAAATGTAAATTTGAAACGCGGACGATTTGAACAGCGATGAGCGGTCGGGCAGCGTGATGCCTAGCTTCGAGGTCTGGATGACGGGAATCAAGTGGGCGCGCTGTGCTTCCCCTTAAATAGGAGACGGCTGTGAATACGGCGCAGGGCAAGATGGCGCCTGCCGAAGTACTCAGCGCAGCAAAGCACTGCGCGGCGCAATTGGCGCAATTGGCGCAATTGGCGCAGTCGCCACAGACCCCGCTCGCACGCGTTACATTACATTCCAGGTTAGTAAGTATTAGGTCAAGTGTACGCGTATTGTTGTTAGTAATGCAATTATATTGCTTTATATTAGTGTAGGCCATTGTGTCGATGAGCAGTGATATGTTGGTTAAGTTGTTTGTATAAGAAGGTATCAGATTGGTCAATGAAGGATGTGGGTTCCAAGAAAGGGTCGGCAAATTAAAGTCGCCGGTTATAATCATATGGTCATCCGGATGAAGATCATGAACCGAACTAAGTAGGGTGAGGAATGATTTAAGTGACATGTCGTAATGCTGTCCAGGCGGCAAGTATACACATGCTATGTGCATTTTGCGTTTATTTGTGAATTGAGAAACTGGAATTGTTACCCAAATGCATTCGGCCGAGCATGTCAAGTCTTCGCGAAAGTATGCATGTAATTGGTTATGTACTATAATCATAGTTCCACCGCCTCTTCTTTGGTTGTGGTCATCATATTGCCTGTCACCTCTAAAAATGCTGTAATTATCGGTGGGTACGAGTTCCGCGTCAAAAAAATTTTTATTGAGCCATGTCTCTGTGATGCAAAAAATATCATAAGAATCGTTCAATAATATATTTTGGGTGAAGATGTCTGTTTTTGTTCTTAGCCCTCTGCAATTTTGATATAAGATATGTATCATTGTGATATTAGTGATGTGTCTAAAGTGTTATTTACGAAAATGGATATTAGTGAGGATATACGCTTTACATATGCGCCTGTACATAGTTGACAAAAATTTTCCACCTATAATATCAAAATGTATTAAATGAATCACCGCAGTAGTGAAGGTACCTATTAATATTACAGAAAGTGGACACATAATTTTGCACTTTATAGAAAAAGAAGTGTAGTATGGAATAATAAGCAATATTGATAAAAATCACAAGCATCTGAAAAAGATTTGGCATAAAACGCAGTGACGAAAAACCTGGGTAATGTTGGAGTAGGAAAGGGGAAAGAGAGGTACATTATAAAATTTTGAGAACAATTTACTGTAAGAAGAAGAAATTCTAGGTTTGGTGGTGAATATAGTCACAAAGCGTGGAGCATTTCCTTATTTGTTATCAGTATGTGGGGTGAAGTATCATCTTTCCTGAGGAAAATTCTGCCTTCTTTTACCCAGACGTACGAATAGTTCTTCTCTTTGGCCCATCTTCGAGTAGCGGCGTGTAGGTCTTTGTTGTCCGGAGATAAATGCTCGCAGATGTAGATCGGGTTGACGTTGCCAATAGATTGATTAAGATGCGAGGAATTGAGTTTATTTTTTCGGTTCTTCTTGTTGTATGCTTTGACTGCAGCTAAGAAGCCGTCTCTATGCTGTTTGCTTAGGAGTTTGACTACAATATTTTTAGGTTTATTTGTAGACTTATTCTGTTGCGGTACTCGGTGGCATGATATAATTTGGTTTTCTGTCATCGGATATGCAACAATTGATGATATATTGTTTAAGATAGATTGAAGGTTTTCATTTTTCATTTCTGAGTTAAAAACTTAATTAAACAACATGCGTTATATAAAAAAAGGACAAGTTAGCTTAAACAAACATATACAGTGAAGTGAGTTAAAAACTTAATTAAACAACATGCGTAATATAAAAAAAGGACAAGTTAGTTTAAAAAAAACATGTACAGTGGAGTGAGTTAAAAACTTAATTAAACAACATGCGTAATATAAAAAAAGGACAAGTTAGCTTAAAAAACATATACAGTGGAGTGAGTTAAAAACTTAATTAAAATTAAAGTATACAGCTTAAAACAAAAAAAAAAATAAATAATAATAACAAAGAATATAAACAAGATAAGTAATTCAAAATTAGGGATATAGATAATGGGGATATTTAGGAATTGCGGGGAGTGGGGAGGGAATAAAGAGGATTGGTATTCCATGTCTCGTATCACTGCGTTTTTGCGGATATACTCCTGCGATATTGCGGATATGTGCTGTTGAGTACATCAATGTCGTAAAAACTTGTGTTATACTGCTTACAAATGCGTGGAAAGCATGAATTCATTCTGTGATTAGTGCTACAGTGTGGAATATGAAATAGATTTGAGTGTCTGCTTGTTCTACCTGGCACATGAAACAGTATATTACTTATTATTTGGGGAGCATCAAAAAAATTATTAACTATTTTGTGAAGAAGTGATAGGTCGTTATGAGTTCTTCGGTTCTCGAGTGATTCAAGGCCGTGAAATTTCCTGGATTCTGTGTAGTTAGGAAAATGAAGGTGTGATTTGTAGTTGACGGTTTTAAGGTACTTTTTTTGTACTCTTTCTATTCTATTTATATGTATGTTATAAAAAGGAGACCAGATCGGGGTGCAATGTTCCAGAATCGGTCTTATGTAGGTTGTATACAAAACAAGAAGAGTTTGAGTATTGTAAAAAGGTTTCGATAAGCGTGCTATGAATCCGAGCATTTTAAAAGCTTTGTCAATTATTGCGTCTATATGTGCGTTAAATGTGAGCTTCGAATCGAAGATAACTCCTAAATCTTTAATTTTGTCAACAGTTGTAAGTATGTTATCATCGATTGTGTAGTTATAGTAGATTTTCTGTCTATTTCGTGTAAATGTAATTTTAAAACATTTTGAGGTGTTCAATTGCAATCTATTTACAAGACAATATGCAAGGAGTCTATTTAGGTCGTCTTGAAGTTCGTGACATTCGGTAAGTGAACGTATGGATTTATAAATTTTCATGTCATCCGCGTAGGCTATAAATTGGGAATGTTTGAAACATTTGTAAATATCATAAATGTAAGCATTAAATAGTAACGGTCCCAATATAGAGCCCTGCGGAACTCCTGAGGGGGCTAATGTGAAGTTTGATTTAAAGCCTTCAATTACTACAGATTGTAATCTATTGGTAATATACGATTTAAACCATCTGAGTAGGTCACCATGGATTCCAACTTCCTCAAGCTTTTTAATTAGTGTTAAGTGATTTACTTTATCAAAGGCTTTAGAGTAATCTGTATATATCGCATCCACTTGGTTTTTATCATCCATATTACGAGAAATAAATTCATTGTAGATAAGTAGATTAGATAATACAGATCGATGTTTTAAAAAACCATGTTGTTGGCTTGGGATTTTTTTTACTATAATAGGATAAATCCGATCATACACTATGCGTTCAAAAATTTTACTTATTGTAGATAAAATTGATATCGGGCGATAATTTTTTATATTATTTTTTGGTCCGGATTTATGAATAGGGATAATTAATGCTTCTTTTAATTTTTGAGGAAACGTGTTTTCCGAGAAAGACCTATTAAATATCGTGGTTATTGGACTTGCAAGGTATTGCGCACATTTTTGGATGAAAGATGGTGGTATTCCATCATTACCACAACCTTTCTTTGTGTCTA
This sequence comes from Molanna angustata, assembly GCA_963576475.1. Lineage (NCBI taxonomy): Eukaryota > Metazoa > Arthropoda > Insecta > Trichoptera > Molannidae > Molanna > Molanna angustata. The sequence goes on along the minus strand of OY754985.1, from coordinate 4,627,835 downwards.
TTTTTTTAAGGTAATTGCAGACTTCTGTTTCGTTAGTTGTTAAATGCCCTATTCCTTCAAAGTCGTTGTATGACGTGATGTTATCACCGAGATTGATTGTTGCGGTATTATGATAAGGTGTTGTTTCGAATACAGAATTAAAATATTCGGAGAACATTTGACTGACTTTTGTTCCGCCGCTACCGGATCTGCCGTCCAAAAACATTGTTTGAGGTATTTGTTTGTTTTGACTTTTGCTATTTTTATATGTCCATAGTTTTTTGTGGTTATTATGTATGTCATTTTGAACAGCGGTAATGTATTGATCATAGCAATCTTTTTGAACCCTCTTTAGACGGGATCGAAGCAGTGTGAATTCGGCATAGTCTATTGGGTTATTGTATATTTTCCATCTTTTATGCACTTTACGTTTTTCTTTGTAAATTTTCTTCAGTGGAGGTGAAAACCAAACTGGAAAATTATCGTTTTTTAATAATTTTGTAGGGACATGAGATTTAATTATACTATTTATCGAAGTATAGAATTCTTCGGTTGCTGTGTCTACATCATCACAATGTTTTAAGAAAGACCAGTCATATACAGAAAGATGTGAATTTATTTCTGAGTAATTAGCTTTGTTAAATAAGAAAATTTCTCTGGGAACTGGGTTCAAAAAGGGTGTGGTTGGGAGATGGGCATCGATGTGGAGAGCAGGGTGATGCGAATCTTCATTAACAAGTGGGTGATCGGCACGCGTTACATTACATTCCAAAGTTTTAGTACAAGGTATGAAGTTACTTATCTTTTAAAAATATCTGACGCTTGTAAATCGTTGTGGGAAGTAGACCTTTCTTCCTGCTCTTGTTGTGGTGTGTGGTTGCTCCGATACTGGGCTGGATGAAGGAGTGTCGTCCTGTGTGTGCTGGCTGGACATCCTTATGTGTTCCTCAGTGGTATTCGGTTGATGCTCGGTGTTGTCTTCATAGTGTTCCATTCCTTCATTTATGTTGAATGCTGGTTTTAGGCGATCTAAAGAGACTTTTTTTTCTTTTCCGTTGATTATGATGATGGCTGTTTTATCGTCTCTGTCTCGTACCAGGTATGGTCCGTCGTAGGGCTTCTGAAGTGGGCGTTTTACGGCGTCGTGTCTGAGAAAGACGTATTTACTGTTTTTAAGTTGCTTGTGTACAAAAGTCTGTCTTGTACAATGTCTGCTGATTGGTATGGTTCGCATTTTTGACATTATTTCTTGTAGTTTTTGTCCGTACGTGTCTGGTTCTTCCGGAGTGGTTTCTTCGAAGAAGTCCCCCGGGAGTCTTAACGTGGCTCCATATGTCATTTCTGCGGGTGTGTGATTTGAGCCTTCTTTGGTTACGGATCGTAACCCCAGGAGTATCAGCGGTAGTGATGACGTCCATGAGGTATTGTCGGCTGCCATGATGGAGCTTTTTAATGTGCGATGCCACCTCTCTATCATTCCGTTGCATTGTGGGTGATAGGCTGTGGTTCGGTGGTGTGTGACCCCCATTTTTCTTGTTAGGCCGCTAAATAAGGCACTTTCAAACTGCCGGCCCTGGTCGGTGGTTATTGATGTTGGGACGCCGAATCTTGCTATCCAGTTGTACATTAAGGCGTCTGCGACTGTTTCGGCGGTTATGTTTTTAAGCGGGATTGCTTCGGGCCATCTTGTATATCTGTCTATTATGGTGAGCAGGTATGTGTATTCTTTTGAAGGCTGTAGCGGGCCTACTAAATCCAGGTGAATATTCTTGAATCTTCCGTCGGTATGCTGATAGTCTTTTAACGGTGTTATCGTATGCCTGTGAATTTTCGCTGCTTGACATTGTATGCATGCGTCTACGACATTTTTCACTGATTTGTCGATATTTGGCCATACGTATCTATGCTTTATTATCTTGCTTGTTGCCTTTGCTCCTGTGTGGCTTATCGCGTGTATTGTTTTAATTATGTAGGCTCTCATGTCGGCCGGTACATATGGGCGTAATGCGTTATTAGTAACGTCGCACCATAACGTTTGTTTGGTGCCGGGTATTATTATTTTTTTTAATTGTAGAGACGATTTTTCTTGTAGGTATTTTAATTCGTTATCGTTACTTTGTTTTTCTGCCATTTTTTGGTAATTAATGCTGGGTGTTATTTCTATTTCTTCTATCCGTGATAGTGTGTCTGCGACTGTGTTCTCTTCGCCCTTAATATGCCTCACGTCTGTTGTAAATTGGCTTATGTAATCTAACTGTCTTTCTTGTCGCGGGGAGTTTAGTTTATTTTTCGAAAATGCGAATATTAATGGTTTGTGATCTGTTGTTATTGAAAATTGTCTTCCTTCTATTTGTGATCGAAAATACTTTACTGCTTCGTATATAGCGGTCAGTTCCCTGTCGTAGGTGCTATATTTTAGCTGCGCGTCGTTAAATTTTTTTGAAAAAAATGATATTGGTTGCCAGGTGTCTTTTTTTTCTGTTGTAGAGCTGCGCCCATGGCGTTGTTCGATGCGTCGACCATGATTGTTATTTCAGCGGATGGGTTTACGTGCACAAGTAGTGCAGCTTGAGCTAAGTCTTTCTTACATTTCTCGAATGCGTGTAGTAGCTCTTCTGTCCATACTATTTTTCTCTTGTCGCTCTTTGCGTAGCCTTTTAGTTGCTCAAATAATGGTTTCTGGGTGTCCGCTGCGTTTGGTAGGAATTTCCTATAGAAATTTAACATTCCCATATATCTTCTTAATCCTTTTGCTTCTTTAGGTGGTTCTAACTGTGTAATGGCTCTTACTTTTTCTGCGAGAGGTTTACTCCCATTTTTGTTGATTTTGTATCCTAGAAATTTTACTTCCTCTACTCCTAGCTGGCATTTTTCTTGATTAATAATTAGGCCATTCTCAGCGAGTCTCTTGAACAATGTATTCAGATGTTTTTCGTGGTCTTGAAGGTTGTTTGATGCGACCAGGATGTCATCTATATATGTGAATACAAATTCTAAATCCCTTGTAATTGTGTGTAGGTAACGTTGGAAGCTCTGAGCGGCGTTTGATAATCCTGGTTGCATTCGCGTAAATTCGAATAATCCAAATGTGGTTAAAATCGCAGTTTTAGGTATATCTTTTTCTTCCATCTTTACTTGATTATAGGCTCTTGCGAGATCCACTTTGCTGAATATGGTTTTTCCATGTAACTTGTGCGAAAAGTCTTGCAGTTGTGGTATTGGGTATTTATCGGGCTTTGTTATGGAATTTAAACGCCTGTAGTCTCCGCACATTCTGTAACTTCCGTCGGTCTTCTTTACCATATGAAGTGGGCTGGACCAGTTGCTTTTCGACGGTCTGCATATGCCTTGTTCTATCATGTATGCGAATTCTTTTTTAGCTATTTCGAGTTGTATTGGATTGAGTCTTCTTGCTTTTGTGGTTACTGGAGGACCTTTTGTTTGTATATGGTGAGTTACATCATGTTTTGGCTCTATTTGTGACATGTGTGCCCTTGTCAGGCACGGGTATTTTCGTATTATTGCTTGAAATTTTGATGTTGCTTGAACCGTAGCGATATTTGTGACGCTCGTTTTGTAGATACATCCTTTGCTGGTGATGCCCGTTGTTCTATCAATTAAACTTCTTCTTTTTAAGTCGACTAGAATATCGTAGTTCGTTAGGAAGTCTGCTCCGATGATTGGTTTGGTTACGTCGGCTATAACAAACTTCCATTTGTGGTTTCTGCGTAAACCGAGGTTCAAGTGTATTATTTTGTGGCCATATGTTGGTATTGACGTTCCATTGGCTGCATATATTGGTGTGATGATGTTGTCCGTAGATATTATTGATTTGTCATTTTTATAATACTTTGGTATTATGCTAATTTCGGAGCCTGTGTCTACGAGATATTGCACGCCACTGGCTATGTCTTGTATGAAGAGACGGTGCTTTATATGCGACGGTGTTGTCTCGCACACCTGCCGCATTATAAGTTTTCCGGCTGATTGAATGTGCACGGCTGCTGGCATTTATGTGCTTCTGTACCGAATTTTTGGTGATACCTACATACATCTTGTTTTTTCTGTTTGTTTTCGTTATTATAATTTTGTTGATACGTGTTATATTTACTTTTGAAATTTTGATTTTTATTTGAATGCCGGTAATTGTTGTTATTTCTGTAGTCAAAGCGGTTTCTATTATATGATCGCGATCTCGAACGATCCCTTTGTTGATTTCTAAAGCATGGGCGTGATTGTCTTTGTTGTAATTCCAATCCTTGTATTTTTTCTGTTAAGTTCTGTATTTGATGTTGCATTCCTAGTAAGATATTTATTGTATTTTGTTCGTTATTTGAGCAGGGGTTGCTTGAAGTTGGAGTTGAGTTTACTGCGAGTACTTCTGTTCTACAGTTAACCTCCATTATCCGGTCCGCAGTGGTGGCGAGTACCGAAACATCATCCGTTGTTATTGCAGATATTATTTCTTGCACCCTGTGTGGTAGTCTTTCTAGCCACAGCCTTTTGATGAGACTGTTGTTGTTCAATGTTGGTCCGGCTAGGTTCTTCATCTTTCGTAGCAGTTCTGATGGTGATTGGTCACCCAATTGAATTCCGTGTAAAAGTTGCGTTAGTCGTTTTTCTTCTGATTCTTGGAGTCGATTTAATAATGTTGATTTTAAGTTCTTGTATTTCTCTATGCTTGGTGGGTTTTGGATGACATCCGCAACGCATGACATCGTCTCTGCGTCCAAGGCTGCCAGCACATGGTGGTACTTTGATTCGTCCTTAGTTATGCGTGCGTTGGCAAATTGGGCTTCTATTGTGTAGAACCATAGGTGTATTTTCTGTCTCCACACACTTGGTAGTTTTATATTGGTTGAATATATTTCTGTTCTGTACTCTTGGTGTCCGTCATCGTTATTGTCTTGTTCTCTGTTTGTTGCTTTGTCCATTGACATGTTTATTTAGTTAAGTATTTTATGCAAAAATGTTATAATTTTAAAATTCTAAGTATTTTTTTTAAAAAAAAATCGAAAAATTATTTTGAAATATTATTTTTAAATTATTCGATAAGTTTTTATCAATGTCTTTTTATTTCATTATTCCCTTTTTGTAAATTTTTATTTATTTGTGTTTATTTAAGTATAATATTTTGTAAATATTTTATATTATTTTTATTTATTTCTGTTTATATTTTATTACAACGCTTATTCGCAGCTAGTTATTATTTTTATTCGCTTTCTATTTTATGTTATAACTATTAGTTTATTTTATTTTCAAAATATTATTTATACAAAAATTATTTTAAAAATATTTTATAATGTTCGTTTGCGTATGTAGTTTATTTTACATAATTTTAAATAATTGTAATTGTATATAATTTTTTATTCCCGTAAGTATATTTAGAAAATATTTTATTTTAGTTTTTAATTTATTATATTTTTGCTTTGCGTTGTTAATTTATTCGATAAAGTGAGGTATATTATTATTTAATATTTTAGTACTCTTTTAAATTGTTATTTGCTCGGGGTTTCTGTGACCGAGTTCATCGGCTCCTAAGGTCGTTGACTTCGTTTTATTACCTTATCGCGGTTTCAGCGGGTTTATTCGAGTTCATGCGGCCATTCTTTTGTTTAGAGTTCGTTTACCTTTGTTTTTTTCGCTTGTAACATAAGTGAAAGTATTTCGACCGTTTGACGACGCGATATAATATTTTTAAATATAAAGTATATATTTGTGTTTTGAATTTTTACATAAGAATATGCATTTTACGAATATACCGATTATTTATCTATATGTTTCTAATTTTCAGTTTTTATGGTAACGGTTTTATTATTATAATTTTTATAAATAATTTTCTAATTTTTACTTATTACATTATTTAGCAAAAATAAAATATGTTGTGAAATTTATTTTTAGTTTTTATGTTTTTTACGTTTTATCAATTTTGAACAAATTAAAATATTTATAATGACTTTAGGCTTTTAGAATGACTTTAGTAATATTATAATTTTTATACCTCTATTCGGCGTTTTGGTTCTCTGGCTTTTTGCTTTAGATTTTTATACCTTCATCCTTGTATGTATTTATTTATTTTCTCCTCTTTATTTCCTTGTTATTTTGGTTTTTAGGTAGCTTTTTTTTAAATTTGTTTCCTCTGTATTATTTTTGCGTCTCGTCAGTCATGAAAAAAAATACAAGGTACATATTAAATATTACATATATATTAAAAACAGTTGTAAATATGTTTAGTTATGTGGGATTTGCGTATGATCGTTTTTAATAATTAAATTTTTAAAATAATATATTATCATTGGATAATTTTGCATATATATATTTATATGCCTTAACTTAGTTCTACTTATATGAATGTTTTTTTTATATTGCGTCGATTTTTTATATTTAAATTACGCTTTTTTACAAACGCGAATGAACGGGGTTTGCGTAATTTGCGGGTTTAAGTTATACACAAATTTTAAAATATATTTTTTTAAAAGTTACCCGTTCAGATTCGCTTCATCCAGACCTCATTGCTTAATACCTATTTCCCATTAAATCTTTTTATTTCTGTCGTGTTATAAAAATGTTAAGTATTATATTAATGAACACGTATAATCGTTCTGTTTAATATAGCTATTGATTTTACGTTACACAATACTTGGTTGTCGCGCAATGGCTACCAGTCAATTACCACAATATAACATATATAAAATTATTAGCACAAAATAAAAGTACCTGAGTTTTTAAACGATTTCGGAATCTTACCAGTTTCTGAAGGTATGTGTGTGTTCTGAGACACGTTCGGTGGTCACCAGTTTTAGGGGGTTTTTTTGGTATTTTGTGGTATGTAGAGCTTGCCAAAGTGCCAGAGTGGTCACTTGGTTAGAAGCGATTGCATACCAGCGTGAGCTGATATGCAAGCCTGTAATTGAGGTGGTAAGGTCGGTCAGTTGGACGTGTAGGTATTACCTGTTTGTCCGCCTTTAGCTACATACAACCCAAATGATATCTCAACCGCTTGGTTCGAACCTGGTGGCGGTCTGTTCGGATAGTCCCGACAGCTGAGCCACAGATTGATCGACCAAGCAACTGTGATACCGTATACAATAGATTAAATATTATTACCAAATATTACTCAGGTAGGAATGGTAGACAGATTGAAAGATATAACAGGAAATTTAACTTACTCTTTTATTTATCAAGTTGATGATTACAATTGATGTTTACTAATATTACTTGGTACAGAAATGTCGAGTTATTATTTAATGAATATAAATGTAAATTTGAAACGCGGACGATTTGAACAGCGATGAGCGGTCGGGCAGCGTGATGCCTAGCTTCGAGGTCTGGATGACGGGAATCAAGTGGGCGCGCTGTGCTTCCCCTTAAATAGGAGACGGCTGTGAATACGGCGCAGGGCAAGATGGCGCCTGCCGAAGTACTCAGCGCAGCGAAGCACTGCGCGGCGCAATTGGCGCAATTGGCGCAATTGGCGCAGTCGCCACAATATGAAATATTATTAATTTATCTCCGTAGAGCCTATGATTATGCTTTATCTCCTGGGAAAACAGAGTGAGAACAGAGCAGGGCTGCTGCAATTACTTACTGTGGAGACTAATACTGGAGAATGGATAATCCTGACCTGGGTGTGGAGCTGAGCAGTCGGGGAAACACGTGGTGCAAGACTGCCAACTGAGGAGATTTAGTGAAAGCCTCCAAGACATCCACGAGGCGAAACCAGAGGCGGTGAACTGGCTCTCAGGGTTAGAACCAAGACTATAAAATCTGACAAAAAGCCACAACCTAAAGTAAACTAGTAATTTACGTACTTGTAAAAATTTTATGTAAGAAAGAAGGATGATTTTCTAGTAATAGCTGAAATAAACCTGCAGTCTTACATCATATAATCTGGTCGGTAAAAAGAAATTGCCGAACGGTAATTTAATACATTTATATTTACAATAATCAAATAAATGAGCACGAGTAGAGAATGTACAAATTGAACAAATGGATGAATATTTATACTTAGAAAGCATATTTCAGCGTGATGGAAGATTGGATAAAGATATTGAAAGATATTGCAGGTAGTAGAGTGAATGGTGCATTAAAATCTGTAATGGCTGACCCAATTATTTCGAGGCAATCAAAGCTCAAAGCTCGCGGTACACAATGGTATCGACGTACTGACTCTAATGTATGCTAGTGAAACATGGAAATGGCAGAAGAAGCATGAAAGTAGAATTGACGCGGTTGAAATTAGGGTAAACGATGTATGATAGAATAAGAAATGAGGATTTTAGATGAGAATGTCTAATTGAAAGAGATATTGTAAGTATATAACATGAAAATAAATGCCCTAACGGGGTTAAGTCACATAGAAAGAATGAGTGATGACCCTTTGACAAAAATATTTATAAGGCTGATTAAAGAGGAACGAAAAGTAGAGGTCGGCCAAAGAAAAATTGGCGCGATCACACAAATGTAATTTTTAAAGATGGAGACGTCAGAAATAAGAATAATAGAAGAATGTGTATGAGACGATGCACGAATGAGAATGAAGCGAGGAATGTAGGTACATATATTAAGAAAGAAAAGTCTGGCATTCGATTCTCTCTGCCTACCTCAAATAGGTAAATGTTTTGGTAAATAAATAAATATGAGCAGTTAAAAAAAGTTAAAATAATTAAGTTGGTAAAATAACTTTATTTTTTTTTTTAAGGTATTCTTGGACTCAAATCAGATAACACCACGGCTAGTGAAGATAACGCTTTGGGTATTTAAATATTATCTGATCTGAGAAACTGTATACAATTTTATATTTGAGACAGAGAAAGTTAATTAGATGGAAAGTCATAGATAAAAATACGGAAATATTCATGGACACCACTATTTCATATCTGATTTCTTTAAATTTGATCAACAAAATGAACGAAAACAAAGTTCAACGTTATAAATTCTTCTTTTTCTTCATCTTATATTAGGTCATTTGGCCTGTGTGTGAGGGTGGACTATAGGAGGAAGTGCAAATGTCTTTACATATCTTTGCAGGTCTTCCAGGTAGTCTTCCGTGGTTGTATTGTATGTATATTTTATTAACCTAGTACAAAAAAGAATGTAAACAATGGAATGGATTTTTGTTACATAGTATGACTTATAAAAAAGAACAAATAAGGAAATATTCCAATATCTATGCACAGAATACATTTGAAGCACACAATATCTAAAAAGATTTTTTTCTTTATGTATTCGATATACCTACGTGACGAAAAGCGACAAGACCAGATGCTTCTTTCACACATTCTAATTCATTATACATACAATTGAAAAACTTTGTAATAGATATTATTTTGTATTACAAGTTGAACATTTCTGTCTTAATAATTATCTTGTCGTCCATGCGTTAGACGTGGCCTTTCCAGAATCATGTTCTGCAACGCCCCTTTGCTATACAGTAAAGTCAATTATTTATAAAATATAGGTATAATTTATATCACATCACAGACATTGTATAAACTGATGGAACCAATCACATGATGTGGTTAAGACTAAACTCTCCAAAACATAAATTTGTTTATTTGTAACTTTCTATACATATTATTCATGTACATAATCAAATATATGTGTGTACTTCACTATGTTGGTTGCAAGAAATTGATTTATGGCAATAAACCCACCATTGTACACATTATTGTACATGTCAAATAAATAAATAAAAATGCAAATATATTCTTTTGAAAATAGAGCGAAAATATGAGGAGAGGCTTAGTTGGAATAAATCCTCTCTATTCCTATTATTTACGGGGTTACGATTGTTGATATCAATATCTTCGTCTCCTTCTACTCTCATAGTACTTACATGGTAACGAAAGAGACAAATTATACAATTCTATCTAGTGTAATGTGAGGCTAGCACATTACCCGATAAATATTATAACGGCCATTTTGTGTCTTAACGTGTCTTGTTTTTAGTTGTTTTTGTAATGTCCGCAATAAATTATCATTATTTTCGCTATTAGCAGATTTTAATTAGTTTTTACATCCGGTCTACCTCTATTAAACGTACTTATCTTTCCGTAGATTGGATATTATTAGAAATATAAAGTATCGTTAATATGTGACTAGGAACACTGTCTTTTGTCTATCTGCGGCCCAACCCTGCTGCGAAATGCTTGACATTTTGTATTATGTTTCTCATTTAAATAAGTAAAATTAGCTATTGAAATGATATAACTTACTTACTCAGCCTCTTCCTAAGTCCAGTATTGGACAAAGGCCTCCCGCTTGGACTTCCGTGCCATTATCCGCCATTTTGTACCTGTCGGACAATCTGGTCTGGGGCCCTCTTACGCTTCTGCTTCCCGTTCTTAGCCTCCAGTCCATCACAACTTTTGTCCAACGGTCGTCCGACATCCGAGATATTATGACCCGCCCAACTCCACTTTAACTCCGCTATTCTTTTGGCCACATCCGCTACTCCTGTGTTCTTCCTAATCCATTCATTAGTTTTGTGGTCCCTTAGCGAGATATTCAACATTCTTCTTTCCATCGCTCTCTGTGTCACCGCTTATCCATCATTCTCTGCGGATGTTTCAAAGCCGTAAGGGAGCACAGGGAGTACACAAATGACATTTTTATTTTCTTTAAGTAGATTGGGATATTTTTATATTTCAGAACATTTCAGAAAATTATATTAAAATAAGCTATTTACGGATTATAATGATTTATTAATTTAAAAGACAAGTCAATAAAAAAAATGAGGACACTCTTATTCAAGTTTCAAAATCGATCTAATAATGATATAAATAGCGCCTGAATATTATGCAACATGTATAGCAAGCACAATTCAAGTTCAGAAATACAAAATTGTTTTGTTTTATCAAAATACCACTCAAAATCAAAATCTTTTAACACGCATCGACATCGGTAATATAAAAAAAACTGAAAGTTTCACAACTCTAAATGGTCGGAATGCTAGTTAAACATCGATTACAAAATTATAATAATTCTGTGTCTTTCTATAAGAAGACTCCCGTTAAGTCAACTATGTATTTCCAGAGATCTTGGTGACTTCACTGATGCTTTACGTAGTTAAGTACCTATAAGCCATGTGAAATGTCTATCACATTTTTTTTTGTGACAATTCATACGATATCGCGAGTTGGAAACGATATGCATTCGATGTCGACATTGATTTCGTGACTAAGCATCCACATTGTCATTTTTTTGGATCAGACACTCAAAAACGATAATAATAGAAAATAGTGAAAGCACTATTTTATGCCGGTGTCAACAATTTCACATGTTTTTATTCAATTACATAACTCTGATCGTTATTTAATCTATGTGTTTTTGAATAAAACGTACAATTATACAACGGCGCAGTTGAAATTAAAAATAATAAAAAAAAACAAAATGTCCGTCGCTACTGACATTTCACGTAATGAGCATAGCTCCAGCTCTCTCGCAGTGGCGTCTCGTAGTGTCAGCACTTCTACATTTTGCATAATACGCTTTTTTGTTGAATTCCCTTTGGTAAGTATACCTAGTAGGGGTACAATGACCGTGTCTTAGCGTTTTTTAACAGATCACGTCCGCCATTGTACTAATCTTAACCAAAAAATAAAATTATTTGCCGTTGTTTTCATACTAAGTATCACATTGTCAACCTTCGTGACTCGGTTGATTAAATATCCGACTCCTCAGGCAAAAGTCCCGGATTAGATTTACGGCGGAGACACAGTTTTCAATATCACAGATCTCCAAAAGTGCCAACTTGTTATTGGATGCGGGTCAAATTAATATTTTTCATAGTGCCTTCCTGTCACTTGCCCAAAAAGAAATACAATAACAATTTATTCCGCTGAAAATTTTAAATCACATCGAAAATAGAATATTTAAAAACTTATACAGTCTTATTCATAATAATTTATGTTAGGTTTAGGTAAAACAATTTATAACAACAGTACTGAAAATTACTATTCACAATAACATAGGTATATAAGGAAATAATGCTATATAACGACTACATTACGCCTATATAAGATAAACATGGTCCCAGGTTGTTTTAACAGCAATATAAGAAGAGTATAAGACCGAATATTTCCGATAATTCCCGAATGTTGCCGATGGTCTCATTACATATAAATTATTTTTGACATTTGTGAAGCGACGTGAATATTTGTTTTCTATATCTTTTCACAAATTCATGAAACATTTTTAATGAAATATAATTTGCAATAAATTTATACTTTGCTGGCAATCGAATCCAGGAAACCAACACAAGTAAAACGTCTTACCACTATACCACATCACATTATACAACTCGATGATTTATCTTTGCTGTCTCAAAGCTAAAAAACATGATCATTAATGGACTCGAGTAAACATTATCAAATATTATGTTCGATACAGTTATTATTAATTTCTCAGAAACACTTATTGGGCTCATTATATCTCGTATTTTCAATTCTCTCAAAAAATAAGCATTTATCACAGATCCATTCCTGTATAGGTATACATATATTCCTGTGTTCTCTGGCTTAGAATAATGAACTAGAGATCAAAGGTCCAATTTTCTTTCCTTTCTAAAAAATCAAACATTTTTTACCGTTATTTTAAAAAAAGTTGAAAGAAATCGCTTTGAAAAAGAGAGAGTGTTTCATACTCATAATATGAATGAAACATAAATTTAAAACAATGCGTTTATATTTTTTGACAAATTTCATATCTCAATAGAGATGATGTTGGAATATATATTTTTAAAAGAACCGGGAAATCAGACACATACAAGGCTTGCGACCTGCCATCGGCTGGTTTGTGTGATCACTTTAAACGCTCACATAACGTTCACCATTTATGCCTTATTTTATTAATTTCTAAATCGAATATATTTAGTCGGTATTCAATGATATTTTTGACACTTTTTTAGCATATCAATGGAGACTGGAAAGATATAATCAAGACATAAATGAATTTATAATTCAGGCGCAGTTCAAGGGTGACATCTGTGCGAGACCATTGTCACCTCATGTATAAAGACGGTTGCTTTCATTGTTTATATAAACCAATTTTTTTATAGAAAATTAAATTATCTAGTTGGGGTGTTTTGGCTTTTTTCGATATTTTTAAAAAAATTGGAAATATAGGCAGTTAAACTCATAAATTTATTATAAATTTTTTTTTTCTTAATGTATGAGAAACTCTGGAATTTTTTTGAAAAAAACAAATGTGATTTTGTAGTTGTCTATGTTTTTACCAATTTTCAGCTTTCTTGCTTTTATGATTTCTGAGAATAAAAGTTTTGTAGGCCTATAACTGTTTATATATTCTGAAAATTTGGGCTCTGTAAATTGAGCGGATCAAAAGTTATAAGAGGCCACACACACACACAAACACACACACAGACACACACACACACACACACACACAAACACACACACACACACACACACACACACACACACACATGTAAATGCTGCGAGGCCTCTAGTTGGTGTTTTTAGCATGCAAAAAGTCCACTATGCCATACAAAATGTTCCTTCGTACACGCATCTTGGCTCAATGCTGTCGATTCATTCAGAGAATTGAATTCTCATGAACGAATCGACAGTCGGATTATTTTATAGGTATAAATGTAACACACATTGCAATAAAACAGGAGTAAAAATTATCCCTATAACGGAAAATTTATTTTGTCAAAATTTCGAGTACATCGACTTTTTGAGTTTTCATAATCATTATCATCATAAGATGTTGGTCTTGGATGAATCCTGCAATCTCTTCTATTCTTGCCATTATTCACTTATATACCTTCACAAAAGAATTAGCGAATCAATCAATATGCGTGTATCCCCAAACACTAGTCTCATCTCACTTGATAAGGGACTTCATTCAGAATGTGTGGTTAACCTCATTGGTGAACTATTTGACATGTTTATGTTGCCTGTTGTATTTTAGATTGCTCGGCTCTTATAGGACACACGTAAACAATGATAATACTTAAGAAAACAGTAGAAGCACTATTCTAAGGTGGTGCCTCACAGCAAAACAGCTGAAGTTCAAATTATTTTACTAATGAAATATGTAAATCTAAAGCGATAATTTTGAACGGTATAATAATATGTAAATTTTCATTAACGAAACATGTCCGATTGTTAGTTTACATAGTTTCAGTGTTGCTAGTAATTTTAATTTTACAAATATTATAACATAATACAATAATAATATTTTCAGTGTGGCCAGTTAGTGGTGTAGCAGAACGGTGTATGTAGTGTAAATTATAAAGATAATTAAGTTACTTAGTTATGAAGGTAGTGCGCCAGTGACTAACATGAATTTTACATCTGTATACGGTGTTTCTCAACAGAAAAGTTTTATTTTTAGGTTTAATGCAAAAATCACGTTTATTACTTTTTTAATTAATAATTATGTCCTATGTAACCTATTTTACTAACTCTAAATATGAGTTTTGCACAATGGGCTGTTTCGTTCAATCAACCATTCACAAATTTAAGACTGGTAATTGACTTCAAAATAAAATAATCGATACATATATTAATTAACTATAATCAAATTCACTTAATTAAAAATATTGAAAATTCGGTAGGAATACTTTCAGTCAAACTTCTTTTTTCAGTCGAATTTCGCCTAGGAAAGGGGACGGTTAGCATATACCTACATATACCAACCAAGCAAAAAGACACAAATTTGAGATATCGGCAGCACGTAATTGGCTCAAGTTGTTTTCCGATAGCAATATATTTTTTTTTCTATCGCACCATATTTTATAATAATAATAATAATAATAATTTATAAAGCGCCGTTTAGTGATACAAGATCACTCCAAGGGCGCCGTAGCTTATTTGTTGGCTCTACGAAACAAGGCAGTTTTAAGAAGTTTACCGAAGGTATCAATGCTCTGAGCTCCACGTATGTCAAGAGGCAATTTATTCCATTTTAAAGGCCCATTCACACTAAAACCGCGATCATAGTAAGCCGCCTTATTGACTCTGTCAAATTATTTTGAAGAGTTAGTACTCTGTGATTCAGACGATCTCAGCGTAAGCTGCCTCCCTGATGGAACATTCCTCTGGCACAATTCCTGAATGTATTGTGGAGCCAAGTCGTTCAGAGCTTTAAACACCATCAGGCATACCTTACAGTCCACTTGTTCGTACAAACAAGTAAACTGCTGCCCAGCTAGGAACCCTGTTCTAGGTGTAGCATGTATTTTTTTATATTAATTATATTATTTACTGTCGTAAAACTGTGTTTTTTGCGACAGTTGTTGGGGATTAGGTGGTACCATTTCGTATCCAACGAAGTTGTATGATCAAGAACCGCAGATTTTACTGGCTTTGCCATGTATTTCGTATGTCCCCCGAAAGTGTTGATTATGCAAGCCTTTTTTAGACTCCGGACGAGACGAGAAGACGAGGCAGGCCAAAACTCACAATCAAGCGAGCATTCTCTGCGGACCTGCATAATGCTGACTTAAGCTGTTCATTTGGCGCAAGATAGAGGTTTGGAGAAATTACGTGGCGTCCGCACCACATGCTCCACACTGTGAGCGAACGTGGATTAAGTAAGTAATATTATTTACACTCGAGTGATTGCACTTTTGTAAAGGTTTATAATATAACGTCATTTTTAATATGTTTTTGTGTGTTTCTGTTGAATTCAAAATTTAAAAAAAGGAACTAATTTTCAAACATTTTTTTTTTGATGTTTACCAAAATTTCATAAAGGTATCTTTTTTCTTGTTCTTCAGCGTTTTTTTGTCTGTTTATTTCTCTATTATTTTTTTATTTTTAAATCTCTATACATTTTTTTCTATTTATTGACGTTGTAAAAATTTAAATTGTAATTCTTTTATTATTGTAAAACTAGACTCAGCTTTGGTATTCAATAAATTTCATAAAAATAAAACAACACGATATCTTTTTTTAATTCTTTATTAGATATTTAGGTATAAGGGGAATAAAAATAATTTAATTAGCTTTGGGTGCTCATAATGGAGTATCCAAAGTTGGGAGACTTGTTGTAAAATGGCGCAGCAGATAAATATAATTTATTATAATGAAGTTGTTGCGCAAGTTCCGTACAAAATTTGCAATAAATTCAATTACTAATTAGCACTGACCCAACTAATGTACATACAAGCCGACATATTATTAACAAAACAAAGCCACTTGCTTATTTATTTTGTCTCTGATAATACATACTTATATAATAACCACACCACTATAACATATTATGGATTTAAAAAAATCGTAATTACATGACTGCTTTTATAATGATTAAGGGATATATAGAGCTGACCTAAGCTACGACTTAAATATCGATACCAGAGTATTTGCTAAGAACATGTACTTTTTGATATTAATGTACAATACAATATTTTTCAAAAAGAGACAAAGGTGGATGTTACTATGTCGGAGTATATATATATATATATATATATATATATATATATATATATATATATATATATATATATATATATATATATATATATATATATATATATATATATATATATATATATATATATATATATATATATATATATATATATATATATATATATATATATATATATATATATATATATATATATATATATATATATATATATATATATATATATATATATATATATATATTTATATATATATATATATATATATATATATATATATATATATATATATATATATATATATATATATATATATAATAGATCGATACACAATTGGGTCCTTAATAAAGACCGAAATCAAATTTCGGCTCTTTTAATGTAAATGTAATTAAATATTATATCTAAGGTGTTCTATGTATACCTACTATGATGACACAAAATGTTGTTATAAAGGAAATATCAAATACTTATGCTACGTTAGAAAGAAAATTCATATATTGTTTTGTTAAGAAATTGATTTACGAAATTTGTTGTTTTTTTCCTTTTTTGTTATATTTGTTTTTTTAACATTAACTCTGGTTTTTATATTATTTTCTTATTTTTTGTGTATTATCTATTAAATAAATTTCAAGGCCAGAAAAATCTAGGCTAGAACTGGAAAATATATAATATATTTTAAACAGTAATTTTATAAGTGACCCGTCTCAGAACAGGTTTTCCTAGTGAGACGGGGAACGAAAAATATATTGTTATTCATGTATTCTTATTTATTAAACGTCGGGTTGCCGGCACTGAAACTGAAAAAAATGTTGAGTAGGTACTATATGGATGTGAAGTTTGGACATTTCTGCTGAAATGCTGGACACGTTTGAGAGAAGAGTGCTTCGTAGAATCCTAGGACCTGTACCTGATGGTGACGCCTGGAGGATTAGATATAATAATGAGCTGTATTCTATATGTAAGACTCCCAGGCTCTCTGTGCATGTCAGATTGAGCAGATTGAGATAGGCCGGACATGTACAGAGAATGCCACCACAGCGAATACCAAAGAAAGCCCTGTGTGGACATCCAGGTGGAAGAAGAAAGGTTGGAAGTACGCAGCTGCGATGGGAGGACGAAGTTGGAAGGGATGCTTCCCAACTTTTGCAAGTGCTGGGCAGTTGGAGAGTCGCTGCAGATGATAGAAGAAGCTGGAGGCGAAGACTGACGGAGGCCAAGGCTCGATATGGGCTGTAGCGCCATTGAAGAAGAAGTACTGTTTCAATTTCCGTTCCAAATCTATTCAGAAAATATTCAAGTTGTTGTTTTGATCACCACCGAATTTCGGTGGAACAGTTACGTGGTGTGCACCAAGAAATTTAGCTTATACCATGTCTTCAGATTATTGGTCTGACGGACAAAGAGCCAGGGACATCCTGACTTGCGCCATAGTATGAAGGCTGTTTTTTTTACGTAAATACCATAGCATGTAACAACGATTGAGTAAGATGAACCCCGAGTAGTGGTAGCCTTCAAAGTGTTGGAAATTGCTATTTTAACACGTCAGTATGAAGCGTGATTTATTTATAATTACTACAAAAGACTATTATAAATCACGACTTCCCAACAGACACCTTTAAAGAGACAATAATAATTGTCTATCTTTTTGTAGTGAAGCGAGTTTAACAGTTTCGCAGTCATTCGGGTACTATTGTCCCTCATTGGCCAATAAGGACATGCTGATCTTTCTAGAATGATGCATCAATTGTATTGTATATATTTTATTTAGATGTAAAAAAATACAATTTCATACATCTAGTATAAACAAAAATAAAAACAAATAATAAAAAAAAACAAATCAACATCGGATGACTAAATGAACACCCAAAAAAGACAGGTACCTTTCAATAACACAAAATAAAAACAAAAGGAAAACACACTACCATAATAGAAGACATCAAACAACATGAAAAAAGGCTAGGTTTGTCTGCGGCAGTCTAAAGTCCCGCCTACTTCTCGTCGGGTATGCGTGAACTTCAAAATTGTACATAATATTTTTTTGTAAATAAGGTGGTAAAAGTCTATTTTTTAATTTGTAAATAAAAATTAGCACATTCAGAATTATTTATTGTTTCGCGGTCAAAATTTTCAACTGCTCAAGCATATATTTAATACGGGTAAATCTATTGCATTTTAATATTGTCCGCATTGCACTGTTTTGAATTATCTGTATTATATGGAGGACAGGAAATGGCGCGGGCCTCAAAAGTTCAGGGAATATGCATTCAGGGATTGTCGACCATTGCATCATTAATGTAGAACAGATTTATATATTGACCTTGTTTTTATTGAAATATATTATGTAGTTCAAATATAAATATACCATAATATGAAGCTGTTTCTATAGGGACACGTCATGATGTGCATTGGAAATAGAAATAAAGATATTAAATAATAATATGTGAAGAGGCTTTAGACATTATAATCCAAAAACATGTGTGGTCTTGTTCAACTTTTGATGTGACTATAATTTACAGAGCTTCATACAACTTCATACAACATACGGTTAATTGAGGGGCCATATTCTCAAACTAATACTACTAGTGTGCACTGGCGTAACTAACACCTCAAGGCACCCGAAACACATAAATAAATTGATTTATAAATTCTATATTCTCTATGAATTATAAAAAAAACCTTCATAATTACCCTAATCATGGATGTAATTATCATATGGAGTTCTTTAATATCTAAAGATATGATAGAACTCCATATGATAATAATATCCATTAGGGTTTTGATTTCACTGTTTGGTCGGACCTGCCCCCCTGAACTAATGGTAAGTACCGTTTTTTTTTTGTACATAATATAAACAAATATATCGCACACTGGTGGGATTATTGCCATTAGGCAATTTTTTCCAACCATCCAGAATTCAATTTCTTTTTGAACATCCGATGGAGTTACAGTTTTTTACGGCCTCAATAATTTTATGTCGTGGGTTTCTTCATATTGCAATCGGTTATGAGGATTTAGTGATCTCGAAGAACAATTTTAAGGCGTTCGATATTATTGTCATATATACGGTGTCTTATAATGGTGCTATACTGCCTCATTTGTTTCTATTTTTTTTCGGGAAACTAGCAGGTACTATGTCAAATATTCATTAAACACGTACCCAATAACAAGATGACACATTCTGGAAACTTTTCACAAATACAGACAGAAAACACAATTAAAAACTGTGTCTCTACTAGGAATCGAACTAAGGACGTCGTCCAGGATTCAGATATCTTTCTATCTGAGTTACGAAAGTCATACTTATGTTATTGTTTCTAATATTCTGTACAATAAAATAAACAAAAAATAAATTGGCTGCCTTAAACAGGAATTATTCCTAGTAAGGCAGACAAAGGTAAAAAGTGGAACACATCCTATATACCTACCACAAAATGGGTGAATTACAAACATTTTGCAGTGATGTTTTCTATAGAAAGGAAAAAGATAATGGGCCGTCATGGTAAAGTTGGTAAGCCGTTTGGCTTCTGTGCGGGCGTCCTGGGTTCGATTCCCAGCAAAGGAGAAATTTATTCTGTAATATTAAAGTGTGTGGATGAGACAACATAGTATGAAAGAGATGGACGAAAGGTAAAAAAAGCCGCGAATGGTGTGAGCAGGCCTCTTTTGACTTGTTAGCTAGGTAGCTAGACATATGTGATGTAAATAGATGCTGTGATTACATACGGTATTAAGTATCATCCTTCAAGACATTAAATTACATATTCAAATTAATTTCTCACGTAAATATTGCTTTTCTGGGCTGGAAACATTGATTGAAGAAATTGCTTTATGGCATAAACATGCCACTTGCGCAGGGTCGAATTATTTAATAGGGTGGTGGAAAAATAATCGTGCTGGTATAGTAATCCAGCGATAGCGAGTTCAAATCCTGCCTCGACCAGCGATTTCATTCGCCCAAAGCACAAGTATTTAGGTTGAATACAGGTAATGTATCAGGATTTTTATGTAATTTTCACATCCCATGTCCGTGAATATTATCTTCATCGACGTTGATTGTTATTTTTCGCATAATTGTGCCGAGACCAGGAGTCTAGAGGAGCTTCTAGAGCTACTCTTCGTGCCATGCATTCTTCGTCATTCTTACTAGCGTTCAGTGAAGGGGCCGTCTTCAGTCACCATATGGGGAGCGGGTGGAGATGGGCGTAGCTTGTACTTTTCACATCGTCGATTGTTATTTTGCACTATGGTACCGAGATTGCTAATCTACAGGGTTCCATGAGCTTTTTTTCGTGCTATCCATTTTTTTGTCGTTCACTTAGCGTTCTGTGAAGGGGTCGTTTACAGTCCCCATATGCAGAGCAGGTGGTGTTGGGAGTAGCGAGAGTACTTTTCGCAAGAACATAAATATTCTTTTAAAAAAATGTACTGTTACGTAGGTCCCTTTTTCCGAGGGCCGTGAAAGTTAAGTAACTTATATTTATCACCTCTGTTACGCCAGTGGTCACATCGCTTCCATAACATGGCATGTATAGAATACGTACATCTATGTATGTATGTAAGTGTACCAACGTGTCCAGAGGCGAACCTAGATGTTGGTTATAGTGGAGGCTCACGTACAGGGTCCCTAGGGTCGGCGGCCCCCTAAAGTAATTAAACTTGTTATTGCTGTTATAATTACACGCGTGTGACGTCATCACCACGCCAGGGGACTGATGGATGAGAGGAGAAGGGTATGAGAGAAGGGCGGGTGCAGAGGTACTGCGGTGGAATATATTACATGACATGTATGCTTTCAACGTGATCGTCACTAGAGCAGGGAATTAGGGTAATATTATAATATACATACTAGCTGCATGTAACACATGAGATCCAGCTGTCGATGCCAATAGTATGTATAGTTGAAGAAGCGTAAGTGCTATATCAAATATTCGTAATATAATGGACCAAAAAACTTTAAAAACTATATATGTATTATGCTTTAGCACAATCCATTATCTCTCACGGAGTGATTGGATGGGGAGATGCAGCTAAAACAAATATGGATCCTCTCTTCAAAGCTCAAAAAGCTCTCATTAAAGTAATTACAAAAAAACCTTTCATTTTCCCAACCATTCAACTATTTAAAGACTTAAACGTACTAACTGTAACACAAATTTATGTAAAACAAATACTAATACACTTTCACAAAGAAAACCATATCACTGCTCAACATTCTCACGATACAAGACACAGACTTCAACTAATCACTCCGAAGACGAATACTGCATACGGACGTATGTAGACGTTATCAATACTTGGCTCCAAAAATACTAAATTTAGTTGCTAAAGCCATAAAGGACATACAGATAATGAAGAAAACAAGACTAAAACTATTGTCAGCAAATTGTCAATCCTTAACAACATATTATGTATACAACAAATCTCACATAGGACTAACATAGTGAAACATAGACTGCACAATATAACAACATATATTATGTAACTAATTATTATGTAACTAGTATACCACCTCGGAACAGGCCTGGCCTAGTGAGGTGGTACAAACCAACCCATATATTTGAAATAATTTTAAGTGTAATTTTACTGATGTAATTTTACTTGTACTTATTTTGTAATTTTTTATTTTTGGTATTAATAATTTAAAAAAAAATATGCTCGCCAGCAGATTCTATAGGTGCTCATTCCAAGTGAAAAGAAGTCTCTTTAATGCATTCTGTACAATTATGTACACGCGAAATATGGATATCGTACAGAAGATCGACAATAGAACGATTTCGGGTGCAATATAATGACGCATATAGAATAATCTTCGGATATCGACAATATAGCAGCGCTTCAACTATGTTTGCGGAGGGACGATGTTAAGGATTTCTTGGTGTCCTCAGACACCAAGAAATCGCCACATACCGAGAGAGGATATGGACAAACCCTAACTCGATCATGAAGGCTGTACAGGGGCACCATGTCCGAGACTATCACAAAGATGGACAGAAGTGTTAGACGATAGAAGTGAAAGACGATAATTATATCATTTCTACAGTGTTTTTGTTTTTATATTTCATACTAGCTTTTATGTCCCGCCGTTGGCCAAGAATGTAAAATTGTGAAAGAAAAAGCAATCATTTTTATAATATTGTCACCCAATTATTTTGCAATATCAGACTATGAAAAGTGGTTTGAAATTTGATTGAGTTTAAGTATTGTAAAATGTTCAAGTGATGGCCACAACCCATTCTTTTTTATATATTGCTATAAAGTGAGAATGAAGTATAATATTTATACAATTTCTGCTCGCATGGACTATGCGTAATGGTTTTAGATATGACTGTTTATCAACGTTGTAAAGAGATTGGTTTGGCCACAACCCCCATTTTTAAATATTATCATCGAAAACAAATTGTAATGTGTACCTATTGAAAATTTAGTAATTTTGGATGTTGGGATGTGGTTAAAATTTGATTAAACAAACGTAGGTACTGAAAAGATCTAGTATTGGTCACATCCCATTCGTTTTTATATTTTTTCATCAAGTGTGCATTATATTTTTGCTCAATTTGACTGAAAGTCTTCATTAACGAAGAAGAAGAAGAAGACTTGAACTTTAGTAAATAGTTTTTAATTTGAATATAAATGTTGTGAAGAGTTCAGTAATGGCCACAACCCCCATTCTTTAAATATTAGGTGTTGAAAATTATTCAAAATAGGATGATATAAATGGTTTAAATTTAATTAAAAAAAAGTATTGAAAAGATTCTAGTGCAGGTTATATCGTCACATCCCATATCCCATTCATTTCATATGTATTTTCATCAAGTGTGCATATCGTTAATAATATTTCTGCACAATAGACTATTAGACTTAAAACTAACCCAAAAGACTAAATAAAAAAGAGAAAAATAAGTATAAGACTATAAGAAATAGTTTGTATAAAAAACTATTCCAATGGTCTACATAAAATAAGTAAAAATACATATACCTAATAGAAGAATTAGACTATTGGAAATAGATTGTATAAAAGCTCACCCAAAGGTCTACAAAAAAGAAGAAGAAGAATATTTAGACTATTGGAAATAGTTTGTATAAATACTGACCAAAAGGTCTACATAAAAGAAAATGAATAAGACTATTGGAAATAGTTTGTATTAAAACTCTCCCAAAAGTCTACGTACTTAAATGAAGAAGAATAATAATTAGACTAAAGGAAATAATTTTTATAAAAAAATGACCCAAATGTATACATAAAAGAAGAAGAAGATGAATTAGACAATAGGAAATAGTTTGTATAAAAACTGCTCTAAAGGTCTACATAAAATTAAGAAGAAAAAGAATTAGACTCCAGGACCCGCCGGAGTCTAGGACTCCAGGCCATTCAGTACCTCCCGTCCCTTTAATCCCTCATTACGTCCCTTCCCATCAGGCCCTTCAGTACCTTCCGTCCCTTCAGGCAGTTTTATACCTCCCGTCCCTTCAGGCCCTTTAGTGCCTCCCTTCCCTTCATTACATCCCGTTCCATCAGTCGGTTAAGAAAAGTTTAAATCCAGAAACCATCCTGGAAGAACCGCGAAGAGATGAAAGAACCTTCTTTTCCCAGGATGCTCTACTTAATAGGTAAAATGACTAAATACACGAAGAAGAAGAAAAAAGTTTAAACCCAGATACCTGCGAAGAGATGGAAGGACAGTTGGACCTTCTTCTCCCAGGATTCTCCAACTTCATAGGTAAAATGACCAAAAATACACGATGAAGAAGAAGAAGAAGAAATAAGTTTAAATCCAGATACCTGCGAAGAGATGGAAGGAAAATTGGACATTCTTCTCCCAGGTTAGTCCACCTTCAAAGGTAAAATGACCAAATAGACGATGAAGAAGAAGAAGAAAAAAGTTTAAATCCAGAAACCTGCGAAGAGATGGAAGGAAAATTGGACCTTCATCTCCCAGGATAGTTCATCTTCATAGTTAAGATGACCAAGTACACGTTGAAGAAAAAGAAGAAAAAAGTTTATATGCAGAACCCGTCCTGGAAGACCTGTGAAGAGATGGAGGGACAGTCGGACCTTCTTTTCCCAGGATACTCCCCCTTCATAGGTAAAACGACCAAATACACGAAGAAGAAGAAGAATAAGAAAAAAGTTTAAATCCAAAAACCATCCTGGGCATACGACAATTCACCAAAGTTTCATTATAATCGGACAAACGGTTGATAAATAAATAAATAAAATAATTTTCCTATAGGAAATCAGTATAGGTATATTATTGTTGATTTGTAAGTAAATAGTATTAGGTAGGTACCTACCTACAACAACCTTCTAAATAAATTCGATTCCTAACAAATTTTATTTGAATATCACATTCTTTCTGTAGCCATGGAAACGATTCGAACACGTAAGTAATATCGAATGGTTCGGATACATTTTTTGAATATGTAGGTACCTACATTGGTTTGTTCGATGCCATAAAAATGAAAATTGTGAGAAAAATCAAATATTATTTACAAATTATGCAATTTTATTATGCCTATATCTTTACTAATAAATAACACATTTTTACAATATATGTCTTAAAACTTGCCGTAATGTCTTGTGTTTCATTTTATTATTTCATAATTACATTTATTTCAAAGGTTTATTATTTTCAAGAACATATTCATTCGGTGGGAAAATGAAATATTGTATGAAAAGATATTATACCAAATATTCACCATGTTTTTCACTTAAACGCTAAGTTATACTTCAAAATATTTTTTTTTTGTGTGTGTAAATACCTACTTCTAACTTTTAAACTAACAGATATTTGCGTGCAAAATGTACACTTTTTTGACAGATACGACTTGGAAAATTTTGTATGAAAAAAATAATTATTTAAATATTTTTAAAATTCAGCATTTTTATCGCATTCTTTTTAGCGTGACACTGCATCAGGTATACTGGTACATGTTCGCACTTAAATTAGATTTTTAGATGCTCTTGGTTTTTCAGAAGGCGTGAGACAAACACACACACACACACACATACACACACACACACACACACACACACACACACACACACACACACACACACACACACACACACACACACACACAGACACTAACATTTTGATTGCTTTATTACTTTAGATAAACTCATTTGTTATTTTTTTGTATATAATCTATATTCTGTAAAATATTTTCTTCCTCTGTAACATTTCATGTATATTTTGTATGTAAATATGGTAATATTGTTTGTGTAGCATTGCACTCCCCTGCTCGCAAACTGGAATAAAAAAATGTATTATTATTATTAATACGTACCAAACTATCATCATATCAAACATCTTGCAGCACTGTGAGAGACCACGGTATATTCATGGATGGGAGACTTACATTCAACAACCATATTGATAAAATCATAGACAAGGCTTATTAGAACTCTCGGATTCATATTCAGAACTTGCAAATCCTTCAAAAAAGTAAATAGGCTAAAATCTATATACTATACCATGGTTCGACCAATACTCGAATATGCATCTCCAATTTGGTCCCCAAGATATACGATATACATACAAGGAACGCATTGAGAGGATACAAAAATTGTTCACAATATATTTAAACCGCAAAGCATACCTCGAGTTCCCCAGCTACGACTGCGCGAGAGCCCATCATTAAATCGACAGTCTCGAGAGTAGACGCACAATGAATGACACGATGCATCTGTACAAAATCATAAATAACAATATCGACTGCCCCTCAATACTCAATGACATCTCATTTAATATTCCTACTCGCAGAACTAGACATATAAATTTATTCCACCTTCCAACTCATCGTAATTATGCACAATTATGCACAAAACATGGCAATTTATAGAATGTGCGATGCATACAACAACAGGTTTCAAGAGTTTGACATATTCCACCTCAGTTCCACAACATTTAAATACTCAATACAAAAGAAAATCAATTCCCGCTTAGTATAGGATTGAGACGGGCGTTGGGAGAACGTTGGATAACCTGTCTACAAGGTGCTTCCTGCAACAGGGAATACCAACGACATGTGACTGTGGAGAGCAGCAGACCACCGCACATCTGTGCAGCTGCCCCTCAAGTTGACGAAGTTATATCAGGACTAAAATTATTCCAGAGTCTTGCTGAACGTACTTCAAAGGAAGAGCTGAAAAATTGAGTGTCGTGAATTGGGATTGTTAATATAGTACGTTCAGCAGATCGAAGCGATAGGCCGTGATTAGATAAATAGGTGAATTTGGTTTTAAGGTACTGCGGTAAATTAGGGTTAAACAGTGTACTGTATAGAAGTGACAAAATATATATATTTCGCCGTTGTCGTATCTTGCCAATGGAGAAGATTACGGTAAGAGGAAATGTGGACGAATTTTTTAAGTCCAAAGATGAAGCGGATACAAACATTCTGGAGGCGCTCGAGTTTGTTGTGATATGATCCTCGTTCGCATCCAAATAACAAACGTCAGCATAGTCAAGTTAAGGAAGGAGATGTGATTATGCTAGGTTTATTTTGCAATGCAAAGGAAGAACGTTTTTGAGTCTATTGAGACAGTGGATTCTAAAAAAAAGGGTTTTACTTACGTGAGATACTTGTTCGCTCCACGAAAGATCCACGTCGATTAGAACTCCAAGATCTTTCACGACTTTGGTAAAAGGTATACATTGATTATTGATAGTAAAAATAGGTGGAATTTCTACATTATTAAGCAACGACATCAGACAGTGACTGCCAACAATAATATGTAGCTTGGGACTTAGATGGGATAGTAAGAAGAATATCCTCCGAAAACCAAGATGAGATGAAACTGAGATCATCGTTCATAGAACGGGCAGCACCGTGAATGTCGTGGATGTTTCTCGGCCTTCGTGGCTCAGATGTTTAGGTATCTGACTATTTGCTGATCCAAGGGTCCCGGATTCGATTCCCGGTGGAGACACAGTTTTTAAAATTGTGTTTTCAGTCTGGATCTGTGAGACGATAAATACCGTAAATCTCCAGAATGTTGTAAGTAACTTGTTATTGGGTGCGTGTTAAATAATTAATTGACATAGCAAATGTTAGTTGCCCGAGAAGCAACATAAAATAAAAAATAAGAATAAAATGTTAAAGTGAATATATAACTGAAGATCGTCAGCAAAAAGGTGATAGTGGCATTTTAAGCTTTTTTTAATTGAATCCAGAAAATTAAAATTAAAAATAGCATTTTTTTAATAAAAAGGCAGTTAGGTACAGAAATTTGTCATATTTTGCATATAAGCTATGTGTTTCAAATGCATATAGCACATGATGATACGTTTTCTATGCATTTTATAGTCTATTTGATATGACGTTCTGCAAGCAATTATAGTTTCGAAGAAACATTTCCTATGCATATTATAGTTTTGATGTAACATTTTGTACGTTATTGTAGTTTAGATGTAACACTCTATAAGCATATAATATATGAACTGGTTGTAATATTTACCTCCAATATCTACAATTTCACTCAATATAATTATTTACTCTCCGCACGACAAGCCAGGTGGCGTAACATTTTGTTTGTTCAAAACCCCTAAGATAAAATTAACCAAATCGGTCCTTAGAAAACCCTACACACAGATAAAGGTTAGGATTCTCCATCTCTACCCCGAATCCCCCCCTATCACCTTTTCCTACCCACCGTTCTCTCCGCCTCTACTTCCCCTTCGCTGTACAGGTGTGTCAATAAGCGAAAATCACCTCTTAACCCGACCTCTATGGCCCTAAATAAACATGTAATTTTGACATGTGCGCTCTGTGTGGCTATCTTCGCACATATGAACATATAATGTGTAGGTGGTTACAGGTACATGCATACACATATTATATACTTGTATATATGTTTATATATAAAGGAAAATACCTATTTTCATAACTTTTTAAGTTTTAAATCAACACGCAACCGTGATAAGAGTGTTTATTATGATGTTACGGTTGCCTTTAATTCAAACAGGGATGCAATGCCGGTTATCAGATTTCGGCATTGACATTATCAGTACTGGGATTAACATAAATAATAATAAAAAATACTCCCTGTGCAATTGGTGAGTTTATTACCAAATGATAACTTCTTCAAACTGACAAGTGTTTTGAGTCCAGAAGAAGCAAGATTTGCGTGAGGAATATATTTATATGATGTTCTCTTTCGCTGGGAATTGAACTCAGAATGCCGGAGTAGAAGCAAAACGGCTAACTACTAGGTATACTACGAGTACTACAACGGTGTACTTTTACTCGTTTTTCCATGTAACGTAACTACTTACCTACTTTATTTAATTTATTTAATATTTATTAATTAATTAATTTATTTAAATTATATATGTATTTAAAATATTTATTTATATAATATTAATTAATGATTGAATGAATTAATTAATGAATGAATGAATGAATGAATGAATGAATTAATTTATTTATTTCTTTCTTTATTATTCAATTAATTAATTAATTCATTCATTTATTTATTTATTAATTAATTTATTAATTAATTTATTTATTTATTTATGTATTTATTTATTTATTTATTTATTTATTTATTTATTTATTTATTTATTTATTTATTTATTTATTTATTTATTTATTTATTTATTTATTTATTTATTTATTTATTTATTATTAAGGACCACTTACAGCTAACAACTTATTATACATCATAGTTCCATAAAATAAGGGAAAGCTATTACAAAACTGGTCAGCCAATTACAAGTCGCCAAATCTTGCATTTTCATTTTAAACACAGAAAAAAAATTATATGTACGTAAAATTAAAGAATTTATTCCATATTCTTGATTATTACTTCTCACTTGTAAGGCTTTGGCCACAACCCACTTGTATTCTTATATATTTTTAATTCGTACATAGAAAAAACTTAAACTTGTATAAAATTTTGTTATAAATAAAAAAATAATATTCTGGATAATATCAATTTAATTCTGGTTTGGATTTTTAAAAATTCTCAACAAAATTTATCAATCGCTTAACGCTTAACCAGTTGTAAGAGATTTCTTTTAACCAGTAAAACCTCATTTGAATAATTGATAGATCATAAATGAAAATGGGAAATCAAACAAATCTTTTGTTCTTCATATTGCTTAGAAAGACAAAAATAGATATGATTTTTATTTCTTTTTTTTCTGATCCCGGGATTCCGTTAGAATTATGTCAAATCCCGGGATGACTTATGAGTCCCTGTTTAGTGTAAAATGTGTTATGTGTGTATTTGTGAGAGTGTGGGTATAAAGGATAAACCACTCACGTGTGTTGAAGTGTAAATCTTGTGAAGTTGACAGTTTGAATGTAACCCTAAACGCTGTCAAGAGGACTCCTTTAACCTTTTTTTTTGCAATTTCATTACACCTAGTTCCAGACCTTCACAAAACCTAGTTCTAACGCGAGAGGTTATGCCTATCGAATCATATAATTTCGAGTACGAGTCAATATGTGATGGTGTTTGTACGTTTTACGTGATGTAACATCATAATGTCGGCATTTTTTTTTAAAGGATGTATTTATTAATTTGTTAAAAAAATCAATTACACATCACACATATAAAAAAAATATAAACACTTCCTTGTACCCTGTGCAAGTGGCGAGTTTATTGCCATATGGTAATTTCTTCAACTAATCAGTGTTTCCAGCTCAGAGAAGCAATATTTGCGTGGGAAATTAATTTTTATTAAATTTCTTTTCTGCTGGAAATCGAACCCAGGACGCTCGCACAGAAACTAAACGGCTTAACAACTGTCACGGTGTTCGGCATTTTTTAGATACATTTTTGTTTTATCCATTTTTGCTGTATGGAGAAACAGAGACATGCTGAAGAAGAATAAGGTAAGGGTCTATAAGACCTGTGTAAGACCGATCATGACATACGGCATAGAAACAAGACCTGACACCACCAGAGCAAAAAGCCTCCTAAGTACCACTGAGATGAAGACTCATCGCTGGCGAAACACTTCGTGACACAGTAAGGAACTTGGAAATAAGGAGAATCTGTGATGTCGAAGGTGTTGTGCGATGGGGAAGAGCACGAAGACAATTCTGGAGAGATAATGTGGGGAGAGCAGGTTCGAATCGAGTTATGAGGATAACAGCGACTGACAACGCGATGTCAGTAGCTGCTTATTGGAGTGGTAGAGCTTAGCCGGACACGAAAAAGAAGAAGAAAGAAAACCACCCAAGCGTTTGGGGGATAGTTGGACGTTCACCTCACAAGAGCAGACTCCAAGAATAACAGCACACAGTCCTAACTAAAGCGGAAGAAGAAGAAGACATAAAGTTGATATGTACACTGAAAAAAAAGATAAAATTAACCGAACTATAGTGACTACAAAACAATTTGTTTTGTGCTACTAAATATTTTGTGTGTTTAACCAAACAATGCAGTTATAAACAGATAAACTTTTATTACTAATAAAAAAGGTTTGGCTAACAACGCATGTAGCCAGTTCGGTGGTCACAATTATTTTTTTCAGTTTATTTGTAATCATAGTTATAATAAATTTCTACAATTTTAACTCCTAAATATCTTCTTCTTCAAAATAGCGAATTCAAAACTCCCCACTTTATTCACTGGGTTAATGAGGAGTAAAAAAGATATTTTTTTGTATGAATTTGAAAACTTTTTACATTGTCAACGACGGCGTTTTGATATCTTTATTTTAAAAAAAAATCCGAATATTTCCTGTGATAAATTACGGAAAATTTTTCAAGTCAACGATATAAGTTGTAATTTATTAGGATGTGAGTTACAATTTATTACAATATGACTTCGAATACTTAGCTGATTTATTGATAAAATGCTTTTCCACTTTCGACGTTATTTCTCCTTCGTCTTGTTCTTTCAACAATTCTGATATATCGATTCATCAGAATATATTTTTTATTTAAGTTACCGAAGTTTTATTACTGTAAATACATACATATTCAATTTTTAAATCTGACACGAATTTACGAAGTTGAAAACGAAAATTGAATTCTTTACTACATATTATGTTACTTTGTACATATACGAGCCATAATTTATATTCATATGAAGAGAACCTATTGATCATAGTTTGGAATGTAAACTGAACATATTTGTTTTTCAAAATCTTTTTATAGCAATTGATTTCTATTACTTTCATCGTTAATTAATTTATACAAAGACAACGGCGAAATATACATATTTTGTCACATCTATACAATACGCTCTTTAATCATAATTCACCGCAGTGCCTTAAAACCAAATTCACCTATTTACCTATTCACGGTCTATCGCTTCGATCTGCTGAACGTACTACATTAACTATCCCAACTCACAACACAAAATTTTTCAGCTCTTCCTTTGAAGTACGTTCAGCAAGACTCTGGAATAATTTGAGTCCTGATATAACTTTGTCAAACTCACTTTCCATTTTCAACAAAAGACTAAAGCAGGAATATCTCTCCGAAAATACCTGATCCCGCTCCTTTTCCTTCCTTCTCTTTGATACGTAAAATTGACTAAAGAAGGAATACCTATTTATCCCTTAACACCTGATCTCGATTTCCTCTTCTTGTTCTTTCTCAATCCTTTTTTTGTTATGTTTTTTTATTATTAATCTTGGTGTAATGTATATTTTCTTTGTTCTATTTTAGCTTTCATTTTTTGTTGATGTACCTACATATATAATTCTGTCACAATGGTTGGTTGAAAGAAGTTGCCTAATACAAAAAGTAAAATAGATAAATAAAAATTAAATTTTGTTCAGACGTGACAGCGTTTGGAATATTTAATTTTAAATGTTAAGTGTAAAGTGTAACTATTTCAGAAATATCTTTCAACCAGCCGGATAAACTAAAAATTTATGTCACACAGCAAACAATTACAAAAATAAATGTTCATAGGTTTCAAAATATTAATCATAATAAAATTCAATCATTATTTCATAACGAAATCAAGAGGAAATACAAAATACAACAATGAATTTATAAAGAAAATTAAAAAAAACACCATCAAAATAATTTAAAAAAATGATCACTTCATTAGAGAACTCCATAATCATGAAAAAATATATAATTTCATTCCGGCGAAATCATTCTGACGATACATTATGACGAATGGGAGTAGCGTTTGCGAAAAAAAATAATAGAACTTAAAATTATATATTTTTTTCACAATTCTAGTTGATTTAATTAACCCATATCACTTTTTTAAGAAGCGATACGATGAGTTACTTTTTATTTGACAGGTTTGGAAGCGAACCACCTATTCGTCAGGGCAGACAACTATTAAGTATGAGTATCGACACTAGTGGGATTAGGTAGGAGGAATTGCTGTTATTGAAAGGTGAAGAATGAAAATGCGCCACAAATAAATACCGAAAAAACTAAATAAAATTAAACTAATTAATCAAAACATGGCAACATTGAATTCCTATGTGAACAAAGTGTCAAACATAATAACAAGTTGGGTTGTATGATGACATGAGTTGGATGAGATAAAAGTATAGATTATCTGTCAGAAGTTATTGGTATCTGAATTATGTATCTTCATCATCTGTGTTGTAGTGCCGAGGGATTTCTCTATGGTTTATGTTGTATAATCTATGTATCTACTGTCTGACGCTGAAACAGACAACTTTATCTATGGTTTATTAAAACAGGACCGTACTATCAATATTATATCATCACAAAAAAAGCGTTTGCTTTAAGCGCTTACGAAAATAGACGGCCTGAATACGTAATTAAATTTAATAATTTCTGAATAAATGTTTCAAATGAGCAAGAGACCAAGTTCTACATAATTCTTTTTCTTTCTCTCTTTTTAGGCCTGTTTGCCTGTGTCCTGCCTATAACTTCTGTCCTGTATCGAGGATTGTCAGCTGTCCATCCATCTCTTATGACATTCTGGAGGTCTGCTGCCCTGGGGAACATTATCCCTGACCACACGATTCTTAAATCTGCCATTTTCGACTAGTGTTTGTTCCAGAACCTTCTCCTCTGTCGACCACATTTAACGATATTCTCGACTTCGCACAGCCTTCGGATCTCCGAATTTCGTTTTCAAACATGAAGGGTTTTGGCCTGCGATGTTTATTTCGTAACTTTCTACATTTATTTCGTAACTTTCAAATATTTTAATTTCTTTATAATATATTTTATGATTCTCATCCTAAAACTGACATTTTTTCTGTCAAATCACAGGATGTCTTTATGATCTGCAGGACGTACCAAAATTGTCATCACCTTTTTTAAAAAGGTCTACATATTTTTAAGTACAACCAGCTAATATTTTTAAGTATAACCACTATGGAATCATTTAAGTAATGATGTTACGTTATTTCAATCCTTAGAAATATTCAGGAAAATAATTTATAATTCTAAAATTTACATTCCTCCTACGTTCTTCTATTCCCTTCTTAGGATTTCATTCATTCTACGCGTCAATTTAGAATTATTTTCAGATATGACAACATGTAATAAGTACGGCTTTTGTTTCAAATGTGAAAATTTCAGTCGATATCATAAAATGAATGGTGTAATTACACCTATGAATATTAGTTTTTACCTTGTGGGGTGACATTCCGCCATCTGCCTCGTCCGTCCGCCATTTTGTCGAGGCTGCAGTAATAGGTGGCCTCTCGTGTTTCCCGCCTCTGCCGGGACCAATCAGACGCCGGGAAATGGAGCGTTCCATTTTCAAAAACGTATCTGTAACAAAACCACAGAAGTGTGTTTTTTTAGAAGACGGGTTATGTTTAATTTCCCTCTTTCGACAAGGACATTCCAGGGAATTCGAGCAATTATGTAAATTTAAATTAAGAATAATATTATTATTTCTAACATAACTAGGAAGGTAGGTACCCATTTCTTGTTATATCATAGAAATATTCGGTAGAAATTCGTGTTTTAAAATAATACAGATTATGATGTGATTTTAGTCCCAATATACATTCAATTTGCTCAAAAGCTTATTTTGGGCGCTGTTATTTTAATAAAAAAAATATCATTCAAAATCAACATCATATACCTAGTATTCTAATTGTCAAATTCCTATAATATAAATATTCTGTAGTCATTGATTATTTTCCGAAGAAAATTGTCCAAAAATGATTATTGGATGATACTATATATGAGAAGAAAATGTATTAGATTTTTTGTATCTTGATATTCGCATTCATATGAGACGAAAAAGATACATACCTTCTCATTCATCAACAATTCACATGAAAATAACATTATTACCTACTATTGCCATCTATGAAGTAACGAAGAAACCTTTTTGTAACGCCAAATATTGAGAAATTGTTTATTTGTAAACAATGAAATCAAATATATAGAACTTTCAAAAATTACATTTATAAGGGAACACAATAAGATGGCATAATTGGCGAACGTAAACCAGCCAATGACAGGTCGTAAGCCCTGTAGGTGCCTTGAATTCCCGTTCTTCTATAATATTCCATCTTCGTCTCTATTGAGATGTTAAAAAGTTTGTTGGTAAAAATATCATTTGATTCCCGACAAGGAAAAAACACCAATTTTGCGTATATGCAATTAAAAAAAATCGATAAAAATTATTCTTTACTTATTCAGTTAAATATATGTGCGCACGCATATTCCCGACTTCCGTCTGTCGACAGACGGTTGTGTTTTCTAATAAATCAATAAATAAATTATAAAAGTATTTATAATGAATATGATTGTGATTACCATAATATATGATCTTGTTACTATCATATCCTTAAAATACATTATTATCGTAGATAATTTTTTTTAACAGATTTTTAATTATCTCAATAGAGACGAAGTTGGAATATTTACTGTAGGAGAACCGGGAAATCAAGACACCTACAGGGCTTACGACCTGTCGTCGGCTGGTTTACGTGATCACTTTACGCGCTTGCGCAACGTTCACCAATTATGCCTTTTTAATGAGATCCCTATCAATTCAATTTTTGAAAGTTCTGTATATTGCAATAGTGAAATTCTTTTCGCTTGAAAATAAGGATTTTTACTACAGCCATCTATGTGTGAAATTATGAACAACATTCTAATTATTTTTATTTATTTTTTGTTGTAACGCCATCTATTGAGAGAATTGTTTTTTTTTGTAAATAATGGGAGCAACAATTCTTATACCTGAGGTGACAATGCATTTTTCGCATAGAAGTCTTGTCTTCGTCTCTCTTCGTCTCTATTGAGATAATTAAAAATCTGTTAAAAAATATCTTTGACTCCCGACAGGGAAAAAAATCCAATGTTTGCGCATATGCAAATATATAAATATATTCGATAGTAGGTACATAATTTTTCAATTATATTGGCAATTTTATACTAGGTATTTCATGATTCCGTCACGCCAATTAATTTTGTATCGCGTGACTAATGAGCAATTCCAAGATGTACTCGATTTGAAATATTTACACTATTTTTCATGCATGTCGTTAGTGATGATCAAAATCACAAAAAAACGAGTGGGCTGTGGCCAACGCTAAACTTCTTACTGACAAGTCACTCCACAAATTATGCAAACTTTGTATGGAAAATTTTCAGCATCTTCATGAAATGAGTTTGTTAAATTATTTTTGATTTTAATATTTCATTACGAATACTTGATAATTCTTCAATGCCATTTGATGATAATGATGCACCTTTTAAGCAATTTGACAGTAAAAACATCAAATGTTGATGTCACAAAATGAAGCACTGATCACATATACTTCAAAATCTAATGGGGTCTAAGCGAGTATTATTTATTTATTTATTCATTTATAAACGGCATTAATTGCCTTTTACGTACATACATAAAAACACAAATTGATGATAAAAATATAAAGAATAAGAAAAAAAAATCAATTAAATATTATGTACACTTACAAAAAGAAAAATTATATAGGTACCTAAATAGTAAACAATAAATTCAAGAATAAAACTAGTTGCATGTAACACATGAGATCCAACTGTCGATAGCGATAGTATGTATAGTTGAAGAATATGTACCAAACTATAAACCCATAGATACAAATTATTGAATATTTTCAGATATTTTGTTTTCTATACAACATATGTAGGTATGTATGTCAAGATAGGATAGTATGGAAGAAGATCCTTTTTCCTACCCAGAATATGCAAATTGCATGATGGTATGTATGTATGTTTGGAGATGAAGTAACAAACTATTAAGTCTTCTTACATATTGTGTATAGGCGACTGCCATACAAAATGTATGAAGCGATGTCGTCACTAAATTCAATTTTTAAAAAAATTGTTAAAAAAAAATTGAGATCTTCTACTACAATGTTAATATTTTTTATAGAAAATTAAATTATCTAGTTGGAGTGTTTCGGCTTTTTTCGATAATTGTAAAAGTTTTGGAAATATAGGCAGTTAAACTCATAAATTTATCATAAAAAAAATATTTTTCTTAATAAAAAATGTTTGAGAAACCCTGGAATTTTTTTGAAAAAACTAATTTGAGATTTTGTATTTGTCTATGTTTGTACCAATTTTCAGCGTTCTACCGTTTATGGTTTCTGAGATATATGGAAAAATAAAATAAAAATTCAAAAGTTGATAACCCCTGACTGAAACAAAAATTCAAAATTCCGAGTATAAAAGTTTTGTAGGCCTGTAACTGTTTATATATTCTGAAATTTTAGGCTCTGTAAATTGAGCGGATCAAAAGTTATAAGGGGGGGACGGACACACAGACACACACACACACACAGACACACAGACACACACACAGACACACACACAGACACACACACACACAGACACACGAAATGTTCTACTCCGAATTCTGAGTAAATCCGTGTATGGAACATATATGCTGCGAAGCCTCTAAGTTGGTGTTTTTTGACTTCAAAGTTGGAAAATCCATGAAAAAAGTAGACCTCTCCATACAATTCTCGCGTATTCTGGCTTGATACATTGTCGATATGTTAAGAGAACAAAGTTCTCCTGAACAAATCGACAGTTGGAATAAAAATGTCACCTAAATGAGAATATTCATTCCCAATATTATGGAGACGGCTGACTACCGAGTCATATTCTGTCTGTGTGCGTGTATTGTTGTAATAATGGTGCAGTCTGTCTGCAAAATTTGAAAATAATATTTTGAGTAGGTACTTTAGTCAGTAGGTAATCGATAAAGCAGAGTAAACACACCGTATATAGCACATAGTATCACCACCTAAAATTTTTATTTATTTATCTTGCTCTAATGCACAATGGTGAGTTTGTTGCCATAGAGCAATTTTCTCCAACCAACCCTCGCAACTCAAAGTCACTTAAGTTTATTTGGTACATTTAAAGAGAGAAAAAAATACAATAAGAAAAAGAAAAAATGATAATAATAATAACACCTCACATAGCAACGAGGAAAGGAACGAAGGAACGGAAGGATGTAGAAGGAATAGATTTTTTGAGATTTTAGAGTTTTTCATCCTGGTTGTCGATGTTCAAAGTGAAGGGAATATGCAAAAAAAAGAAAACAAATCATTTGATCGCAGAGTAGCCATAGCAATTCTAAACTAGTACTGCATCAGAACAGACTACGTCTACCGAGGCAATAAAATTTCCAAATGTGTGGAAAAAAAAATAATTGTAAAATTGTTATTAGGTATAAACTAAATTGTATTTTGTTCCTTTGTAATATTTATACCATTCATTCATTCATATTCAGGAACATTTTGACAAATCATTTTTTTTAGATTACTTTTAAATATTTGTATAGATCGCTCAGTAAACCTTATATTTGCTTACTCCATTTTTTCCATTCCATAGTCGTTGTTATAACTGCTGAAATAGGGCTAAAAAGACGTAATATATTTTTTGCACTTGATATGACTTCTTAAAACCCAAGTAATAGAAATAGCATAACTTTCTTAGTAATCATTTGTAGTGTCACCTTAATCTCACTATTAAAAATAAGAAGATTTCTACATTGTATTGTGACTGTTTGTTTTTTTCTTTTTAATTAATATCATTTTATACCTGGCGCGATGTGATGTAGAATTAAGCGGACGGTTTATATTTTACAAACGCACAGGAGACGAAGTGTCTCCGGATTATCCCTCATTAAAATTGTTTGCTCGGCGATATCATTAAACGGGGACAAACTTTGCAAAAAAGATTTTCATTTATTTCGGAAGATGGAGACACTCGATCCCCAGAGGGAAAAGAAATTGAAAATTTCATCTGCGGAAGAATCGGCAAGAGAAATTAACGAGAATCGAGAAAAGATGGGGGAAAAATTAACGAAAATGGCGGAGAGAGGAAAAAATCCATTGCAGATAAATCTTTATGTAATTCTGTCATTTAGAAATAAAATCCTGATGCGAAATATACATTTGAAAGTGAAGGTACAAAATGATGCTGTCATAAAAAATATATATTCCGAAGAATTCTTGTGCTTTTGTTTATGATAGATTAATAATGAAATCAGAATTCATGTAAGCCGCCTTATTGACTCTGTGCAATTGTATTAAAGATTTGGTACTCTGTGATCCAGATGATCTCAATGTAAGCTGTCTTCCTGATGACACATTCTTTTGCCACAGTTCTTGAATGTATTGTAGAGCCAAGTCGTTCAGAGCCTTAAACCATATCAGGCATACCTTATAGTCTACTTGTTCTGGAATTTCAACCAGTGTAGTTCGTTAAAAAGAGGTGTTATGTGACATCTTTTGTCAGCTCCATATATCAACATCGCAGCTGCGTTTAAATCTATTTGAAATCTATCAAGCTGATACTTGGGCAAACACGCATAACTAGCATTACAGTAATCCAGTCTTGACATAACAAATGCATTTATAAGCGTTTTTGCTTCGTTTTTGGGTAAGCTCCGGCGGATGCTTTTTAATTGTCGCAGATAAACAAGAGTTAACAGTTTTTGAGATTTGCAAATCAAGCGATAGTTTGTTGTCCAAATGGACGCTTAGAAATTTGAAGGTATTTGATGGTATAAGTTCTCTTCCATTGATGTTAATCGGATAATTTTCAATGAGATGCAACTGTGAATGCCGATAGTACATTTATATAGTTGAAGAAAACGTACCAAACAAAAAACCCTCAAGTCCAAATTATTCAATATTTTAAGATATTCTATTTTCTATACAAAACATAAAATTTTGCCAGGAAAGGATAGTGTGGATCACATATGTAATAAAAAAATGCGTCATAGAGTCATTGGCGTAGCATGTATATATTCATTCCACTACCCCATGTTAACGTGCGAGTGTACCTACGTTATTTTCTATTAAGTATTTTTTGTATGTTTACCAAAGTTTCCAGTAATTAACTAAATATTTAAAAAAGTTATTTAATTAATAAAAATCGTTGGGTAGATTTTAACAGTTATATTAGTTTTCGGTATATTTCCGGTGTTTTTAATAATTTTTAATAGTGTAAAAAGTAAGCTTGCAATATGAGAGTAGAATGGAGACACTTTGAACACATTTCCCCCACTTTATATTCATATCTCGAGAAATATTAATTTTTCTTCAAAAATAATTCCTTAAAAATCTTAATTAATTTTTATTGCTCGTTTTATGAGTCCGCGGAATAATTAAATTTAGCACTCAAATATTCTTATTCCATTTTCGTGATGTGAATACCTACTTAAAATTGCCATTTATATAAAATACTTTTTTAACGAATTTGCATTTAGCAGAGAGAAGCGAAAAGAGAAATAAAAATAGAAGTTAAATGGTGGTAATTGGTAAGTCTTTAAAATGTACAATGTTTATTTATTTATTTAACTCTTCTTTTCACTCTGCAAATGTGGCGAGTTTATTTCCAAATGGGATCTTCCTATAAACCTATGTTTCCAGTCCAGAGATATTTCAACCAAAAACGACTGAAAATGCAAAAAACTAAGTAGAAATTGTAAATTAACAAGATTGCCAAGTATGCAATATGACTTATATATAGGTTATAAGAGTCATGAAAGCGCACTTACTCGTAATTTCAAAGAGTGAGAAGTGAATGAAGAAGAAAATATGAGTGTATTCAAAGTAACATATTGGTTTCAAATCATTATTCATCATTGGCACAGCACCCCGTTGTGAGCCTTGGACTCTTCCAGAATTTTAGAAATTTAGACCAGTCCATCGCCTGTGCTCTCCAGTTTGCAACGCGAATCATCATTAAATCCTCCTGTTTGCCGTCCATCCACCACAGCTTGGGTCTCCCCACACTTCATCTCCCCTCCGGTCGTGGGTCTAGAACCGTTTTTGAGGGTCGGCCTTCTTAAGAACGATGTACAGGTTCTACAGAGAAAGATTGAACTCATAATAAGAACGTTATAATCGATAATCTGTGAGCAGAATAAATGAAAACTTCGCATATTTAAATAATAATTGTTGTTCGATCCAATTATGGTGTGGAGTTCCGCAAGGCAGTGTATTGGGTCCATTACTGTTTGAAATATGATTGGCGGAGAAGCAGATCTATCCAATACCTCGTCTATGTATGTAACGCGTGGGAGTCTATGCTAGAAGAAACTCATTTCATCGGTAATGTAAAGCAAAGAAGACATAGACGATGAAACACTTAACTGGGAAGCTATCTAAAATCAAGGATGCCACAAATCAACGAAAAAGAAAATCTACAAAAATATGTCCATGTCTTCCTATAATTTGATTTATTTTGCATTAACAATTTCATTCACCGAAGCTAATGTCTGCAAAATAAATTATAAATTTTCAAAATATTTTGTCAAAAGATTAGAAAATATTTGAATGTTAACAATGACCAAAGCTTCTACATCAAATCTGACACAAAAAACCAAGTAAGCTTTTGTTGTTATTTATTCGTTTTAAAGAAATGATTGTCATTAATGGGACACAGTCTCTTCGTTTAAACATAATATGTAGCCATTATGTTTTTGAATTAATTAATTTAATATGTGTTGTTATATTCCATTTACATTATACTCGGTAATGTTGTATATTCAATTTTAATGGAAAATATGGGAATTATTTGCCATATTGAATTTATTATACATAAAGCGAAAAATATACTATGCAAGCAAATACTTACACCCCATATATTTATCTTCATTAATGTTAAGTTTATGTTACACGTTTCTCTATAAACATTGTGCATAATAGATAAACATAAATTATGAAGATCGTAATTAACTTGTGATAGTAATAATTATAAAAGAAAATATTTGGCATACAGTTTGTGTGTACACCCTCGAATATTCCCATGAGATTATATCGATTGGTTGTTAGTAAAAACATTATTAGGATATGGGATACCAAATTGAATTGTTTGCCACTCCTATTTCAGCAATCAGGGATGTAGCAAAGTCTCTTAAATAGGTACCATTTTTTTATATTGTATATATGTATAGGTTAAGCAATATTACATAAAAAGATCGATCACATTAAACTGTATTGGACATTATATGTGCAAAACTGTTGGGTATTACTTATAGAGGGAATAAAATATATATTATATGCTGGGTTCACTTCTGAAAAAGATAAAGTGACACTTTTAGTGAACGCATTTTTGTTTTTAATAACTTTAATGTTGATTAAAACTAGTTGCATGTAACACATGTGATCCAACTGTCGATAACGATAGTATGTATAGTTGAAGAATAAGTAACAAACTATAAACCCATAAATCCAAATTATTGAATATTTTAGGATATTTAGTTTTCTATACAACACATGTAGATATATAGGTAGGTATGTATGTCAAGATAGGACAGTATGAGGGTCAGTACTTTTTTCCTACCCGGAATATGAAAACAGCATTATAGTATGTATAAATGTTTGGAGATTAAGTATTAAAGTATTAAGTGTTCTTAGATATTGTGTATATAGGCGAATGCCATACAAATTGTATGAAGCGATGTCGTCACTAAATTCAAATTTTATTTATGGGTTAAAAGTTTGCTACATATTCTTCAACTATACATACTATCGCTATCGACAGTTGAATCTCATGTGTTACATGTAACTAGTTATATAATAATAAAGTATCGGTTTGACAGAAGTCTCGAACATCGGTTTCTGAAAAGTTATTGTTAACACATATTCGCTATTATAATTTATCATTATTTTCAAAACCTGGACTCGATGGAGATCGCGATACCACTTCCACGCCGGTGACGTTATAGAACCCATTGGTCCTGTTCACCCCCGGACGCAGCCACAACGTCAGACAACACAAATATCCACTATCCATCGGGTTCAACCACTGCCCCCGAGAATCCAACCTCAAACGGCGGGGCAACCTCTCAAGATCGGCAGCAGGGGCAAGCTCCTAGGCACACCGATCGAACGGAAGGGCTTGTCCCCGCACCCCTCGGTCCTCGTGTTGGCGTCCGACGCAATCATCACCTGTCAGATTTGACGTCTCAATTGTCAACACAGGATGTCTGACCCGACGTCTGCGCCGGCGGTGTGCCCGAACCAAACAACATTCGCCACAGTTGACGAGTCACTGCCGAGCGAGACTAAAGGCGTTCGTCCTGCTCTTCTCTAAGTACAGAATTGAAGGGGGCACAACGGCGTCGTCCGCCCACCCCCCCTTTACCGCCTAGGCCCTTAGAGCCGCAACCTAGACCCAATGCATCGGTGGTTCAGTGTTAGAATGCTCGCCTGCCAAAACCTGGACTAGTAGAATCGGAATAAAATAACTATAGACCATAATATATTGGTCTCTACACAAACAAGATAAAAAAAATGGACATGTATGAAGTTGCGATGATTAAATTATGATTTGGACAACCCTGTCTTGGTTTATCAATTAATTTGGTCTAACATCCTTATGAAGATGGAGTATAAGTGTCAATATTGATTGATCGCCTGTTATGAGATTCTTCCCATACAGATTTTTATACCTACATTCATATATAAATTCAACCACAATTTTCCATCAATTATTTTGCTTTTTCTTCAAAATACATTAATTTTTTTCGGTTACTTGAGATGTTCTTTAATTTAGGAAGAACTTGAGAGAAATAATTCATACCAATGTATTAAATATAATAAAATTAATTGTTGTACAAAAACAGATCGAAACAA
The DNA here is from genome assembly GCA_963576475.1 of Molanna angustata. Classification (NCBI taxonomy): domain Eukaryota; kingdom Metazoa; phylum Arthropoda; class Insecta; order Trichoptera; family Molannidae; genus Molanna; species Molanna angustata. The sequence goes on along the minus strand of OY754985.1, from coordinate 4,584,425 downwards.
GGTTATTTTTCAAATACAAACAAAAGCATTTAATCTGTCTGCCTTCTTCTGATCTCATTCGCACACATTCCCATTAGTCGGGCGCTATAGAGAGGCCATCATTGTGTGGGACGAAGTCTTCCAACTTCAATTAGATCTCTTATGTTCTCGATCTTCCTCTACGATTTAGAGACATGGACTCCAATGTCACGGATTGAGAAAATTGATACCATCGAGATGTGGGGTTACGAATACGATGGACTGATTTGAAAACCACTATGTCCATTGTCTATTTTATGGCATTTTTTATAACATCTCAATAGAGACAAAGTTGTAATATTATAGGAGAACCAGGAACTCAAGGCACCTACAGGGTTTACGCTCTGCCATCGGCTGGATTACGTGATCACTTTATTGTTGAGTCCCACTTCAATCCAATTTTAATCATGAATATCTGTTCGTTTGAAAAAAAAGCTGATAACGCTATCGCCATCTATGAAGTGACTAAGAAACTTTTACTGTAACGCCATCTACCGAGAAATTGGTTAGTAAACTTTGTTTAAGATTCATTGAAATTAATTCAATGATATCTAGTGATACGATTATATGTTTTTGATTCTCAATGTTTAATTGACTGTTCTACGATGGAATATCAAGTCTATGGTGGGAAGGGCTACAATATTGATAAGTTTACAATAGTTTTAATTTAAGATACGTTGTGAACTTCTTTGGTTACAAATATATTTGCATTAACATTTTAAAACGAGTGGATTGTGGCCAACGCTAGACTCCTCACAAATAAGATACTCCATTTTTTTTCAATTTAAGATACTCCATTTTTTTTTTCAAAGTATTCTATTTTTGTATGGTAAATATTCAGCATTATTGTTTGATTTTCAATAATGGCAACATTATTTTCCTGTCAGATCATTATTTTTGTTGTATGTTTTTGTTATAGTCAAGTTTTGTTGTATATTTTGTCATTTTGTGCATGTAACTTTCTTTTTATGAAAATAAATTCAGATACTACTCAAACCTCACTGCGTAAACATTCATCACCAGCTTTTAGTCCCATTCCCGGGAAATCCTAACATTTTTGGACCTTCGTAGCCGCATAGCGCCATTTGAGAAGAGAAGAAACGGATATCTTCGATCACCATTGCAAACCACATCATCTGGAATCATTGGAATCAGGTCGTATCGCTATAATTTCAGTTCCTTTACAATATTTTTTCCATTTTTTTATCATACAAAGTGAGATTTTGAGCAGAGTATACTCGACTTGCAGAGGCATTTTATTCTCTTGTCATTTAGCAACAATATATCGATAAAATTATTAATTTTTGTTTTATAGCATTTACACTGGTGTTTCTTTTCGATTTATAGTGCATATTGTGTGTTTTTTGATAAATTCAGTGTAACAAGTGTAACAATCATATATTTTTCATTTTTTTATAATACTGGTGTTTTTTCATTTAATTTTTGCGTAAAATATAACAATGACCGAGAAAATGATTAAATCGCTCGTTTCCAAGCGATCAAATTTAAAGAGTCAATTATCAAGGTTTCTTGAGTTTGTTAAAAGTGAAGAATCTACTATTGTTGAAATAAAAATTAGGTACAAAAGGTGTGAAGACATTATTGATAAATTTGAAAGCATTCAGAACGAAATTGAATCATTAACAGACGATGATGATCATTTGCAACAGCGCGAAAATTTCGAGAATATGTACTTTTCAACTATGGCATTAGCAATAAATATTTTAAACAAGCAACCTAACATTGTTGCCGATATAAAATTACCTACATTGCAAATACCGGAATTTTCTGGTGATTATGAGGGCTGGTCTAGTTTTCGTGATTCTTTCAATTCATTGGTAGATAGTAATACATCTTTGGAAAAGCTGAAAAAATTTCATTATTTAAAGAGCAGTTTAAAAGGTGACGCAGCAAAACTCATAAGTTCACTTCAGATATCGGAAGCAAACTATGAAATAGCGTGGGGAATTTTAAAATATAGGTATCAAAATTGCAGATTAATCGTGAATAAGCATATAAATTCATTGTTTGATATGCCCAGCATGAAGGGTGAAAATCATCAGCAACTGAGACATTTAATTGATGAAACCCAATTGCATTTACGAGCATTAAAAAATTTAAACTTACCTAACGATCAATGGGACATTATTATTATTCATCAAATTTCGAAAAAATTGGATAATTCAACTAAATTTCATTGGGAATCGTGTCCAATTTCAGGAGATATCCCTACTTTTGAGGAATTCATTAAATGTTTATCAAGTCGCGCGCAAGTTATAGAAACGACACAAACCTCAAAATGTTTCAAATTAAACAGCAAAGAAAAACCATTTAAATTTCATGCAATACAGGCACCCATGGTCAAATGCGTTTTGTGTAAATTAGGTGATCATAAATTATTTTGATGTGAACGTTTTTTGAAATTGAGTGTTGAAGCACGTTTAGAAAAAGTTAAATCATTAAAATTGTGTTTAAATTGTTTGAATAAAGGACATTTCATTGAGGGTTGTAAATCTAAGCGAAATTGTAAACATTGTAACAAACGTCATAATACTTGACTTCATTTAGTAAAGTCAAATATCAATACAGAACCTTCAACCAGTATTTCAAAACCATCTATCGTAACACACGCAGCATCACTGCATAATCAAACTTTGTTATCTACAGCACTTGTGAAAGTTATGAATAGCGATGGAGTTTCATTTAATGCTCGCGCAATTTTAGATTCAGGCGCTCAGAGCAATTTTATTTCTGAATCGTTATATAAAAAATTAGGATTAAAATCGAAAAGTGTAAATATCCCAGTATCTGGTATACATAAGCACGTAACAAACATAAAAAATAGTGTTTATGTGGAAATAGCATCAAATTATACATCATATTCAAAGGGTATAAATTGTCTCATATTACAGGAAATTACGAGCAAATTACCGCAACATAGCATCAACAGGAATCATATCAGCATTCCATATGGTTTACAACTCGCTGATCCACAGTTCTACATATCATCAACGGTAGACCTACTTCTTGGATCGGAAATATTTTGGGAGGTGATCAACGGTGAACACATTCAACCTGGTCCTTTTGAGCCCCTATTTCATCGAACAGAATTCGGATGGATAGCTGCAGGTTCAATTGTCACTCCACACACATCATTTTCATCAAAAAAGCCGGTAACTTGTCATATATTATTAAATCAAATTAGCAATAAATTAGAAAAGTTTTGGAAGGTTGACTAAGCATCATTATCATGAAGAAAAGGCATGTGAGGAGCACTTCGTTTCCACATTCAAGCGAGACGATGCAGGCCGATACACAGTCAGCCTTCCTTTCAAACATTCTCATTCTCAGTTGGGAGATTCATTAAACATAGTCATAAAAAGACTGTCTCATATGGAGAACAAATTTAGAAATGATGAATCTCTAAGAATTTAATATGCTCAATTAATGCAAGAATATTTAACAACGGAATCATTTTTGAATGCTTTCAAACGTTTCATTTCACGTAGAGGCAAACCTATAAAAATGTATTCCGACAATGCTAAAAATTTTGTGGGAGCAAGTAATCAATTGAAAGAACTTTATATCTTTATTGAACAAAATCATAGTAGTATTTATAATAACCTTGCACAACAATCTATTCAGTGGCAGTTCATTGTACCTAGATTGCCGCATCACGGCGGTTTATGGGAGTCTGCAATTAAGTCTGCAAAATTTCATATCAAACTTGTTATTCAATCAACTATTTTGACATATGAGGATATGAGTACTTTGTTGTGTCAAGTAGAAGCCTGTTTAAACTCACGCCCTATCACGCCCTTGTCCAATGATCCATTAGATTTAAATCCACTCACTCCTGGTCATTTCCTCATTGGCGATAGCCTGTATGGATTACCTGAACAAAACATCGAGCATCTATCCATGAATAGACTAGATCATTACCAGAAGTTAATTAAATTAATTCAATCTTTTTGGTCGAGGTGGCGTGTGGACTATCTCGCAGAACTGCAGAGACGGGTAAAATGCACCAATGGCGATCTACGGCAGCTTCAATCCGGAGACATGGTCGTTATCAAGGAGGACAATGTACCACCTATGTCATGGAACCTTTGACGCATCATCAAAACTCACCCTGGAAAGGACGGAATCGTACGAATAGCAGACATACAAACCAATTCAGGATCCATTCAACGAGGCATAGCTAAATTATGCTTACTTCCTATGGAGCAGGACGATGTAATATCATCATCACCATCAAATGTCTGCGGTTCCCGGGATGGGTCTTAAGCTAAGTGATTTTAACATTAATAAGCAGTGAGAGTAACAATTTTGAACATTTAAAAGGGATAAGTTTCTAAAACTAAGTGAGACTTCAACATTAATAAGTGAGAGTACAATTTTGAACATTTAAAGAAAAAATAAGACACATTATAAACCAAATTACCAAGCATCAAGAATATAATTTTTTTTATCATAAAATGACATTTTTAAATGTTTTAAAATATTTTATTAAATTGACAAACATCAAGATTTTAAAAAAAACATTTTTAAAGTTGACTTTATGCATTCATCTAAAAAGCAACTGAACTATTGTGCATCTATAATCAATTGAACTTTTTTGTGCAACTTATCTAAGAATTAAACTATTGGTGCAAGCATTTAAACGCAATTAAACTATTGTGCAACGAGTCATCAAACTATTATTTTTCAACAACTTCAACACATTCTACATTTGAGAGATTTTTTCAACGGCTTCAGCAAATTCTACATTTGAGAGATTTTTTCAACGGCTTCAGCAAATTCTACATTTGAGAGATTTTTTCAACAACTACTTCAGCAAATTCTACATTTGAGGGATTTTTTCAACAACAACATCAGCAAATTCTACATTTTGGAGACTTCTTCATCAAGAGAAACAATTTCTACAACGGGGAGGATACATTCTACATATGGGAAACTTCTTCAACAGCAACGTCATAGGACAACAGCATTTCCAGACATCATAATATCATGAAAAAACTTCTTCGGTGCAAACATAGACTTTTTTCAGTGCAAATATGGACTTTTATTGTGCAAGTGCAACAGACATTTATTATGTGAAAAACAAAGACAATTTATATTCATTTTATTATTTATTCATCATTGTTTAACATTTATTCATCATTTTTTTTAACATTTTTTCATTTTCTATCATTTTCTATTTGTTTGCATTCTCTTATACAATTCTTTCTCATACATATTTTATTTTTTTGTTTATATTTTTCTTTGAATCATACATCTTATACACATATTTAAATACAGTCCACTAAATCAAATAATCACTTAATCAAGCTTTATTTAAAAGAATGTATTTTTTACTGGATACATTCTTAGCGGGGAATATGTTTGATTTTCAATAATAAGAACATTTTTTTCCTGTCAGATCATTAGTTTTGTTGTATATTTTATCAATTTGTGCATGTAACTTTCTTTTTGTGAAAATATATTCAGATACTACTCAAACCTCACTGCGTAAACATTCATCACCAGCTTTTAGTCCCATTCCCGGGAAATCCTAACAATTATCATGAAATGAGTTTATCCAAATATTTTTTATTAAATATTTTATTACGAAAACACGATAATTCTTCGATGCCGTTTTATGAAAATGATGTGCTTTTTTACCAATTTGAAAATAAAAATAATTAATATAGAGTTTTTTGAGCTTGGGGTCACTTTGAAATATATGACAGTTAAAGAAAATTGAGAAACACTTATCAGATATTCTTCAAAATCTAATGGGATCTGAGCGAGTATTAGATACAAAATTGAAAAAAATCGAATGAGTACTTATAAAGAAGATTAAACACGCCGTACATAGCACACAGTATACACACACAGATACATTGTGATGAAACTTTCAGAAAACAATCTCAGCATGATACTAGTTGATAATCTGCAATAAAAAAATGCCGGACTTCGTGGCTTAGTTGATTGGGTATCTGAATGCTGATCCAAAGGTCCCTGGTTCGATTCCCGGTGGAGACACAGTTTTTAATTGTCTGGATCTGAGAGATGATTCAATGGTGACCTCCAGGACAATTACAGGGCTACCCCAGAGGCGGTGGAATGGATGGCGGGGCTTGTGCCAAGGCTTTAACCTACTTTTGTGACGCAACCCACACACGGGCGAAGAAGTTTTACATCGGAGAGAGAAGAAGGCCAAACGAAAAAAAAGAGACGATTTACATATATCGTTAGTCTCCAGAATGTGGCAACATGTTATTGGGTGCGTGTTAAATAATTATTTGACATATTATGTAGTATCTGTTAGTTGCCCGAGAAGCATTATTATTATTAAAAAATATATAACTTAATAAATTGCGAATTCATAACTCCCAATTATATCCCCTTGGGTCGGTGAGGAGTAAAAATATTTAAAATAATAAAGTGTATGACCACATATGGTTATGTCTGATATCTTGGACTTAGTACAGCCGAGTGGGCATAATTTTGGAAAGCTGGTTACTGATTGGTTGATTCGGAGAGGGAGGGTAGAGTCAGAGAGAGACTTGACGTTTGTCCTAAGATAATTTTAATATAATTTACAATCAAAATCTTTTCATACACCCTTTTACACATATCCACACACGCAAACACACCCTCACGTTAACAAAAAACACAAAAGACACCTAAAAAATTTTTTAATTTACCTACTTTTGTATTTTATATGTACTTTTTTATATTTTTTTATGACAAAATGTGTACTTTTGTACTTTATTATTTGTATTTTTTATATTTTTTTTGTGCCTTAGATGTTAAGAATTCACGTAGCTGAAATTTATGCTTACTTATTGCCTAGTATTACCTCAGAACAGGCTTTGCCTAGTGAGGTAATAAATTCCATTTATATATTTCATGATATGTTATATTTTATTTTATATTGTATTATGGAAATTTATAAAAAAAAAAACATTCACTCAATTCCTGGCATCTCCGTTAGTGACATCGATTTCAATGACAAAGCCTCTAATATTATTCAAAAACCTTCAGACGTATCTGTTTTTATACAAAACCTTTGAAATGAAATGAATTGTTAAATTATATCAATGTGTACATTTAAAATATGCAATAGTGCTTGACGATGTTTCTACCGTGAGACAAGGATGGTAGAGAGTCTGAGAGAGAGGGTAGGACTCCAGTTTACCAAAGCACGATCTCAAGTGGTCATTATATAATAAAATGTAGTTCCTAGAGTTGGAAGGGAGGTACCTACATACATACATACTTGCCTGCATTAACATTTCTGCCTTTGTGACGTCAAAAGCTGTGTTTTTTACACAAAGGGAAACTGAATCTAACGAGCGTCATAATATCAATTCCACTATTTATAATTTTTAATGTCGTTGCAGCGAGCGGCCATTGAAAGTATTCGTTATTCGTTGAAAATATCGACTATGAATACAACTTCAAAGAATGTAACCCGCCATTATGGTTCATTAATTGAGTAAATAAAAATAAATAAATTGTCGCGTGTCGAAAATCACACGACAAAGGTTCTGAGCGAAGCCAGGTATTTTTGCTAAGGAATGAATAAGTTTAGTACATGTCTCATGTCAAAAAGAACACCACAATTTGTTTTGAACAAATCCGCGTATTTCTACTAAGAACTAGGTAATTTTTCATACAAATTGGCATGATGATGATGATTAGTTTGTGACGTCACGATCGAAGTCGAGTGGGGATATGCTATACTTTTTTTTCACTTCTCTAAAAGTTTATACTTGATACTCCCTCTAGTAAATAAACAGCGTTGCTATCTCTTTCCCTCAGTATAATCGCGTATGTTGTCATCTTTCTCTGTTTACATATAGCCGAATACGTATCAACTACATAAGACAATTATCTATTATGTATGACGTCTTTTTAGGGTGTCCACACTATTACTCAATCTTCGCCTAGTGGAACGTATAGTTGAAAAATTCCTTTTTAAAGAAAAAGTTTTATAAGTATAGAATATTATTTCAGTGTTATATATTTCCAAATGGTTGGATTCACATTGTTAAGTTTTTGTTGAAGTGTGAGGTGATACATAGCAGAAGTAAAAATAAAATTAAATATAGTATTTGGAAGAAGATCTTGTATGAGGAAAGAATTATGGTTGATATTGAAATACACTATTATTAATTACTGGTTTTCCTAGCATCATTGATTTTGGGTAAAGAATTAGTTGGTTAAGTATAAAGAAAAGGTAGAATTGAGGATAAGTTCATTTTATTGACTCACGTTTTTATATAACTTTTTTAATAAACTTCCCTATCCTAATGAAAAGTTATAATAATAGCATTGAAAGACTTGTGAGTTGAGTATGAAGTTTTCCGAAATCTTAGTAAGTTAGGAGAGTTAGGAAATGTTTTTATTCCTTTCTATTTTCATGCGTATAGGCAACGAATTCATCATTGAACAATCTTGGGTTTTTCATTTTTGTTAAATAATGGTCACCAAAATTTACTTTCGTAAAAATAATTATTAAAAATCCTAAAAAGATGATCTGGCTACACCCTTATATACTAAGTACATAAGCCGCGTTGACTGGCTTATGTACCTACAATTAGCGAGCGAACTCCAAGTTGAAAAATTCAGGCGGGTCGGCAGTAATTGTGCCGCCTAAACCTATAACATCTATCTTTGAAAATTCGTAGCGTCTCTAATTTAGGCGTTAGAACAGTTTCGTTTTCAATCTCAGAATCATGTAGGGATTGTGGATGTTTTGTGATTTAAGGAAAAAATAATATTTTTTTTTTTCATACGATTCCATTGATTTAGCGCTCCGAAAATCCGCGAAATAACCTTCTCTAGGAGCGTATTCAGAGGGACTGAAAGCCTCTCTGACTTACGCACACACTCACAGATTGCTAATACCGAACTTATAAATATGACTACTCACGAAGCAGTAAGTCAGTTTTATTTTCATTCTCAAAGTAAATTCTTTAAAAAAAAAACTTGTCTTTGCAAACGAATTATCACGTGAGTCTCGCATATAAAACATTTTCCCCGGTTTCGGACGCCGGATTTTATTTATTTTTTTTTTACAAGAAAAAATAATAGAGTTTTTTTTTTAACAAGGCGATTAGATATTTTTTTTTAAGAAAAATGTGCAAATTTAAATAAGGATGTATCGGATCTCTGCATTGTATTTAATAATATTCTTTTATTTTTTTTTTTTTTTTTTTAAAAAATTAAAATTCGTTTTTCATTAAAATTGTCGAACTATCTTTTCGGTATTTAGAAGCGTTGATTTTGGCTAAAAGAAAAGGAATGGAAGGAATTAAGTCTTTAACGTTGCAAAGTATAAAACAGAAAAGAACAAGTAAGCGGAAGCCGCTTGAAAGAGCTAATTATTCAATTATACTCTGGCTTGAGTTCCAGACAGTCTAAGCATCGTCAAGAAATATAAATTGGATTTCGCGCCAAAAAGACAAGTAAGCGGAAGCCGCTTGAAAGAGCTAATTATTCAATTATATACGCTGGCTTGAGTTCCAGACAGTTTTAAGCATCGTCAAGGAAATATAAATTGGATTTCGCGCCAAAAAGACAAGTAAGCGGAAGCCGCTTGAAAGAGCTAATTATTCAATTATATACTCTGGCTTGAGTTCCAGACAGTCTAAGCATCGTCAAGGAAATATAAATTGGATTTCGCGCCAAAAAGACAAGTAAGCGGAAGCCGCTTGAAAGAGCTAATTATTCAATTATATACACTGACTTGAGTTCCCGACAGTTTTAAGCATCGTCAAGAAATATAAATTGGAATTCGCGCCAAAAAGACAAGTAAGCGGAAGCCGCTTGAAAGAGCTAATTATTCAATTATATACACTGACTTGAGTTCCCGACAGTTTTAAGCATCGTCAAGAAATATAAATTGGAATTCGCGCCAAAAAGACAAGTAAGCGGAAGCCGCTTGAAAGAGCTAATTATTCAATTATATACACTGACTTGAGTTCCCGACAGTTTTAAGCATCGTCAAGAAATATAAATTGGAATTCGCGCCAAAAAGACAAGTAAGCGGAAGCCGTTTGAAAGAGCTAATTATTCAATTATATACACTGATTTGAGTTCCAGACAGTTTAAGCATCGTCAAGATATATATATTAAATTTCGCGCCAAAAAGAACAAGTAAGCGGGAGCCGCTTAAAAAAGCAAATTATTCAATTATATACACTGATTTGAGTTCCAGACAGTTTTAAGCATCGTCAAGAAATATTTATTAAACTTCGCGCCAAAAAGAACAAGTAAGCGGGAGCCGCTTAAAAAAGCAAATTATTCAATTATATACACTGATTTGAGTTCCAGACAGTTTAAGCATCGTCAAGATATATATATTAAATTTCGCGCCAAAAAGAACAAGTAAGCGGAAGCTGCTTGAGAAAGAAAGACCGGCTGTTCGGCGATGTATATGTGCGAGCTTGATTTCCAAACCAAATAAAGTACTCATGGAAACATTTCATAATATTTTTCCGCGTAAAATGTTGAACTATCACCTTATAGATTAAGATATATATATATATATATATATATATATATATATATATATATATATATATATATATATATATATATATATATATATATATATATATATATATATATATATATATATATATATATATATATATATATATATATATATATATATATATATATATATATATATATATATATATATATATATATATATATATATATATATATATATATATATTTTGCCGCCCAGTGGATTTAAAGCTAACTAAGACCGCATCCTTTGATTGATCAGGAACGTTTAAAGACTAAAGACTGTGATTATCAATGATTTCGTTGCATAATCAAAAAATAAATCGGAGTAAGGAATTGATGCTATTACTGATAGGAAGACATTTATTTGAAAATACTGGGTTGTGAGATTTTTATGGCCTTTAAGAAAAGATTTAAATAAATACATACAATTTAATAGTAATTTCGAGCCTTGTGAATCTGGACGTTTTAGAAAGATCCCATGTAGGTCGAGTGTAAAAAGTTAATTGTGATAAGTGGTCTAAAATAAAAGTTGTGTACTGGTGGAATCGCATTAAAGGATTATCTTCAAATAGTGTGATAGTCAGAGATAGGTCGTAAGCACCGTTTCTCTGATTAATTCACATGACAGGTCCAGTCTGAAATTTGCTAAGGTAAAAGACAGAATCTATATTGTTTTACATATAACGACGTTTACTTTTTTCGTGAGGAGGGTCCAGTTCTTGAAGAAGCTAAATTATTTTGCAGCCATAAGTGAAACTTTTGTCGACTTAATTTTTTTTTTTTGAGATTTGAATTGATTGTTTTTATTTATTTTTGGAAGACTACATTTGTCCCACTTATATATATTTTGATTCTGAACGAACCACAGATATAAATCAACCTTTTTGTTGTTCCTTAAGGTTGAAACGAAGCCAAGCCAAAACACCTTAAAATTCCAAATTTGAGAATCTATTTATTGTTCCTTCTGATAGTATTTGTGTACCTTGTTCAATATTTTGATTTCACGATGTATATGCATGTATATGGAGTTTGTATATATGTATAGATGATTACAATTATAATATATTTTTGTTTACCTGTCGAGAAAGTATGTAATTGTTCCACAGGCAATAAAAAAAAATAGAAAGGCAAATTCAATTTTCTTATATGAATATGTCTATACATATATGTGTATAGGTTCCTTAAACCGCCTTGTACATAAGTAATTTTTTTCCAAATATTATAAACCAGAAGTAAATTGTTACCTCCATACCTTAAGTAACAGGGTCATTCAAGTTGATATGATTTGAATTGTTTCATACAACAAATTATCTAAATTGTGGGAAGGTTTATACCTTTACTGGGTAAATTAAATTCTTTTATTCAATTGAGACCTATAGTTGTTAAACTTTGGGGAATCAATATAATAATTATTTTATAGTTAATGATTGGTTTATTTTTGTTAAATCAATTCCGTTCTGTTCTTTTCCTTCTCATACATATTGGTACCTTTTCTTCAAATAAATACATATAGTTTTTTTTTATTTTATAACTTAATTTTTTTTTCCATACTGATGATTTGCTAATTGTTGTTGAACCATTTACCGAAGGGAAGGGGTTTATTTTGAATAAGATAACTCTATCTTGGCCTTAAATTTTAAAATTAATCGATTTTACTTTCTTGCAACCTTTTTCTTATTATAATTAAAGATAATTTTATACCTAACTCACAAGGTAAATTTTGATTGTTGTTTTCATTTTATTTCAAAGGAGGGGTTTTTATTTGAATAAGATACGTCTATCTTGGTTTTTCTTTTAATTTTAATTTGTTCAAATTTCCTTTTTTTTTTTTTTTCTTGCAACCTCTTCTTCTTTTAATTAAATATAAATTTCATATTTAAATCTTAGAGTAAATTTGATTGTTGTTTTTTTTTTGTTTTTAATTCAAAAAATTCTTTTATCTATATATCATCAGGATCTCGGTCTTCTTGATCTGGTGTACCTTCTTTGAAGTAAAAAATACATATATGTGTCTAGTTTTTAAATTATAATTAGAAATTCTAGTTTGAATAATTTTCCTTGATTTATTTTATCTTGTTGTTATTCCCTTGTTGTTTTCTTGTTTTCTCTTCTTGTTTTATTGTCTGAATAAATGCAGAGATCTATACAGAGCATTTGAGTTTCTTTTATATTTTTTTTTTAATAATTAATTCACAAATGATTTTTACTCCATTTTCAAATATGGACCTATTCAAAGGGTAATAAGTTTTTTTTTAAATATATACATATAGTAATTATTTTGACAAATAATTACACAGTCACCTTACGTATGTAAGGCTCATTCATCCGAATCCTGGACTGTAAATGAGAGACGGCGTATGGTAAGTTTGGACATCTGCGCAGGGGAGAGTTCTCATCAGTCATCAAATTTAATATACTTTATTATTTAATTAATTTTTTTTTACTTTATTTTTAAAACCTTTAACTTGTGACATCCGCCCCGGGCAAATTTAAAACAAAGCAAGATTTATCTTAGCTTAAAAATTAGGGTGTGACAGTTAAAATGGCTGACCCAACGTTGGGCACCTGAATGAGTTGACTGTTGTAATTTACTCGAGCATTAAATAGCTGACCAAAAAGTTGGTTTTGGACTGAGTTGACTGTCGAATTTGGCTCAAATATTTATTTGAGTTCATTTCTATATAAATTCTAACCTTTTTCTTGTTAAGGGAAGAAAATTTTAATCATCGATTGCTTGGTGTTGATCTCTGTTATTTACTGATTTAATTACCTTTAGATACATTACTACTTTTCGATACTCAATTTGGAAGGTGTTTGGCTTAAGTCTGTGGTTCCTTCAAAATTACACTGTGTTTATTATTATTATTATTATTTTTATGTACTGTATTTGTGTTATGCAATTGTCTTGTATCTTTTTCAGTTTTGGCTTGGTTTCCTTGTGTTTTGACAGTGAGTAATACCACTGAAAAAATATTTTGGCAATTTTTACAGTTAAACTTAATTTTTTTTATTTTTGTGTGTGAAAAATTTTATTGGAATTTAATATGGATTCTTTATTGCATACTCTCATCGGAGGTATAGAAGCAATAAATGCAGTAACTTTCGAAATTCATTGCGTTTTTGTCAAATTGTTACAAAAAAAAGAAAAAAGAGCTTAAAATCCGTTACGCGTGCAAGCGGGAAAATATTTATAGTTAAAATGATAATATTGCATCTTCAAAAGAGATAATTATTGATATTAAAAAGGGAAAATGTCTTTATGCAAAGGAGGCGTCGGAGAATCGAATTATCACAGAAATTGTAGGCGAACTGTCCCAGTATTGTAGCAACCGTTTTCCTTACTAGTTCCGTTTATTTCCGCCTGTTGAATTTGGTCATGTGACCGCTGGTGAGCCGTGTTAATGTATCAAGTAACCTTGGATGTCTGGGTGACGTAAATTGTAGTTCGATATAGATCTGTATAGATCCATCGGTTTAATCGGGTGAATTATTTGAGTTGCTTTATTTTAATTATTAGTGCGTAACATCGGACGTTGAATTAATAAATAGCATATTGAATATTGTCCTTTAATTATTGTGTTAGGTACCAGTAACTGATTTAACAAATGAATTTATTTATTTATTTGTAGTGAGTACTTGCTAGGGTACATAGACAAAGCAGTTTTATACGATTGTTTTGACAATTTAGTTGTTATAGGAATCTGTTTAATAATATAATTTCACTTCTATAAAATTATTTATTTAATTATTTGTATACAACGTATAGGTATAGCAAGTCAGGTCGTTACAAAGGAGAATGTACCATGTTACTGATAATTGTCAGGGAGTATTATTTTTCAGCAAGACATCGTCAACATAACTGTTTGAATCCTATGTTGATAAATTGTCAGAATTACCCCCATCCTTGAGTGGAAATACTAAGAAAGTGTTATTTTCGGCGATCGTCAGCAGTTTTGAATTGAAATCATATTGGTCATGTTGGTTGACAATTGTAAAGTTGAGATTTTGCCAATTAGAATGCTGGAGCATATTTTCTTCCAAACTATTTCCTTGTTTCTTAAAATCTTGTGTATTGGAGAGGATCTCCAATAATGTTTATTTACTCCGTGATGTCGATTCTGGTTATTCGGCAAGATACCATGTTCAGGATATCCTTAAAAGTGATTAGATATTTAGTGGTGTAATTGCAGATGATGGTCTAAGGTGTTTTCCTCGTCGAATCTAATTGAATTTTGAATATTGTTGTAGTGATAGTAAGACTGTGAGATTACAATAGAATGACTGTATGTTCTTGTGCACGTGATAGAATGATTTTGTATGTAGGGTATGTCCGTCTTTTGGATTTGGTTGGGAGATCGCCTGGATTGTCGGATGTAATATACCAAGTGTTGTTTCAGTTATAAGTATGTGTTTTGTTTTGTCGATTTTTCTATAAGCATGTCTGATTTGTAAACTCGATGTCATCTTTCCTCTGTTATCTTTTCAGGATAAAGCTAGAAATTTTTTTTTTCTATTTCATGTTTCTGTATTGTTACACGGAGGCGTATGTTTCGCTGGTATTTATATACATGAGGAGACATCGCTGGTTCCGTGGGTCTGTTTCCGAAAATTTTTTTTCCCATCCACATAAATTTTATGTATTATTGTTACGGGAGTGTTGATTTTGACTGTTACTTATGTAAATGTCCTTAGTCGCACCGGTCCCCGTGTTATATATTATTTGTATATATATTTACGGTGGTGGATGGTATCTCTGGTATATATATACATGTTGATACTGTCGCCCGATCCGTGTGTATTTATAAATGCTTATTGTATGTATTCTTATGCGATGGCGTATAAAAATCACTGGTACATATGTACATGTTGATCTTATCGCCCGATTCGTGTTTTATAATTGTTATTTATATGATGTGGCGGTTCTTCCGTGTAGATATTGTTGTATGTTTATGTATATATTCATGGTTTTACCATGGCATGAGGAAACTCATGGCAATGTTCTTGGTATAGAGACATTGGGCAATCGTCAGTGGTACCGCTGAGATTGCACGGGAATGATTTTTCCGATTCATAGTCGAATGACATGATGAAAAATATTCCCGGGTTTTGCGTGATAGCCTGGGACGGCTTATAAAGGTCCTAGGTCTCCCACGATAGTGACTGTAGCCAGCTTATAATGGTTAGTTCTTTCCGTCTGTGTCAGCGGAATTGGACACTTTTGTTAAAGGGAAACAAATTTGAATTGATCCCGTTTTATTGTGTATCTTGTAAGTGAACCGTGAAAAGGATTTTCCTGGAGGCTTTTTCTGTCTGATCTAGCAAAGGGTTTCTTTTGGTCATGGTCACTTATTGTCCTGTCCTTGTAAAGTCGTGTTTCTGTGTTCCACAGTTTTTTGTATCTGATCTTCATTTGAAGCGATTGTGGACACAGATAGTCGATGGTATAATATTCCTTCAGAATGTTTATTGTCTTCTATGTTTTATGTGCAATTTTTGTTGTTTTGGCCTTTGATCTTCTATTGCTGGAGAACTAAATTTCTGACGTTGTTGTTTAAATTGTCCGTCCGTCCGTCAAATTATGATACAAATTGTTATATGTTTTTGTGTATGTATAATTTATATGTCTTATTATTATTTATATGTTATTGTTATTCCATGTTATATTATTTATATTTTATTGTTATTCTCAAACTATTACCTTTCTATTATCTCGATTTATCGAGTTGTCTGTTATTTAACTCATGTTTCCAATGAAGTATGCTTATTTTACTTGAGAGAATTCGTGACATCGAGACTCGGATCTAGACATGTTTTGTTTTGTTTTGTTTTGTTTGGTTGTTTTCTTGTGGATTGATTGCATATTTATTGTTATTGTTTGGTTGTTTCGGATATTGGTGAAAAAATTTTTTTGATAGGCCATAATTGAAAAAAAAAAAATAAAATATTGGGAATATTTAATTTTTTTTAAGCGGCTTGTCGGGGAATGTCGCGTGTCGAAAATCACACGACAAAGGTTCTGAGCGAAGCCAGGTATTTTTGCTAAGGAATGAATAAGTTTAGTACATGTCTCATGTCAAAAAGAACACCACAATTTGTTTTGAACAAATCCGCGTATTTCTACTAAGAACTAGGTAATTTTTCATACAAATTGGCATGATGATGATGATTAGTTTGTGACGTCACGATCGAAGTCGAGTGGGGATATGCTATACTTTTTTTTCACTTCTCTAAAAGTTTATACTTGATACTCCCTCTAGTAAATAAACAGCGTTGCTATCTCTTTCCCTCAGTATAATCGCGTATGTTGTCATCTTTCTCTGTTTACATATAGCCGAATACGTATCAACTACATAAGACAATTATCTATTATGTATGACGTCTTTTTAGGGTGTCCACACTATTACTCAATCTTCGCCTAGTGGAACGTATAGTTGAAAAATTCCTTTTTAAAGAAAAAGTTTTATAAGTATAGAATATTATTTCAGTGTTATATATTTCCAAATGGTTGGATTCACATTGTTAAGTTTTTGTTGAAGTGTGAGGTGATACATAGCAGAAGTAAAAATAAAATTAAATATAGTATTTGGAAGAAGATCTTGTATGAGGAAAGAATTATGGTTGATATTGAAATACACTATTATTAATTACTGGTTTTCCTAGCATCATTGATTTTGGGTAAAGAATTAGTTGGTTAAGTATAAAGAAAAGGTAGAATTGAGGATAAGTTCATTTTATTGACTCACGTTTTTATATAACTTTTTTAATAAACTTCCCTATCCTAATGAAAAGTTATAATAATAGCATTGAAAGACTTGTGAGTTGAGTATGAAGTTTTCCGAAATCTTAGTAAGTTAGGAGAGTTAGGAAATGTTTTTATTCCTTTCTATTTTCATGCGTATAGGCAACGAATTCATCATTGAACAATCTTGGGTTTTTCATTTTTGTTAAATAATGGTCACCAAAATTTACTTTCGTAAAAATAATTATTAAAAATCCTAAAAAGATGATCTGGCTACACCCTTATATACTAAGTACATAAGCCGCGTTGACTGGCTTATGTACCTACAATTAGCGAGCGAACTCCAAGTTGAAAAATTCAGGCGGGTCGGCAGTAATTGTGCCGCCTAAACCTATAACATCTATCTTTGAAAATTCGTAGCGTCTCTAATTTAGGCGTTAGAACAGTTTCGTTTTCAATCTCAGAATCATGTAGGGATTGTGGATGTTTTGTGATTTAAGGAAAAAATAATATTTTTTTTTTTCATACGATTCCATTGATTTAGCGCTCCGAAAATCCGCGAAATAACCTTCTCTAGGAGCGTATTCAGAGGGACTGAAAGCCTCTCTGACTTACGCACACACTCACAGATTGCTAATACCGAACTTATAAATATGACTACTCACGAAGCAGTAAGTCAGTTTTATTTTCATTCTCAAAGTAAATTCTTTAAAAAAAAAACTTGTCTTTGCAAACGAATTATCACGTGAGTCTCGCATATAAAACATTTTCCCCGGTTTCGGACGCCGGATTTTATTTATTTTTTTTTTACAAGAAAAAATAATAGAGTTTTTTTTTTAACAAGGCGATTAGATATTTTTTTTTAAGAAAAATGTGCAAATTTAAATAAGGATGTATCGGATCTCTGCATTGTATTTAATAATATTCTTTTATTTTTTTTTTTTTTTTAAAAAATTAAAATTCGTTTTTCATTAAAATTGTCGAACTATCTTTTCGGTATTTAGAAGCGTTGATTTTGGCTAAAAGAAAAGGAATGGAAGGAATTAAGTCTTTAACGTTGCAAAGTATAAAACAGAAAAGAACAAGTAAGCGGAAGCCGCTTGAAAGAGCTAATTATTCAATTATACTCTGGCTTGAGTTCCAGACAGTCTAAGCATCGTCAAGAAATATAAATTGGATTTCGCGCCAAAAAGACAAGTAAGCGGAAGCCGCTTGAAAGAGCTAATTATTCAATTATATACGCTGGCTTGAGTTCCAGACAGTTTTAAGCATCGTCAAGGAAATATAAATTGGATTTCGCGCCAAAAAGACAAGTAAGCGGAAGCCGCTTGAAAGAGCTAATTATTCAATTATATACTCTGGCTTGAGTTCCAGACAGTCTAAGCATCGTCAAGAAATATAAATTGGATTTCGCGCCAAAAAGACAAGTAAGCGGAAGCCGCTTGAAAGAGCTAATTATTCAATTATATACGCTGGCTTGAGTTCCAGACGGTTTTAAGCATCGTCAAGGAAATATAAATTGGATTTCGCGCCAAAAAGACAAGTAAGCGGAAGCCGCTTGAAAGAGCTAATTATTCAATTATATACACTGACTTGAGTTCCCGACAGTTTTAAGCATCGTCAAGAAATATAAATTGGAATTCGCGCCAAAAAGACAAGTAAGCGGAAGCCGCTTGAAAGAGCTAATTATTCAATTATATACACTGACTTGAGTTCCCGACAGTTTTAAGCATCGTCAAGAAATATAAATTGGAATTCGCGCCAAAAAGACAAGTAAGCGGAAGCCGCTTGAAAGAGCTAATTATTCAATTATATACACTGACTTGAGTTCCCGACAGTTTTAAGCATCGTCAAGAAATATAAATTGGAATTCGCGCCAAAAAGACAAGTAAGCGGAAGCCGTTTGAAAGAGCAAATTATTCAATTATATACACTGATTTGAGTTCCAGACAGTTTAAGCATCGTCAAGATATATATATTAAATTTCGCGCCAAAAAGAACAAGTAAGCGGGAGCCGCTTAAAAAAGCAAATTATTCAATTATATACACTGATTTGAGTTCCAGACAGTTTTAAGCATCGTCAAGAAATATTTATTAAACTTCGCGCCAAAAAGAACAAGTAAGCGGGAGCCGCTTAAAAAAGCAAATTATTCAATTATATACACTGATTTGAGTTCCAGACAGTTTAAGCATCGTCAAGATATATATATTAAATTTCGCGCCAAAAAGAACAAGTAAGCGGAAGCTGCTTGAGAAAGAAAGACCGGCTGTTCGGCGATGTATATGTGCGAGCTTGATTTCCAAACCAAATAAAGTACTCATGGAAACATTTCATAATATTTTTCCGCGTAAAATGTTGAACTATCACCTTATAGATTAAGATATATATATATATATATATATATATATATATATATATATATATATATATATATATATATATATATATATATATATATATATATATATATATATATATATATATATATATATATATATATATATATATATATATATATATATATATATTTTGCCGCCCAGTGGATTTAAAGCTAACTAAGACCGCATCCTTTGATTGATCAGGAACGTTTAAAGACTAAAGACTGTGATTATCAATGATTTCGTTGTATAATCAAAAAATAAATCGGAGTAAGGAATTGATGCTATTACTGATAGGAAGACATTTATTCGAAAATACTGGGTTGTGAGATTTTTATGGCCTTTAAGAAAAGATTTAAATAAATACATACAATTTAATAGTAATTTCGAGCCTTGTGAATCTGGACGTTTTAGAAAGATCCCATGTAGGTCGAGTGTAAAAAGTTAATTGTGATAAGTGGTCTAAAATAAAAGTTGTGTACTGGTGGAATCGCATTAAAGGATTATCTTCAAATAGTGTGATAGTCAGAGATAGGTCGTAAGCACCGTTTCTCTGATTAATTCACATGACAGGTCCAGTCTGAAATTTGCTAAGGTAAAAGACAGAATCTATATTGTTTTACATATAACGACGTTTACTTTTTTCGTGAGGAGGGTCCAGTTCTTGAAGAAGCTAAATTATTTTGCAGCCATAAGTGAAACTTTTGTCGACTTAATTTTTTTTTTTTGAGATTTGAATTGATTGTTTTTATTTATTTTTGGAAGACTACATTTGTCCCACTTATATATATTTTGATTCTGAACGAACCACAGATATAAATCAACCTTTTTGTTGTTCCTTAAGGTTGAAACGAAGCCAAGCCAAAACACCTTAAAATTCCAAATTTGAGAATCTATTTATTGTTCCTTCTGATAGTATTTGTGTACCTTGTTCAATATTTTGATTTCACGATGTATATGCATGTATATGGAGTTTGTATATATGTATAGATGATTACAATTATAATATATTTTTGTTTACCTGTCGAGAAAGTATGTAATTGTTCCACAGGCATTAAAAAAAAAAAAATAGAAAGGCAAATTCAATTTTCTTATATGAATATGTCTATACATATATGTGTATAGGTTCCTTAAACCGCCTTGTACATAAGTAATTTTTTTCCAAATATTATAAACCAGAAGTAAATTGTTACCTCCATACCTTAAGTAACAGGGTCATTCAAGTTGATATGATTTGAATTGTTTCATACAACAAATTATCTAAATTGTGGGAAGGTTTATACCTTTACTGGGTAAATTAAATTCTTTTATTCAATTGAGACCTATAGTTGTTAAACTTTGGGGAATCAATATAATAATTATTTTATAGTTAATGATTGGTTTATTTTTGTTAAATCAATTCCGTTCTGTTCTTTTCCTTCTCATACATATTGGTACCTTTTCTTCAAATAAATACATATAGTTTTTTTTTATTTTATAACTTAATTTTTTTTTCCATACTGATGATTTGCTAATTGTTGTTGAACCATTTACCGAAGGGAAGGGGTTTATTTTGAATAAGATAACTCTATCTTGGCCTTAAATTTTAAAATTAATCGATTTTACTTTCTTGCAACCTTTTTCTTATTATAATTAAAGATAATTTTATACCTAACTCACAAGGTAAATTTTGATTGTTGTTTTCATTTTATTTCAAAGGAGGGGTTTTTATTTGAATAAGATACGTCTATCTTGGTTTTTCTTTTAATTTTAATTTGTTCAAATTTCCTTTTTTTTTTTTTTCTTGCAACCTCTTCTTCTTTTAATTAAATATAAATTTCATATTTAAATCTTAGAGTAAATTTGATTGTTGTTTTTTTTTTGTTTTTAATTCAAAAAATTCTTTTATCTATATATCATCAGGATCTCGGTCTTCTTGATCTGGTGTACCTTCTTTGAAGTAAAAAATACATATATGTGTCTAGTTTTTAAATTATAATTAGAAATTCTAGTTTGAATAATTTTCCTTGATTTATTTTATCTTGTTGTTATTCCCTTGTTGTTTTCTTGTTTTCTCTTCTTGTTTTATTGTCTGAATAAATGCAGAGATCTATACAGAGCATTTGAGTTTCTTTTATATTTTTTTTTTAATAATTAATTCACAAATGATTTTTACTCCATTTTCAAATATGGACCTATTCAAAGGGTAATAAGTTTTTTTTTAAATATATACATATAGTAATTATTTTGACAAATAATTACACAGTCACCTTACGTATGTAAGGCTCATTCATCCGAATCCTGGACTGTAAATGAGAGACGGCGTATGGTAAGTTTGGACATCTGCGCAGGGGAGAGTTCTCATCAGTCATCAAATTTAATATACTTTATTATTTAATTAATTTTTTTTTACTTTATTTTTAAAACCTTTAACTTGTGACATCCGCCCCGGGCAAATTTAAAACAAAGCAAGATTTATCTTAGCTTAAAAATTAGGGTGTGACAAAATATATTATAGTTGGTGAATTGTGATTTATATAAAAATATATAATAAAAAAAGTAGTCTCGCAAAAATAATAGATAATAATAATAATTAAAATTTATAAAGCGCCGTTTAGTGATACAAGATCACTCCAAGGGCGCTGTAGCTTATTTGTTGGCTCTACGAAACAAGGCAGTCTTAAGAAGTTTACCGAAGGAGTCTATACTCTGAGCTCCACGTATGTCAAGAGGCAATTTATTCCATTTTAAAGGACCGTTCACACTAAAACCGCGATTATAGTAAGCTGCCTTATTGACTCTGTCCAATTCTTTTAAGGAGTTGGTACTCTGTGATCCAGACGATTTTAGCGTACGCTGCCTCCCTGATGGAACATTCCTTTGGCACAGTTCCTGAATGTAGTGTAGGGCCAAGTCGTTTAGAGCCTTAAACACCATCAGGCATACCTTATAGTCTACTCGTTCTGGACATCTCAACCAGTGCAGTTCGTTAAGAAGAGGTGTTATGTGACATCTTTTGTCGGCTCCATATATCAACCTCGCAGCTGCGTTGAAAATTATTTGTAATCTATCAATCTGATACTTTGGCAAACCCACATTTAGCATAACAGTAATTCAGCCGTGACACCACAAATGCATTAATAAGCATTTTAGCTTCAGATGAAAGATACAAGAGCTAACAGTTTTTGAGAATTGCAAGTCCAGCGACAGTTTGTTGTCTATAGTTTGTTGCCTAGAAATTTGATGGTATTCGATGGTGTAATTTTTTCTCCATTTATGATAACCGGAGTATTTTCAATGAGATGCTGTCGTCGCGGTGAAACTACCCACATATACTCGGTTTTCGTTGGGTTTAATTTTAGCTTGTCGAGCGACATCCAGGCAGCAATTTTTCCAATGCAACCAACGGTATCATTCACAAGACAATCCCTATTTTCAGCAGTGCAGAATTTCACAATGAGGCGATCGTCAGCATAAGCATATGAATCAAAACCGTTATGCATTAAATACTGAATAGTATTGAATGCACATAAAAACTTGAACATTACGCCGGCCTTCGTGGCACAGTTGGTTGGGTATCTGACTGCTGATCCAAGGGTCCCGAGTTCGATTCCCGGTGGAGACACAGTTTTTAATTGTGTTTTCAGTCTGGATCTACATATGAGATGATTAATAAAGAAAGTCTCCAGAATGTGGCAACTTGTTATTGGGTGCGTGTTAAATAATTATTTGACATAGTACCTGTTAGTTGCCCGAGAAGCTACATAAATAACCAACTGAAAAGGCGAAACGGCAATCGACGTTAAAATAATATATTGTATGTAGAATCTAAAATATAGTGTTATATTTTTAATTGAAATGAGATCGCTAAGAAGAATCTGCAATAGAACGATGTATGACAGGGTAAGAAATGAGAACATAAGGAAAGAATGTAAGATGAAGAAAGATATACACACTGAGATGGTTTGGCCACATGGGTAGAATGAATGAGGAACGCCTGACGAAGAAAATATACAATGCGGATAGGAATGGATTGAGAGGCCGGGGCCGCCCAAGAAAGGGATGGCACGACCATGTGAACGATATTCTGAAAGACGGAAATGTTAGAAGCATGTACAATAGACAAACATGTATGAGACGATGCATGAATGTTGACGACGCGATGAATGTGTGCCAGGATAGAAAGATATGGCGTTCGGTTCTCCTCTGCCTACCCCGTAAGGGACATGGCGTGATGGTATGTATGTATTTTTAATTGAATGAAAAATAATATAGGTAGGTATAATTTTCGCCAAACGTGCAAATCGCCCCTCTTCTCGGCTAAAAGTTCAAGATGTTTAGCTACAACTATATCTTCATAATTGTTCCAGAATATTCTGCAATGCCACACATGGAAAAAAAATATTATCTGGTGAAATTCGTTTATAAATTCTAGTAGGTTATATTTGAGGTGTAAGAGAGATAAACTTTGGGTAAGTTATCAATACCTATATAATTTTGTCATTTCGAAATAATATTATATTCGAAAACGAAGTGAAAAGATTTCAACTCGAAATTATCATCGACGCGAAATAATGGTATTGTCTGAGCTGGTCGACGGTCTCATTGTGCGGTCAGGGGGGGTGGGAGAAGATTTCAATCGTACTTAACGAAACAAATACAAAATAAAAAATAAAACTCCCGAGAGAATAAATCAAATTTTTGCTTAAAAAGTTACAATTTGAATGGAGGAGAAGAAGAGCGGGTGGCGGCGGCAGACAGACAATAGAGTCAGTGAGTCTCCGCTTTGAATATTGTCAAATCAGTCGAATTTCAACATCGTCTACTTTCAACACCCAGCGTCTACTTTCGCCACCTCTTTAACCTCTTAAATTAGGGTTGTCACAACTTACATCAACTAGTATGGGACGTTTTAACACTTTCGATGTCCAAAACTCATTAGCACATTCTACGCCGAAACGCAGCGTTTAAGTAGGGACACACCGGCTGAATGCGCATAATTATAAAATACACACTTGACTCTCTCTAAATTTGGTGACCAATAATTATCATAGTCCAATGAACATGAAATTGAAAGATCTTTAGTGAATAAGTTTGAAAAACTACAATAAACCTCAATTTATAATGCCACTACTTACTCAGAACCGATTACGCCTAGTAAGGTGAAATATAAGAACATATAAGGGTAAAGAAATAAATAAAGCAATAAATAAATAAAAATACTAATATTAATAAATAAATAATTAAAAAAATAACATATATTTTCGACGTGGCTTTTCCAAATTCTAGTAATATTATAAAAACTTTTGATGAAAAAATTAGAAAATACACCGCTTTAGGTAACGAGATTAAAAGACTTTGGCATTCTCGTAAAATAATAATATTACCGTTCATTATTTCAGCGACTGGCATTATTCCAAAATCGTTAATCCGTGATTTAGAAATTATAAATTTATCGAAAAAGTTAATAATAAAAATGCAAAAAACGGTAATAATTAATACATGTAGAATCGTTAAAGATTTTTTAATCGTTAATATTCGAGAATCAGTAGGGTTGTTAGGTAGTATAGAGGATTCCTCAGAGCCTAATCCTTTGATATTTTAAGTATCTGGATGGGTGAACTATTCCCAATTGAAAGCTTGATGATGCGTTTGTTGCATTTTATTTTGCTCTTTTATATAATTTACAATTTACAAATTGATCTGCTAATTCTTTTGAGGAAGTGTATAATGGTAATAAAAATAATTGAGTGTTATTATTTGTAGTGGTTAAATTTTATTAATATCATTAGTATTCTAAATCGGCCAGCTCCGTAAAAATATACGTCTCTGTACTAGAATATTAAGAATATTTGTATATTGTGTAGTAGGTAGGTACTAACCATTTCAGTTTGCGGGTTAAAAAATGCTGTGTTTTTTTATCGCAAAGCGCAAACAAATAAAATATCACAAATTATTACTTAAATTAAGAAGAACAAAAGGTTAAATAATGGATTATTCAAAGTATTTGTAATGTTTCCGCTCAGTATTCATATTTTGAGATTGTTTATAACTCTCCACTACTATGGAATAGTGGAGAGTCATTATTTCACAATTTTTAAGAGTATTTTTTTAAGTTATATCTATAATAAAAAGTAAAGACTTTTTGTTTCTACATTAATTTAATTGAGCGCGATAGGCCTATTTCGCCTTGTTAGGGCATTAACTAGCTTATGACTATTTTGACAAATTTTACTTATAGATTAATTACATATGTAGGAGGAACTTACAGGTTCTTGTGATTGGTCATTTAAAACTATTGATATTATACAATGCAAAAAAGAAATAAATTTACTTTACTCTGGTTGGTTGAGACTATTTATTTTTTTGACCAATCCCTATTTAGATAATTAGTGAAATTGAATATAATGAATTGATTTATGGTAATGGCTGGTTTTTTAGGTGTAACGGTACATGGTATTGTGTTCTTTAAATTAATGTAGAATCAAAAAGTCTTTACTTTTTATTATAGATATAACTTATAATGGAATTCTACCAAATAAAAACTTCATCGATAATTAAGTATTTTTTTACATCAATTTCTCAATGGGGATCATGTAAAGAGTGCATACTTTGAGTTTCGTTGTGATAATTTTGTGTGTATGCCGATTGCCGTACACAAATATGAAAATTTGTGTCCTCTGTACAGATCAAACTAAAAGGCCGATGAACTTAATATTGATATCATATGTGTGAAGTACATAAACTAAGACTGATTAGTTTTCCATAGACAACGGTTCATTTTTTCTCAATGATTTCATCTGTTAAAACTGAAAAAATTCTCTCACGACCAGGAAATTTGAGATATTTTAATTTTGTTTATACAATTTAAACATCTTTAAAAAACTTCACAAAATTGCATTCAAAGTTGGTCAGCGTTAAAAGAAAAAGATACAACCGTTTGAAAAATTATTTTCATAAGATAATATATTTTTGTATGAAAAATATATATAACAAGAGAAATTTTTTATGTTTGGCAATGTTTAGTTATTTGATTTCATATTGATATTAGAGTGTAATATTACCAGGGAAGCTTCACTGTGTAGTGGATGATTTAGCGTTGGTAACAACCCACATCTTTTTGTAATTATTTTGTTTTCTTATTTATAATAATTTTCGACTTTGTCTTTACGTGCTTTGTCGAAATTGTCAAAAAATGAGGCGCAAAGATCCAATACGGTGGATGTCCCATATATACACGTGACGTGTGACAACCCTGTCTATATCCCTCCTATTTTATCACGTAACAAATCTCGTAAAAGAGTACACCATAACTCTCTTTAACGATACGTCTTAAGCGCTCCAAATTGAAACGCGGAACTCGGAGTCGTTTTCAAAATGCGCCCTTGATGGTTATTCGAAAGCTACTCAATATATTATTTTAAGGTTAAGCTATTTATAATCAAATCAATAGTC
Source organism: Molanna angustata (assembly GCA_963576475.1). NCBI lineage: Eukaryota > Metazoa > Arthropoda > Insecta > Trichoptera > Molannidae > Molanna > Molanna angustata. The sequence continues at coordinate 4,557,322 of OY754985.1, read as the reverse complement.
AAACGAATAAGAATAGGATATACTGCACCTGATAATGAAAGAAAAAAATGAGAGTAGCCACGGTGAGTGTAAGAGTCAGATGCCTTGGCTGAAAAGCATAAGGGTATGAACTGGAGTTCGCAGAGTGGAAGAGCTATTCCGCTCAAAACAGAGATGCCTATGCCAGAGTGGTAACCAATATCGGGGGGACCTAACATGATACAAAGAGAAGAGAAAGAAAATGATTGAATTGTAAACAATAGTATACTCTCCACCAATATATCAAAGTGTCTATTTTTCTTTCTCAATGTATGACGGTCTTGAGTAGATCGAAGGGCTTTGGTGATTGTAGATCATGTAGTAGACTTGACAATGTCACTCCTTCCGGTCGCATATTTTATCCTCCACGCTTCTTATTACGATGAACTTTTCGAGGTTATCGAGAGTCCTCCTGGTACTGAAGGATGCACTGTAAACAATTTGACAAAGACAATCCATTATCTTTGGTTAATTTAATATGGACACATTTATTTTCATAGCAGTTCACGATATTCGTAACAATCTCCGCCAAAACGTCATTTCTAAGCAATCAATTTTCTTTATGACTCTCTTAGGTTGGGTTGTTTCAACAAAAGTATCGGTAACAGTACAGTTAAAAAACTCTGATTAAATAAAATTGTGTCGTTTGACAGCATTCGATTTCAATCAAACAACCACAAGTATTGAACAATTTTAAGAAATCAAAGTATTTTATAATAATTTTACTTTAATCTTTGCTCGAGATACACAGCTTTAGGCTGGGTTGTTTCAACAAAAGTATCGGTAATAGTATAAATAAAATACTTTGATTACATGAAATTTTTCAAAATTGCATCGATTGATGGCAATATATCGAAAGATCAAAATAATATCGATTGATTTTATTTTGATCTTTGTTCGAGGAACACAGCCTTTAGTTTATGTTTTTCCGTTTAATTATAGGTACGTAGCAATTGTAACTGTTTTTTAAGATCAAAATTGTTACAGAATGCTACATAAGCTAGCAGTAACACACCACGGAAAGGAGAATGCTGAATTATTCATTAAGAGATAGGAAAACAAACCTGTGGGTTTAGAGTAAACCAGTCAGTCACTGATGTTGTCTAAAGGGTTTCCAACAAGAAGTGGAGTTAGGCAGGGCATGTCGCCCGTACGACAGACTCCAGATCGACCAAAAAAAGTGCTGGAATGGTGACTTAGAACTTGCAGAAGATGCGTTGGACGTCCTCAAACAAGTTAGGCTGACGATTTATGGCGGATGGCTGGAGTCGGTTGGATGTGTACTGTACAGGATAGAGAGCTGTGGAAGTATTAAGGGGAGGCCTTTCATATGCATTTCTCATACTGGACGAAAGGAAAGAAAAGATCAAATTTAATGAAAAACGCTTTTAAGGTTGATTTTGCAAAATCGGCGCTATTAAAATAGTCATGCAACAATGATAATAATAAAAAATCTTCTAGTACCTTCTGTGTATTTAATCTCCTGTTGATTTATTAGTTTCGATAAATTTAAATGACATCTTTCGCACCGTTATTTCTTACTTGTATATCTTATTTTCTTCTCGATTTTAGAGCGGTGGTAGTAACAATAATTACGAGCGTCTTCTTCTTATTCTTCTCTCCCTTTAATTTACGTCGCTGAGAGGGAGGGAGACTGCGATACATGGAGGAAGGGAGACAGAGCAAAGGAGATTTCTCATCATCTCAAAAATGTCGCTTTGTTCGTTAGTGTAATGAAATATTTATTTATTGGGATAATATTTACTTGGAAGGCGACACCTTTCTTCCAGTTCTGCTCTGATATTTACATCGACGGGACCGGACTAAAAATACAGTTTTTTAATATAAAATATACAATGAACTGTGTCAATAGAAAGAGTTACCAAGAGCCTTATTCCCGTTCACGTTTAATATTTTGCGATAAGTTTTCGCTAATCTTTCACAGAATGTAAAGTGAAAGTTACGTATCAGGAGCTGTCATTCATAACTATATACTCTGTGAAACAAACGAATGTGTGTCGCTTTATGTCTTTACACAAAACTTAACATCACATCGATCTTCTTCTTGGCCACAATCCTAGGATTGGTCTGCACTAAACACTCGATCTTTCCACTTAACTCTATCGTCCGCCAGTCTCTTCATCTCTTTGTAACTGCTACAGCGCATGTCACCGATTATCTGGTCTATATAGTTGTTTCTGGGGCGACCTCTACAGTTACCCCCATCAATCATTCCTTCGACGATCGTAAAAAGCAGGCCTGGGTGCCGGATGTTGTGGCCTATCCAAGTTGTTCTCTGTCGGGCAATTCTTTTCATTATTTGCCTTGTCTCTCCAACCCTACTTTTACCTCGTCGTTGCTGATATGTTCTGACCAGTGAACTTTAGCCATGCGTCTGTAGCACCACATCTCAAACGCAGACATACGTCCCGTTTCGCGTTGGCTGATTGTCCATGTTTCACAGCCATATAGCAGTACACTCCAGACAAGAGTCTTGATCAAATTTTTACTAATTTTGATGGAAATATTAGGGGATTCAAAAATTGTTGATCTTTTATTGAAGGCGACTCTTTCTTGGTGGATTTTGCTTTTGATGTCTGCTGTTAAACGTCCGTCTTGAGATATTCTGCTTCCCAGATATACAAACTCTTTCAACTGTTTAATTTCGATGCCCCCCAGAACAATATTTGCGGTGTATTCCTCCCTTCCAGCAACCATGCATTTTGTTTTGTCCTTATTTATCCTCATGTTGTAATCGCTTGTTAGGATGCCTTCCATCTTTCTGAGAGCCTCATTTAATTCTTTCTCTGTTTCTCCTAGCATTGCAATATCGTCTGCATACCTTATCATGTCTATTTTTTGTCCCTGAATTTTAACACCATGCCAATCTCCCATTTCTTCTCTCAGCTCATCGATAGCCTGTTGTATGTAACAATTAAATAAAGCTGGAGACATAGAACATCCCTGTCTCACTTCCTGGCCCACAGTTGCCTCGGCTCTGCTTTCTCCTGCTGACCTCGATATGCCGCATAAAACATTGCGAATAAATTCAACTGTCGAATACCATACGTATTTCGCTCCAATTAGAATACTGCGTTACGAACGGCGAACGGAGGTTTTATCGACATAATGCGCGGAAGTTTACGCGGGCTAGTGTCAGCGGAAAACAGAATAACGATCTGCTATAAGAAACTATTATTTGTTTTAATAAAAATCACACACACACTTCCGTCAAGACCATTCTCATCCGACACACTCTTCTGTCAAAAACTTTATCTTTCATTTTTCACTAACGCAACTTTCAAATATTCACATACGTTCTCTGTAGTTCCTAATATCATCTTCATAGATTGCATATTGTGTTTTGAGCAGGAGTGCAGCTAACGAAATCAATCGTGGCATGATTCGAACTCGTGACCACTGGATTACAAACCCAACGCGCTAACCACCCATCTAAACTTTATCATTATTTTTTATTGATTTAAGTTTTGGGAACAACATTAGTTACAGAATACGAAATCAAGTTCAAACGACCTTAATTTTAAAATTTTGAACGTTCCTATGTAAGTTCATAAAGTTACAGAATTTGACGTATTATGCTTTCTATGTGCACCGCGCACATCGCAGTCTCCCTTTTTCGACTGATCGTACTACACAATAAGAAATACAGGGTGTCTCAAAAGGAAAGGAAATAATGTAAGCCGTGTATCGAAAAAATGTTTATTAATTATTAAAGTACACATGCAGTTTTGGAATTTATTTCTTAAAAATAATATCGTCCAAATGTAGACCCTCGCGTTCGCAGCACTCATTTAATCCAACAGTAAAATTACTTATGACAGCTCGGCAGGTGGACTCAGTGATGGCTACCATTTCGTGACCGGATATCTTCTTTCAAATGCGCCAGGGAAGTCGGTTTACTGGCGTAAACTTTAGATTTATAATAACCCCATAGGAAAAAGACCAATTTATGTCACCTCTCCTGGAGATCAACTAGCCTGGGAAAATTTCACCAACTCGTGGCAGAGATGTATTGGTCGTGTGTGACGTTGCTCCGTCCTGCTGGAACCATGTTCTTTGGTTATAGCCAGGAAAGTTTTGCAGTTCAGGCACCAAGAAGTCGTCTAACATCTCCACATAACGCTCTGAATACAAATATAAACTTTCTTTTGAGACACCTTATATGTATATCCCTGTAAAATTTTATATTTTTTCGTTATATTTAGAATAAAATATTTGGGTAAGATTCAAAATTTTCCAATAATACAGGTTGAGTGTGGTAAATAATACTTAAAAATATTTCATAGATGTTCATAAATTATTAACGTTCTTACATTAAATTTATTTTTAGAGAAAATTTTATCTTAATCCACCAGCCGAGAGCCGTCTTTATTTTTACCATTTTCAGAAATGTTAACAAAAAAAATATAATAATCGGCGCAGGAAAGGTTAGTACTTGGTACGTAATAAAACTCTGCGCCGTTTAATAATGTTTACTGAAATTGTAAAGATTAAATTAAAAGATACGAAAAAAATATAAAAAAAGGAATTAAAAGAAATGAGAATTGTAAGAAATAAATATTATATGGTTTTATTTAACTAGATTCATGTTACACATGAGATCCAACTGTCGATAGCGATAGTGTGTCTAGTTGAAGAATAAGTACCAAACTATAAAACCATAAATCCAAATTATTGAATATTTTAAGATATTTTGTTTTCTATACAACATATTTAGGTATGTATGTCAGGATAGGATAGTATGGAGGTCAGTCTATTTTTCCTACCCGGAATATGAAAACAGCATGAAGTATGTTTGTAGATTAAGTAGGTATCAAACTATTGAGAGAGATATTGTGTAGTGTTTACTGCCATACAAATTGTATGAAATAATGTCGTCACTACATTCAATTTTTACAAATATTGTTAAAAAAATATTGCAATGTTCAATTATTTTTTGAAAATTAAATTATCTAGTTGGTGTGTTTCGGCTTTTTTTATATTTTAAAAATTTTGGAAATATAGGCAGTTAAACACATAAATTTATCAGAAAAAAAATATTTTTCTTAATAAAACATGTTTGAGAAACTCTGGAATTTTTTAAAAAAATAAATTTGAGTTTGTATTTATCTATACTTATACCAATTTTCAGCGTTCTAGCTTATATGGTTTTTGAGATATATGTGGAAAAATAAATTGAAAATTCAAAAGTTGATAACCCCTGACTGAAAATTCCAAATTCAGAATTTTGTAGCTCTATAACTATTTATATATTCTGAAATTTTGGGCTCTGTAAATTCAGCGGATCAAAAGTTATAAGGGGGGACACACAAACACACACACAGACACACAAAATGCTCTACTTCAAATTCTGAATTCATCCATATATATAGAACATATTGGTATGCTAAGAATACTCTAAAATGGTGTTTTTGGCATACAAAAACTCCACTACACCATACAAAATGTTCCATCATACACGTGTCTTGGCTTTAAACTGCAGTTGGATAAACTCGGAGGTATTGACCAGAGCTACTCATGGCACGATCTTAAAATGATCTTATCTTGTCTTAATCCTTAAAATGTATAAATCAGTACTTGACAATAATCCGACCTTAATTTTAATCTACATTTGATGAAGATGTTATATGTATTAATAGGTATGTATTTTTGTCCTCCTCCAAAATGTTTTTAATATTACAACAGGTTGATATATTTAAAGTTCACAGAATCCGTTTCTGAACTGTCTCTCAAAGTCTCCCGTTCTCATACTCTTGTACCTTCTCCTACTCCGTCTGTTCCGATTTTTGCCCACCCTCCTCCTCATGCTGCTGTTCTGCTTTGAATATCAGCATTAATTGTCCTCTCTTCTATGCTGTTCATCTGCGCCCACTCCAAGGTATCTGCGGGCTTGCCAACTCGCTGTTGATGTACATAGATATTACGTCGGCGCAGATTTCCAAACGACAGTAGTTAGTTGTACGTACGTATCAACTGGTAGTACATACCTCTGCGCCAATTCAACGATACAATTTATTTTAAACTTTTGCTACCGGCTTAATAGTAGGTACTACTACGCCTTTTTAATTAACTTCACATGCCTGTCCGTAGTGGAATTTGAAATCGATTTTTGACTAACTTCCCGACCAGAGCTCTAAAACTTTCATAATTTGTGTATTCCCGATGGCAATGCATGTTAAAACAATTTTATGCTTGATTCATTTGATAAAATTAAACAATTTTGTATTTAATACAAAGTAAACAATAATGATATACATATTGCATAAAAGCAGGAGTATTTTTATGAATAACATTTCAACGCTAAGAACTTTGAAAATGGTGTTCTCAAAATCCCTTTTGACTAACTTGTTTATTATCGTTTTCTTTTTGTCCTGTAAGAGCCGGGTGATCGAAAATAAAAGTGATAAACTAACATCTTAGGTACTTAGTTCAGCAATGAAGTTCAACACATATTGTAAATGCTACCTTTTTATGTGAGATGAAATTAGCGGTTTAAATCTTGTCCATGTTTTTTTTTATTAGTTAAAGCATTTTGTCCGAGTTTTTCTTTATTACTTACTTACTCTGCCTCTCCTTGAGTCCAGTATTGGACAAAAGCCTCCCGCTTGGACTTCCACTGGTCTCTATCCTGTGCCATTCTTCGCCATTCAGGATCTGCCACTTTTTTGATGTCATCGGACCATCTGGTCTGGGGCCTTTCCACGCTTCTGCTTCCCGTTCTTGGCCTCCAGTCCATCACAATTTTTGTCCATCGTCCATCTGACATCCGAGATACTCCGCTATTGTTTTGGCCACATCCGCTACTCCTGTGTGATTCCAATTCAATTTATTAGTTTTGTGGTCCCTTAGCGAGATATTCAACATTCTTCTTTCCATCGCTCTTTGTGTCACTCTTAGCTTTTCCATCATTTTCTTAGTAAATGCGGATGTTTCAAAGCCGTTAGTGAGCACAAGGAGTACACAAGCGTCAAAAACTTTTTTCTTTAAGTGGATTGGGATATTTGTAGATTTAAGAACATTTGATAATTTGCTGAACGCAGCCCATCCTAGACCTCCTCTTCTTTCTATTTCAGCTTCAAAATTATATCTTCCCAGTTTCAATAAGGCATTTTGCCTATGTTTTATAATGTTTAAATATTTACAACAAACAAATTATTATTTATTAAAGTAGTGATTATTCAGATGTATAGCCAGTGTTTTGGCAACACTGTCCAGTCTTTTCTTCCCCCCAAAAGTATTGCTACCTACTTCAGTCATATAATCGTCTACAACTCGTCGTGTTGTGCACGTCTCTCTGACAGTTGAAGTTACATAATTGTTTAGTATAATACCCAAACCGTGTTTAAAAGTGATGTTTTAAACCAACACACAGAATCGTCATATAGAGATAAAAGTGAGTACCTTCCGGCCCCTTGATATCTGGTAATTTTTCGATAGTAGAACCGTTAATAATCTTACTTTATAAAACCTACTGTTTTTAATAATAATTATATTCAATAATTAGAATTGATTTTCATAGATTTAAAATGCTGCAATCCATACAAAACACCGTACCAAAATATTTATTTATTTATTTATAAGAGAAAAAACAATTACACATCACACATACATATTTTTGTTTTATAGATAATGAATTTGATTTATATGTGCAATCACAATATTTCCCATAGAGAAGTTACATACAATGTAAACATAGACGTGCTTAGAGATTAAGATAGAGATAAAAGTAATAAAATATAAAAATATGTGCAATCACAATATTTCCCATAGAGAAGTTACATACAATGTAAACATAGACGTGCTTAGAGATTAAGATAGAGATAAAAGTAATAAAATATAAAAATATGTGCAATCACAATATTTCCCATAGAGAAGTTACATACAATGTAAACATAGACGTGCTTAGAGATTAAGATAGAGATAAAAGTAATAAAATATAAAAATATGTGCAATCACAATATTTCCCATAGAGAAGTTACATACAATGTAAACATAGACGTGCTTAGAGATTAAGATAGAGATAAAAGTAATAAAATATAAAAATATGTGCAATCACAATATTTCCCATAGAGAAGTTACATACAATGTAAACATAGACGTGCTTAGAGATTAAGATAGAGATAAAAGTAATAAAATATAAAAATATGTGCAATCACAATATTTCCCATAGAGAAGTTACATACAATGTAAACATAGACGTGCTTAGAGATTAAGATAGAGATAAAAGTAATAAAATATAAAAATATGTGCAATCACAATATTTCCCATAGAGAAGTTACATACAATGTAAACATAGACGTGCTTAGAGATTAAGATAGAGATAAAAGTAATAAAATATAAAAATATGTGCAATCACAATATTTCCCATAGAGAAGTTACATACAATGTAAACATAGACGTGCTTAGAGATTAAGATAGAGATAAAAGTAATAAAATATAAAAATATGTGCAATCACAATATTTCCCATAGAGAAGTTACATACAATGTAAACATAGACGTGCTTAGAGATTAAGATAGAGATAAAAGTAATAAAATATAAAAATATGTGCAATCACAATATTTCCCATAGAGAAGTTACATACAATGTAAACATAGACGTGCTTAGAGATTAAGATAGAGATAAAAGTAATAAAATATAAAAATATGTGCAATCACAATATTTCCCATAGAGAAGTTACATACAATGTAAACATAGACGTGCTTAGAGATTAAGGTAGAGATAAAAGTAATAAAATATAAAAATATGTGCAATCACAATATTTCCCATAGAGAAGTTACATACAATGTAAACATAGACGTGCTTAGAGATTAAGATAGAGATAAAAGTAATAAAATATAAAAATATGTGCAATCACAATATTTCCCATAGAGAAGTTACATACAATGTAAACATAGACGTGCTTAGAGATTAAGATAGAGATAAAAGTAATAAAATATAAAAATATGTGCAATCACAATATTTCCCATAGAGAAGTTACATACAATGTAAACATAGACGTGCTTAGAGATTAAGGTAGAGATAAAAGTAATAAAATATAAAAATATGTGCAATCACAATATTTCCCATAGAGAAGTTACATACAATGTAAACATAGACGTGCTTAGAGATTAAGATAGAGATAAAAGTAATAAAATATAAAAATATGTGCAATCACAATATTTCCCATAGAGAAGTTACATACAATGTAAACATAGACGTGCTTAGAGATTAAGATAGAGATAAAAGTAATAAAATATAAAAATATGTGCAATCACAATATTTCCCATAGAGAAGTTACATACAATGTAAACATAGACGTGCTTAGAGATTAAGATAGAGATAAAAGTAATAAAATATAAAAATATGTGCAATCACAATATTTCCCATAGAGAAGTTACATACAATGTAAACATAGACGTGCTTAGAGATTAAGGTAGAGATAAAAGCAATAAAATATAAAAATATGTGCAATCACAATATTTCCCATAGAGAAGTTACATACAATGTAAACCGGTCTAGGACACTTGGCTGCGGGCACTTGGGTGCGGGACACTTGGGTGCGGGACACTTGGCTGCGAGACACTTGGCTGCGGCGGACATTTGGCTGCGGGACACTTGGGTGCGACGGACACTTGGGTGCGAGCCCACTTGGTTGCGAGACCATTTGGTCGCGACGGACACTTGGGTGTGAGCCCACTTGGTCGCGAATTCAAAAATATTTTTTTTCTGCCTAGGGCTGAAGTTTTTCGTGCTGATTTTTGTTATGCTCTTTATCATATAAGTAGTTGATATACAAGTAGGTACCTATATACAGACATTAAAAATATAAAAAAATTATTTATTTACTAGCTTTTATGTCCCGCCGTTGGCCAAGAATGTAAAATTGTGAAAGAAAAAGCAATCGTTTTTATAATATTGTCACCCAATTATTTTGCAATATCAGACTATGAAAAGTGGTTTGAAATTTGATTGAGTTTAAGTATTGTAAAATGTTCAAGTGATGGCCACAACCCATTCTTTTTTATATATTGCTATAAAGTGTGAATGAAGTATAATATTTATACAATTTCTGCTCGCATGGACTTTGCGTAATGGTTTTAAATATGACTGTTTATCAACGTTGTAAAGAGATTGGTTTGGCCACAACCCCCATTTTTAAATATTATCATCGAAAACAAATTGTAATGTGTACCTATTGAAAATTTAGTAATTTTGGATGTTGGGATGTGGTTTAAATTTGATTAAACAAACGTAGGTACTGAAAAGATCTAGTATTGGTCACATCCCATTCGTTTTTATATTTTTTCATCAAGTGTGCATTATATTTTTGCTCAATTTGACTGAAAGTCTTCATTAACGAAGAAGAAGAAGACTTGAACTATAGTAAATAGTTTTTAATTTGAATATAAATGTTGTGAAGAGTTCAGTAATGGCCACAACCCCCATTCTTTATATATTAGGTGTTAATGATATAAATGGTTTAAATTTAATTAAACAAAAGTATTGAAAAGATTCTAGTGCAGGTTATATCGTCACATCCCATATCCCATTCATTTCATATGTATTTTCATCAAGTGTGCATATCGTTAATAATATTTCTGCACAATAGACTATTAGACTTAAAACTAACCCAAAAGACTAAATAAAAAAGAGAAAAATAAGTATAAGACTATAAGAAATAGTTTGTATAAAAAACTATTCCAATGGTCTACATAAAATAAGTAAAAATACATATACCTAATAGAAGAATTAGACTATTGGAAATAGATTGTATAAAAGCTCACCAAAAGGTCTACAAAAAAGAAGAAGAAGAATATTTAGACTATTGGAAATAGTTTGTATAAATACTGAATAGTTTGTATAAAAGAAAATGAATAAGACTATTGGAAATAGTTTGTATTAAAACTCTCCCAAAAGTCTACGTACTTAAATGAAGAAGAATAATAATTAGACTAAAGGAAATAATTTTTATAAAAAAATGACCCAAATGTATACATAAAAGAAGAAGAAGATGAATTAGACAATAGGAAATAGTTAGTATAAAAACTGCCCTAAAGGTCTACATAAAATTAAGAAGAAAAAGAATTAGACTCCAGGACCCGCCGCTTCAGGCCCTTCAGTACCTCCCGTCCCTTTAATCCCTCATTACGTCCCTTCCCATCAGGCCCTTCAGTACCTTCCGTCCCTTCAGGCAGTTTTATACCTCCCGTCCCTTCAGGCCCTTTAGTGCCTCCCTTCCCTTCATTACATCCCGTCCCATCAGTCGGTTAAGAAAAGTTTAAATCCAGAAACCATCCTGGAAGAACCGCGAAGAGATGAAAGAACCTTCTTTTCCCAGGATGCTCTACTTAATAGGTAAAATGACTAAATACACGAATAAGAAGAAAAAAGTTTAAACCCAGATACCTGCGAAGAGATGGAAGGACAGTTGGACCTTCTTCTCCCAGGATTCTCCAACTTCATAGGTAAAATGACCAAAAATACACGATGTAGAAGAAGAAGAAGAAATAAGTTTAAATCCAGATACCTGCGAAGAGATGGAAGGAAAATTGGACATTCTTCTCCCAGGTTAGTCCACCTTCAAAGGTAAAATGACCAAATAGACGATGAAGAAGAAGAAGAAAAAAGTTTAAATCCAGAAACCTGCGAAGAGATGGAAGGAAAATTGGACCTTCATCTCCCAGGATAGTTCATCTTCATAGGTAAGATGACCAAGTACACGTTGAAGAAAAAGAAGAAAAAAGTTTATATGCAGAACCCGTCCTGGAAGACCTGTGAAGAGATGGAGGGACAGTCGGACCTTCTTTTCCCAGGATACTCCCCCTTCATAGGTAAAACGACCAAATACACGAAGAAGAAGAAGAATAAGAAAAAAGTTTAAATCCAAAAACCATCCTGGGCATACGCTCGACAATTCACCAAAGTTTCATTATAATCGGACAAACGGTTGATAAATAAATAAATAAAATAATTTTCCTATAGGAAATCAGTATAGGTATATTATTGTTGATTTGTAAGTAAATAGTATTAGGTAGGTACCTACCTACAACAACCTTCTAAATAAATTCGATTCCTAACAAATTTTATTTGAATATCACATTCTTTCTGTAGCCATAGAAACGATTCGAACACGTAAGTAATATCAAATGGTTCGGATACATTTTTTGAATATGTAGGTACCTACATTGGTTTGTTCGATGCCATAAAAATGAAAATTGTCCGAAATATCAAATATTATATACAAATTATGCAATTTTATTATGCCTATATCTTTACTAATAATTAACAGACTTTTACAATATATGTCTTAAATCTTGCGGTAATGTCTTGTGTTTCATTTTATTATTTCATAATTACATTTATTTCAAAGGTTTATTATTTTCAAGAACATATTCATTCGGTAGGAAAATGAAATATTGTATGAAAAGATATTAAAATGGCGGCATTTATGTACAAAACGCTTACTTTAAAAATAAGTTAAACATTATAATTATACAAAATATTCACCATGTTTTTCACTTAAACGCTAAGTTATACTTGAAAGTAAATTTTTTTCGTGTAAATACGTACTTCTAACTTTTAAACTAACAGATATTTGCGTGCAAAATGTACACTTTTTTGACAGATACGACTTGGAAAATTTTGTATGAAAAAAATAATTATTGAAATATTTTTAAAATTCAGCATATTTATCGCATTATTTTTAGCGTGACACTGCATCAGGTATACAGGTACACGTTCGCACATAAATTAGATTTTTAGATGCTCTTAGTTTTTCAGAAGGCGTGAGACAAACACACACACACACACATACACACACACATACACTAACATTTTGATTGCTTTATTACTTTAGATTAAATCTTCTTGAAATTATAATTAGTACACTGGCGGGCTTATTGCCTAGTGGCAATTTCTTCCAATTTGTACTTATGTTTGAAATTGTAAAGTAAAAACAAGGTTATTAAGCCAAATTATTTTTTACACTATAAAAATATGAGAATTTTTCATACACTCTAGTTGCATGTAATACATGAGATCCAACTGTCGATAGCGATAGTATGTATACTTGTATAGTTGAAGAATAAGTAAGTACCAAACTATAAACCAATAAATCGAAATTATTGAATTTTTTTAAGATATTTTGTTTTCTACACAAAACATGTAGGTATGTATGCCGACCGCCGCACACTGTAATATTTTCACAATCTAGCGGAACTTTATTCAAAAATTCAAAAGTAAACAAATCAAAATATATAATATGGACACAGTAGCTAATTAATTAGATTATATGTTTTGATACTTGTTTTCTATTGAACAACATTGGCTATCATATGGCAACCCCGGCAAGTGACGCTTGCGTAGTCCGTAATTCTGACTGTATACTGAAAAAATCTAAAGTTAGCAAAGTACCTTTTTGGCTCGGTTAAAGTCATATTGGTAGTGAACAAAATTATAATTTTGTTCGTAAATTTGAGACATTTTGATCCAGTATAAAGTGAGTTTATTTTAACAAAAGTTTACAAATACACACATATAATTAAAGTTCACACCTATTGCTACTTTACAAGGTAAATTCTGAAAAAAATATTCATGTTTTTGGCCAGTTACAAAGCCATTCACTTGCATATGTCAAAATTTTAATATTTTTGAAGAAGTATGACTTTGCTTTGATTTTAGAAAAAGTATCCGAGGGTATCCAACGAGATATTATTTTTTTTAATTGCTTTGATATTTATTCTTTAAGATTTAATAAAATTTAGCTGCCCATATTTGCCCCACTCATACAATTCTTTTTAATTTTCTTTAAGGATACCTAAAATTAAGATAAAGGAAATATTTGAAGTATGCCTTTCAAGTAGCAAAAAAGATCGAAATAGGTGCATTTCAAATTTCATAATGCAGGAAAACAGACTGGTCTATCTGGAAAACACACTTAGAGAACTGAAAATCTTTGTCAGTAATCATATTGCCAAAATAACTGTGAAGTAGGTAAAAAATCCAAGAATTTCACTGAAATTTTTGGCTGAATATGAGACATGGTTGGAATTGTCTCCTAAGTTTCTTAAGATGCTACCAACTTCAAGCTTGTCAGATTCGCTTTGTTGTATAAGATCATCTAGGCCTAAGAAGTCATTCGAAATATGTACTTCAAAAGTTTAAAAGAGATAAATCTGAGAGTAAGTATCTACGAAAACTCAAGAAGAACTAGTGCTTGCCACCGTAGTTAGTCTGAGATTGTCAATCTAGTGAAAGAAGTAGCTTCAGCATCTCCTTCCATAGCTTCTCGAATAAAAGAAAGCGAGAAGAGATTTTTTATGTATTAGATCCAAAACTCTCTCCAAATGAAGCTTTGGCGCTAATGGTCAATGTCAAATTGAACACACACCAATCTAACATACTGAGACAGCAGTTGAAGAGTATAAATATAAATATATATCCAGCTTACAGTCTTGTCAAGAAAGAGAAAACAGAGTGCTACCCTCCGCAAGGTTCAATCATAGTATCTGACGTCTCGGCCGACATTCAGCTACAAGCACTGCTCGACCTCATAATCAAACAATTTTGCTCATTACAATAAAAAGTCTTTAGTGAGGTGCCTGGATTAGCTGCCGGTTCATTACGACTAATTTCGAAATGGAGATGTGACGGTAGTTCAGCTCAGAGGCGTTAAAAACAGAAATTCGGCGATGATTACACAGAATACAGTGATGAAAATTTGTTATCTATCACTTCGCTTAGTTGACGATTGAATTAACACAGTCATATGGGAAAATCCTCGTCCTAATTCCACCAGATTCTCTAGACTTCAACGTCTTATTAAAGTAAAAGAAACTAAAAATATTATAAAATATGAAATATTCCAAATGAAGGAAAAAATCGCAGAACTGGTTCCAACATAATTCATAATTAATAACTCGGCAATACATTGTTTATTTTATTTATATTGACTCTTAGGTAACTGTCAAATATATATATGTAGGTATTAATTTTATTTTATTTTATTTAACACACATCATATAACAAGTTGCCATATTTTGAAGACTTGTGATGTTTATCGTCTCACAAATCAAGCCTGAAATCACAGTGAAATAACCGCGACCCACCAAGAA
This sequence comes from Molanna angustata, assembly GCA_963576475.1. Classification (NCBI taxonomy): domain Eukaryota; kingdom Metazoa; phylum Arthropoda; class Insecta; order Trichoptera; family Molannidae; genus Molanna; species Molanna angustata. The sequence continues at coordinate 4,542,189 of OY754985.1, read as the reverse complement.
TCGAACCCGAGACCTGTAGCTCAGATGTCAGATGTCTAACTAATTGTGCTATTTAAAAAAAATACGCCCAAGTTATGCAAATATAGCTAGAATGAATCGTCATTTTCATTTATTTTTTACATGAAACTCTGTTAATTTGGATAGATTTTAGTTATGTACACACATAAATAATATATTTATGAACATCAAGGGAAAGTTTAAAAAAAAAACTATTCAGTATATCCCGAGATACAAATTAAAGTAGTATACATTGAATAAAGTTCCGCTAGATTGTGAATATATTATATTACAGTGTGCGCCGTGGCACTGTTGGTAAGCCGTTCGGTTTCTGTGCGGGCGTCCTGGGTTCGATACCCAGTAGAGGAGAAATATATTTAAATTCATTTCTCACGCAAATATTGCTTCTCTGGGCTGGAAACACTGGTTAGTTGGAAGAAATTGCCATACGGCAATAAACTCGCCACTTGCGCATGGTGCAAGGAAGTGTTTATTATTATTGTGTATGTCAAGATAGGATAGTATGGAGGTTAGTCCCTTTTTTCCTACCCGGAATATGAAAACAGCATGATGGTATGTATGTATGTTTAGAGATTAAGTATCAAACTATTAAGTCTTCTAACATATTGTGTATAGGCGACAAAACAAAAAATATAAAAATATATTTACTGATATATATTTACTGATTTACTGATATAAATATATTTACTGATATATTTACAAAAAATATATTTACTGAGAAGAACAAAACTGTATATTTTATAAAAATAATAAACATTATAGTTTCTGTTGTATCTTTTTATTTTCATATAGATTCTTTTTTGATATTCCTTTTCTTATAGATTTGCAGGCCGATATTTAATGCAGGATGTGGCACTTGTAATTGGCTGACCAGTTTTGTAGTAGCTTGCCCTTATTTGATGAAACAACGATGTATAGTAACTTTTTAGCTGTAAGTGGTTCTTTAAATAAAATTAAATAAATAAATATAAAGAGCATTACAAAAATCAGTACGAAATATTTCATTCCTAAGCAGAAAAAAATATTTTTGATTTCGCGACCAAGTGGGCTCGCACCCAAGTGTCCGTCGCGACCAAATGGACTCGCAACCAAGTGGGCTCGCACCCAAGTGTCCGTCGCATCCAAGTGTCCCGCAGCCAAATGTCTCCCGCAGCCAAGTGTCTCGCAGCCAAGTGTCCCGCACCCAAGTGTCCCGCACCCAAGTGGCCGCAGTCAAGTGTCCCATTCCGAATGTAAACATAGACGTGCTTAGAGATTAAGATAGAGATAAAAGTAATAAAATATAAAAATATGTGCAATCACAATATTTCCCATAGAGAAGTTACATACAATGTAAACATAGACGTGCTTAGAGATTAAGATAGAGATAAAAGTAATAAAATATAAAAATATGTGCAATCACAATATTTCCCATAGAGAAGTTACATACAATGTAAACATAGACGTGCTTAGAGATTAAGATAGAGATAAAAGTAATAAAATATAAAAATATGTGCAATCACAATATTTCCCATAGAGAAGTTACATACAATGTAAACATAGACGTGCTTAGAGATTAAGATAGAGATAAAAGTAATAAAATATAAAAATATGTGCAATCACAATATTTCCCATAGAGAAGTTACATACAATGTAAACATAGACGTGCTTAGAGATTAAGAAAGAGATAAAAGAAATAAAATGTAAAAAATCAATACTTATTGAAAAAACATATGTTTGGAATACACAAGAATGACATCACTCATATAACATTACTTCCTCAACAGTGCATTCCAGCCATACCCAGGTCCTAAGAGGTTGTATCAGTGATCTTTTTTTAAAATTTCCCTTTTGAATATAGTATCAGATGCAATAAAAATTTCAATATGTTCATTGAATTGGTCATTAAAGTTTTTACATATTATATAGAGCGGTATCCTGAATCCTGCATTAGTTCTCGGAGTATTTGTGAAAAAAAGTTGGCGCTGTCTCGTTATTCTAGGTGAAATTTGTATTTGAAGCATACTATTTAATTGAATGCATTCAAATTTACTATGGGATATTTTATATATGTAGTGTTAATGCATCAAATAATTTTCTTCTGTTAGCACGACTAATCATGTTATACCTAACGTTTTGGGGTCTCCTTGGTTAAAGTTGTTTGCAAAAGACGAAGAGAACTTTAATTATAGTAACAATATAGTAAATAGAGAATATCAGCGCACAGTTCTTGTAATGAGGCAACCATTGATATAGTGTTAGATTTAGAGAGTGTACCTATTACATATTATGTAGTGTCCTATCTACAGTTTCCAAGAGTGAACGGTCTATATCCAATACACGGGACCCCAGGAAAGGAAGATGTTCTTATTCAAATTGTATAACTCCAACAGAAGCAAAGGCGCCCGACGTCGTTTGTAGATTCCATCTTGGGAGCCAAAGATATTATAGCGGATAGGCGAATATTCACAATTTCTGCTTACTGGGCCAAGTTCACACAATCTGGGATGGTTTGCCGATCGCCGTTCTAGTGGCATTTTATCGACTGGCGCTTTTGCTATGGCACTTTGTTGATCTACATTTTTGTGGCATATTTTGGGACAGTGTTGTTGTGACACTTTGAAGACCGAATATGGCACATTTTCGACCTACATTTCTTTTTCGACCGATATTTTTGTTATGGAAATTTGTCCATCAATAATTCTGTGGCACATTGTCGCCCAATATTTTCGTGACACTTTTTTGACTGATATTTTTGTTATGGCAATTGTTTATGGCACATTGCAAAATTCACTTCAATAGTTCATTCTCACTGCAATAACAAGAGCTCCCAAAAATACTCTAGGTTTATAAAATATAATATGAATGTAGATTTATCGCTACCTAGAGTCAACTATCTGGTTAACAATTTAATATTACCTGTCATAAGATTGGGATGAATGTCAACCAATAAAATCGGGAACAGCGGCGCGATAATCAAACAACTAACCACAATACACCAGCAGCGTTTGTCTAAGATAACTGTTATTTTTTTTATGTAAATTAAAATAATTTACAGTTAATTTTTGTTGCGAAATTGTGAAATATCACTCTTTCAGAGAGTATTTTTCTGGGATGGTGGGATATTTAATATTTCAATAAACTTGTTTTCAACAATGTACCTACTTTTTATTACAATTTTTAAATATTAAATAATGTAAAAACAAGACATAATAGTTCTGCATACAAGTTAGTATAAAAGTTGTTTACTAGAGGAGGTCTATCTTGAATAAGAATCTATTGTTCTTTACGTCTTAATTAGAACTTTTTATTGTTCCCTGGTCAATATATTTTTTTATTTATGATCATATAAACATATACATTATTTTAATATAAGATAGCTGCCTCACTAGAATAAATCTGTTCTGAAGCAGCCACCTGTACATTTGTGAAATTATTACATTACAGTAAAAAACAAAAGAATAAGAAAGGTATAAAAATAAACATTAGGAATACTTACATATTTTAATATAAGATAGCCGCCTCACTAGAATAAATCTGTTCTGAAGCAGCCACCTGTACATTTGTGAAATTATTACATTACAGTAAAAAACAAAAGAATAAGAAAGCTATAAAAATAAACATTAGGAATACATACATATTTTAAATTACAAAATACAGTTTTAAAAGTGAAATAGGAACCTACACACAATCTAAACAGACAACAAAAAATAATAAGTTAAGAAATTATTGTTGCAACATTACTTTCATTTTGGGTTCTACCCACATCGAGTAGCCACTTGGTACCACGGGCATTGTACCCTAGCATAGAAACAGCTAAAATAATATTATATATTCCCGTTGGGCGACATCTGCCTCAAGACTCTTTTATAACTTTGATAATATGCTTCAATGTTATACATCAAATTGTTTTGAACTAAACTACACAAACAACTATCAATATTATGACAGCTCCCTCACTTATTGTTGTCCTTTTTATGTAGGTTGTCTTTTATTTTAATTAATTATAAATAAACAATATTTTAAAGAAATGTTTACGGTAATGTGTCCCAAAACAGATGAGAATATCTGAATAGCCCAATATCTATGGAGTGCTGATTTGGCCGAATATCGTTGCAAAGGAAATACCACATACATAAATCAGACTTAACAAAAAATACAATTATTTATTCCTAGTTAATGGTTTGGTTTACTAAATTAATTATATTGTTTGGTATACTTATACCTAAATATCACATACACAAATATATGATTACATCTTATTGTTCTATTTCTAATACTTTCATTGAATGAATGTTGTACATTGAATTATGTTACTGACTAAACCCGGATTTCAGGCCAAACTAAACTTTTTATTTATAAAAAAAGTTATAAATAAAAATAATTGATTTCACTTTTCCTCTCTACATATAACCTAACCTAACCTAACCTAACCTAACCTAACCTAACCTAACCTAACCTAACCTAGCCTAACCTAACCTAACCTAACCTAGCATTTGGGGTAATTTATGTTTTATTTATTTATTTATTAAGAGGACAACATACAGCGTATAATAAATTATATAAAATAAAGATGATTTAAGTAAATATTAAAGCAAATTACAAATTTATTGTCAATGGAGTTATTGTAGTAGGTATATTAAGATAAGTTAGGAATGGTTACATAATATAAGGTGAGATATTGTGTGAATGATGTGTGAAATCGTGTATATAAATGTGTGCAGTATATTTAGTGTTGAGTAAGATTATGAGGATGAAATTTTAAGTCTGACATATTTTTTAAATGCAGTAGCGCTTAAAAAATACTAATATATATCAGATACTAATATTATTATCTTATTTAAATAGATATTTAAGACTTCTTTTGGAAGCCAGGTCCCACCTTGAGATGTGGAGCTGATGATGATGATGATGATTGGAGCGCTTAGTAAGAATATGTCGAACTCTTGGAAATGCCTATTGTATGTATTACAGATTCTGTAGATTGTTGCATGTTGAACATAGTTGGTGTTCTGAGTGGTTAGGTGGAAAAGAGGAGTGTGTTTAGTTCTACGGGTAGGGATGTTGAAAGATATATAATTTAAAAGAGCAGGAGAATCAATTTTATTATTAAGAATATTGTGGAGAAGCATCATATCAGATACATTACGTCTGTTGTCGAGTGAATCAATGCAGTGGTAGATCCTTGCCTCACGATGCGACGGGAAATCAAGAAATACTTTACGGTTAAGGTGTTTAATAAATATATTTTGTATGCTCTCGATACGATTTATGTGTATTGAGTAATGGGGAGACCAGACAGGAGATGCGTATTCCAGGATAGGGCGAATCAAGGAATAATAAAGGAATTTGAGTGTTCTCAACTTTGTAAATGGTTTGCTGGTTCTGATCCAAGCATTCTGTTGGCCTTATCCATAATAGAGTCAATGTGTGAATTAAACCGAAGTTTGCTGTCCATAATAACACAGAAATGTTTTAAAGACATGCGCTCATTGAATCTGTCAAAACTTGGAAACAGGAATCAAACAGAAATGTAATTCGTTAAAATGCATTTAGCTATAGTCAACATTTCAAGAAGAAGTACACTTGCTTTATAGTGGAGAGTTAAGTGTTGACAACAACTCATTCGTTTTATCTGCGACTCACCCTGTTCATATCGTATCCCTGAATCATCTTGCTTCAATAACTTTATACCCCCATGATATTCGTGTCTTTTGAGATATAAACGATATTGAGATAGTTTGCAAAGCTGGATGTGCTTTAATGAAGAGCGGGTAGAATTAATTTTACAAACAGCAGTTATTTCGGGAACGTAGTCTCATCATAAATATTAACAGAGTAGCTCAACTAAGGCCAACGACATTTATCGATCTAATCAAGAAGCTCAAGACTAGTGGAGTGGCGTTAGCCACAAAACCTTGGCTGATAATAATAACATATTAAAATATTCTATTTCATATTCGGTAAGGCCCCTAAGTGAGTGACCCCTGAGTGAGTGACCCCTGAGAATCGACGAATCAGTCTAGAGCTTGAAACCTGAATATTTTAATAATACCTACTTAACTATTAATCGTTAAAATTACGAATGTTCACAAGAGGAGAACGTACAGTGATTTTAAACGTGATAAAGCGAGACGAGTATATTTTGTAAAAATATAAGCATTGTATCCCATCTCACATACCTAGTTCAGCAATGAGGTTCACCTGAATATAGTACCATTTTAGGTAATACGAATCTGGTGTGTGGGTTACACGCATTTTTCGTGCTTTCTTTAATAAGGTAATGCACACCCGCACACCGTGGTAAAAGTATGTAGACTGTAGTGGTTGGGACATATCAGCCGGATGAATGATGATCGTATCCCCAAAAAGGTTCTTAATACCAATCCAGGGGGCAGAAGAAGTAGAGGCAGGCCCAAGCTAAGATGGCTGGATGACACTGAAGACGACATAAGGACGATCGGAATAACAAACTGGAGAAGAGCGGTGGAGGACAGGGACGGCTGGAGAAGGATTCTGGAGGATGTCAGGGCCCACACAGAGCTGTAAAGCCAATGATGATGATGATGACACCCTGTCGCTGGTTACAACACATTGTCGGATGTTTCGTGATGGTATGAATGAATTTTTCCCAATAACTATAGGTGGGTGCTGGCAGAGCGGTTAGCGCGCTGGGTTAGTAATCTAGTGGTCGCGAGTTCGAATCCTGCCTCGACCGATTTCGTTCACCTAAGGCACAAGCATTTATGTTTAATTTAGGGAATGCAGGATTATTTATATGTACCGACTTGTAACAAGGACAAGATCATTCTTTTTTTTTTAAATAAATTATAATTATTCAGAAACTAACTAATAAGATAATAATTCCTTGCACCCTGCGCAAGTGACGAGTTTGTTGCCATATGGTAATTTCTTCCAACTAACCTGTGTTATTAGCACAGAGAGGCAATACTAGCGTGAGAAATCAATGTAAATAAATTTCTCCTGTGCTGGGGTCCGAAACCAGGACGTCCGCACAGAAACCAAACGGCTTACCAACTGTGCCACGGCGGTCAGCTTAAGATTAAACAGGTAAGAAACATAATATTTCAAGTAGCACGACATTTGCTTGTATTCCCAAACACTATTATCATTTCAACTAAAAAGGCATTACATTCAGAATGTGTGATGGTGAACCTCATTGCTGAACATGTGAGATGTTATTGTTGCCTGTTGTATTTTCTATTACCCGGCTCTTACGGGACACCCGAAACACTACATTCAGAATGTGTGATGGTGAACCTCATTGCTGAACTATGTGAGATGTTATTGTTGCCTGTTGTATTTCTTTTACTCGGCTCTTACGGGACACTCGAAACACTACATTCAGAATGTGTGATGGTGAACCTCATTGCTGAACTAAGTGAGATGTTATTGTTGCCTGTTGTATTTTCTATTACCCGGCTCTTACGGGACACCCGAAACACTACATTGTCTTTGTATAAATACTCTGTTAAACTTATGTATGTTTACTACTTGAAAATGTGCTTAGCACGAAACCGGTTGTATGTTGTAGTCCTTAAATAAATAGTGGAATTGAATCTAAACCAGTTTTTATTTATTTATTTATTAAAAATATAAATTAATTAAAATAAATAATAGAAAAGAGTGGAAGCACTATTCTAAACTGGTACCTCATTACTAATAAAAATAATTTTTATTTTTACTTCTGTGAATACATCACAGGCTGTAACTAATGTTATATAACTCGGTTAAATTATATTATATCGTGAATGTAATTGATACCCATAACTCCTGCCATAGTAGAAAATCATTGCTAAGTCTTACATAATAGATTAAATTATAGTGAGTAAAACATAGACTTGGTAATACTGTGGGGAGACACTCTGATATTTATGTCGACGATTTCTTTATTTTCAAATCAAAAATTTTAAACTTTTTAACTCATGATTCGTAAATATATAATAGTAATCGTTGTGTTTGGGTTTTTTTGTATTTTGTTTTTAATTGTGTATAGTATATTAATATTATTATGTTTGTTTAAATTTGCTTTTATTTTAAAATTGTATAGTGTCAATGATATTTTTGGTCAATTTCATTGACCACTTGTTATAATTTCAATAACTTTTTCAATAGATCATGTTTTATTTTCAATAATGGCAACATTATTTTCCTGTCAGATCATTATTTTTGTTGTATGTTTTTGTTTCAGTCAAGTTTTGTTGTATATTTTATCATTTTGTGCATGTAACTTTCTTTTTGTTAAAATAAAATCAGATACTACTCAAACCTCACTGCGTAAACATTCATCACCAGCTTTTGGTCCCGTTCCCGGGATATCCTAACATTTTTGGACCTTCGTAGCCGCATAGCGCCATTTGAGAAGAGAAGAAACGGATATCTTCGATCACCATTGCAGACCACATCATCTGGAATCATTGGAATCAGGTCGTATCGCTGTCCTTTCAGTTCCTTTTCAATATTTTTCCATTTTTTTTATCATACAAAGTGAGATTTTGAGCAGAGTATACTCGACTTGCAGAGGCTTTTTATTCTCTTGTCATTTAGCAACAATATATCGATAAAATAATTGATTTTTTATTTTGTGGCATTTATACTGGTGTTTCTTTTCGATTTATAGTGCATATTGTGTGTTTTTTGATAAATTCAGTGTAACAAGTGTAATAATCATATATTTTTTCATTTTTTTATGATACTGGATACTATATGAGGGCTGGTCTAGTTTTCGTGATTCTTTCAATTCATTGGTAGATAGTAATACATCTTTGGAAAAGCTGAAAAAAATTCATTATTTAAAGAGCAGTTTAAAAGGTGACGCAGCAAAACTCATAAGTTCACTTAAGATATCGGAAGCAAACTATGAAATAGCGTGGGGAATTTTAAAAGATAGGTATAAAAATTACAGATTAATCGTGAATAAGCATATAAATTCATTGTTTGATATGCCCAGCATGAAGGGTGAAAATCATCAGCAACTGAGACATTTAATTGATGAAACCCAATTGCATTTACGAGCATTAAAAAATTTAAACTTACCTACCGATTATTGGGACAATATTATTATTCATCTCATTTCGAAAAAATTGGATAATTCAACTTAATTTCATTGGGAATCGTGTCCAATTTCAGGAGATATTCCTACTTTAGAGGAATACATTAAATGTTTATCAAGTCGCGCGCAAGTTATAGAAACGACACAAACCCCAAAATGTTTCAAATTAAACAGCAAAGAAAAACCATTTACATTTCATGCAATACAGGCACCCATGGTCAAATGTGTTTTGTGTAAATTAGGTGATCATAAATTATTTTCATGTGAACGTTTTTTGAAATTGAGTGTTGAAGCACGTTTAGAAAAAGTTAAATCATTAAAATTGTGTTTAAATTGTTTGAATAAAGGACATTTCATTGAGGGTTGTAAATCTAAGCGAAATTGTAAACATTGTAACAAACGTCATAATACTTTACTTCATTTAGTGAAGTCAAATATCAATACAGAACCTTCAACCAGTATTTCAAAACCATCTATCGTAACACACGCAGCATCACTGCATAATCAAACTTTGTTATCTACAGCAGTTGTGAAAGTTATGAATAGCGATGGAGTTTCATTTAATGCTCGCGCAATTTTAGATTCAGGCGCTCAGAGCAATATTATTTCTGAATCGTTATATAAAAAATTAGGATTAAAATCGAAAAGTGTAAATATCCCAGTACCTGGTATACATAAGCACGTAACAAACATAAAAAATAGTGTTTATGTGAAAATAGCATCAAATTATACATCATATTCAAAGGGTATAAATTGTCTCATATTACAGGAAATTACGAGCAAATTACCGCAACATAGCATCAACAGGAATCATATCAGCATTCCATCTGGTTTACAACTCGCTGATCCACAGTTCTACATATCATCAATGGTAGACCTACTTCTTGGATCGCACACACATCAAAGCACGTAACAAACATAAAAAATAGTTCATTAAGTTTAATGTTGTTTCGTTTACAGAGTGGAAGTTCATAATGAAATTATTACGAATATAAACCATAGTTTTAATCCACAAATTGAGTTAAAATTAGCCTGAGCGCTTTCGATGGTTACACCATCATCCTCAGAGGCGACAATCAAAAGTTTTGAAGATGGTGTAACCATCGAAAGCGCTCAGGCTAATTTTAACTCAATTTGTGGATTAAAACTATGGTTTATATTCGTAATAATTTCTTTATAAAAAATAGTGTTTATGTGGAAATAGCATCATATTCAAAGGGTATAAATTGTCTCACATTACAGGAAATTATGAGCAAATTACCGCAACATAGCATCAACAGGAATCATATCAGCATTCCATCTGGTTTACAACTCGCTGATCCGCAGTTCTACATATCATCAACGGTAGACCTACTTCTTGGATCGGAAATATTTTGGGAGGTGATCAACGGTGAACACATTCAACCTGGTCCTTTTGAGCCCCTATTTGGATAGCTGCAGGTTCAATTGTCACTCCACACACATCATTTTCATCAAAAAGCCGGTAACTTGTCATATGTCATTAAATCAAATTAGCAATAAATTAGAAAAGTTTTGGAAGGTTGAGGAAATCAACTTACCTAAGCATCATTATCATGAAGAAAAGGCATGTGAGGAGCACTTCGTTTCCACATTCAAGCGAGACGATGCAGGCCGATACACATTCAGCCTTCCTTTCAAACATTCTCATTCTCAGTTGGGAGATTCATTAAACATAGCCATAAAAAGACTGTCTCATATGGAGAACAAATTTAGAAATGATGAATCTCTAAGAATTCAATATGCTCAATTCATGCAAGAATATTTATCATTGGGACACATGTCAGAGTGTGATCCACCTAGAGGATTTGAGAAAGTATGTTATTTGCCACATCATGCAGTTTTTAAGGATTCAACTACTACAAAAACACGTGTTGTATTTGATGGATCTTGTAAAACCAGTAGCGGCGTATTGCTAAACGATACATTAATGACAGGTCCGGTCGTACAAAAAGATCTATTCTCACATTTAATTTATTTCAGAAAGCACGAGTATGTGATGACTGCTGACATAGAAAAAATGTATCGTCAAATCAACATCAGAGAGGAAGATAGAAACTTTCAACGCATCGTTTGGAGAGATCGATCCGACGAAGATTTAAAGCACTACAAGTTGAACACGGTAACATATGGATTGACTCCTTCATCTTTCCTGGCAACTAGATCTCTATATCAGTTAAGTAAAGACAATTATTTTACTTATCCTCAAGCTAGCAGCATTATTGAGCAGGACTTCTATGTGGATGACCTATTAACAGGGGGTACCAGCATGGAGGAATGCATAAGTTTAAAAAATCATGTCTTCTGCAGGCATGACACTCAGAAAATGGAGATGTAATTTTGAACATACAGAAAATAATAAAAACATTGAAAATCTTCCATTGGAAAAATCATCAGAATCAAAGGTACTTGGTTTGACTTGGAATAATTGTTCTGATGTATTATCATATAATTTCACATCGGATTTCATGGAATGTAAAACCAAACTCCAAATATTGTCTTCAATTACAAAATTGTATGATCCATTGGGATTAGTTGGTCCAATAATCATAAAAGCAAAATTAATAATGCAACAATTATGGAAATCAAAACTGACATGGGATGAAATTTAACCAATCAACATTGTCAAAGATTGGAGAATTTATGCAAGTCAATTAAAACATATAAATGAATTACAGATATCAAGAAAAAATATCTGCAAGGATGCAGAAAGTGTTCAACTGCATGGTTTTTGTGACGCATATGAAAAAGCCTACGGTTGTTGTGTTTATTTGAAATCTACGAACTCATTTGGTAAGCATTATTCTCATTTAATTTCTGCCAAATCTAGAGTTGCCCCATTGAAGCAATAGGCATGATGACTAATTTTGAAAAACTATCTCACGATGTTTTTACGCATTCACTGTTTTCAAATATATATACATTTCTACATAAAATAAAGGTTTAGTAGCAAAAATCGCCATTTTAAAATCAAATTTGACATTTACGCCAAAAAAAGCTTGTAGTATCATGGCGGCTGCCGACCCTGACGGTGACGTCATGGTATCGTAAACTGCATATCACTACTATATGTAATATATGTGTTCTAAGACGATTTGTGTATTTATAATCAATTCAAAAGTGCATAAGTGTTGTGCGGTCCCTAAATGTACAAACACGACGAAAATAACACCTACTGAGGTATTTGTTTTCGTCCCACGCGAAAAAAAAGAGAAATAAGTGATTAAATTTCGCACGGCGAGACACAAGTGAATTTTATTAAGTACGCGTTTACAATGAAGTACAGTATTTGTTCCCCCACTTTTAGCTCTCAATAATATAATATTTACCATTATTTAGGCAATAAGCATATAAAGAACTTCATTAATGTCCAAACGTCAAAATAGGCCATCATAAGTTTCCCGCGTATGTTTTTAGCTTATGAACACATAATGTAGAGAGAAGAAGGAGCATATTTTATCGATTTTCGAGATGTAAGTTGTATTTAAATTACAGATAAATAAAGTACTTATATGTACTTATTATTAAGTTTTTACGTTTCGAAATTCTGATGAACAAAAGTCTTTGTTCGACGCAAAGAAATATCCGACCATCAAAAGTTCCATTCTAGTTAAGAGTAGTTAAGACAGGCAGAAAAATAACTACTATGGCTGCTATTGCTAAAAATAACGATAGCAGATAAATATAGCTTGTTATGAACACAATACAAATAACGAGCGCTATGTAATAATTCGTATGCTGCTAAAATTGTAACGATGTTTTAAAACGCATGCTTCGCGTAATCGCCGTCGTTTCGCAAATCGCTTCATTGCATGAAAAAAATATAGCTTGCTAGTTTAGTTTGGCAGTGACCAGCATCATAACATGTCGAACGTTCGTCAGCTCACCATCGCGTGACAAAATTGTAGAATACTAAAACTAAATTAGTTTACCATACGTTGCGAGCGTTCATTATTTATTTATTTATTCAATAAAAACTAAGTTACATACAAAATACAATTAACATAGGCCCGATATTACAGTCGGCCCTCAACTCATTGAGTTTGCCAAACTCAAGATTAATGTTGAGGGGAGATTGAATCCATTTCCGTATTACAGTGCAATATGACATGTCAGTTACTAAATCTTCAATTATAGACATATTTCACTTTTTCTGTGGTTATTATCTGTCAAATTTAAATAACCTCAAATAATACGAAATACAAAACGGGACGCTACGACTTTAAATACCATTGTTTTATTATCCAACATGGTAAATTTAATTTTTTTCACCAAAATAATGCTTTTAAATGCCCGTGTTCGTTTCAATACGGCTGTCAGTTTGTTTTGTTGTGTGGCGCCACCTTCGATACAACACTGAAACTACACACGTTGCCTAACGCCTCTAGTGATAGAAACTGAAACTACACGAGTTGCCTAGCAAATGACAGTTGACTCACAGTTAAGTACTTAATCTGCCAGAAACGTTGAGTTAAATATTTGTCGTTTTAGTGACGTATTTGAGGGAAGATTAGGTCTAAACGGACACTGTAATACGCTATATTTTTGTAAAACTTGAGTTTAGCTCTTAAACTGACACTGTAATACCGGCCCATAGTGTCCCCCGATAGGTAGGCGAGTATCTAGGTAAATTGAAACTATTTGCTTTGATGAATACTTGTTCCATTTATATTTAATTTGTTTTAGTTTTAAGTATCTAATTAAAATATTAATATATCGATAACACCAAAATAAACATAGTCCAGACCGACAATTAATGCGTATATTGTATTGAAGACTATCAGAAGAATTGACGCGACCATACTATGACGTCGTGCGCTCTGATTGTTTTTTCTCATAAAATGGCGGACTAACACATTTTGTATTTTTATATTTATAATATTATTATTATTCACTCCTATAAATTAAAAAAAAAACATTTTTTAAATCTTTATAACCTATTTTATTTTTTAAAATCATAATTTCAATGATTTTTTTCTTACAGTCATCACACCTATTGCATATTTTAATATATTAATCATAATATGTATATGAATCATAACAGTTATCCCATATGTATGTATATTAGATTCATCATAATACATTGTGTATTTCCATTTCAACCTCATGTAACACTGTACAACTCCCACAAACAATATAATTACATCATTTTATTTTATAATCAAGCAATGAAAGCCACCAAGTTATTTATTTCTGAAACGTTAAATATTCTCCACCACGTTACAATACTCGGTGCGTGTTATAACAGATGCGTCAACGATTCAATAGAGCGGTTAGCGATATTATTTGGTTTATTGTCCCAAATAAACCAAATAAATCAATAAATAAAAATAGCATGTTAAAAATAAGCAGCATATTCCATATAGCTTGTTATGAAAAAAATAGCCATTTCGAACAACACAACAGTTGACAGTAACAAACACAATTGACAGTGACAATATGGTGACGTCATGCGCTCTGATTGGTGTTTCACATAAAATGGCGGACAAACATATTTTGTATTTTTATTTTAATAATATTAATATTATTCGCTCTTTTAAAATGAAAATAAATATATTTTTTCAAATCTTTATAACATATTTTATCTAATAAAATCATAATTTCAATGATTTTTTCTTACTGTCATCACGCCTATTATCATTGCCCAAATTGGAACTTAGCAGTACAGTAGTATTGGTTAAATTGATTCATCAGATAAAAGTGGATTTACGTTTGCCAGACGTAGAAACAATATTATGGTGCGATTCTACAATTGCACTCACTTGTATTAATAATGAACCTTCAAGATGGAATTCTTTTGTAGCTAATCGTGTGTCGGAAATACAATCCTATAATAAAATTAATCAATGGCGACACATTAGTACCGAACATAATCCCGCAGATTTAATATCTCGTGGTGTTAATACAAATGAATTAATAAATTTGCACATGTGGTTCCATGGTTCTAAATGGCTATCACAAGATGAGAGTAAATGGTATTATTCAACATTTTCAAATGATTTTAGCGTACCAGAAGCAAAAAATATAAAAAGTTTTATAGCAGTAAATATAGCAGATCAAGAAATATTCTCTAAATATTCTACGTTGAATCGTTTGAAAAGAGTTACAGCTTATATCATTCGTTTCATTCACAATTGTAAAAAAGTATTTCCACGACTTACTGGAGAGTTATCAGTAAGTGAATTGAATAAAGCAATAGAAGTATTAATTATTATGGCACAATCTTATTCATTTCAAAATGAAATTCAACAATTGAATACCAACAGAAGCGTATCAAAACAAAGTAATTTAAAAAATCTTAATCCAATCATGTCTAATAAGTTGTTATGTGTGGGAGGTCGTTTATCAAGAAGTATAAATATATCAACACAACAAAAACACCCAATTATATTACCATCACATCATAAATTATCAGAACTCATTGTCAAGCATTATCATTATACACATCTTCATCTTGGCGTTCAATCATTACTTTCCATTATGCGTTTACAATATTGGCCTATATTGGGTAAAAACATGGTAAAAAAGGTAGTTCGAAACTGTATTGTATGTTTTAGAATTCGCCCAATAGTATCTCAACAAATTATGGCAGATTTGCCTCAAGACAGAGTCTCAGTTCATCGTCCGTTTGCGATATCAGGAGTGGATTATGCAGGTTCAGTCATGATTAAAGCCGGTATAACTAGACAATCTAAAAGCGTAAAGGCTTAGATTTGTTTGTTTGTTTGTTTTTCTACAAAAGCAGTGCATATGGAATTAGTACATAGTTTAACAACGGAATCATTTTTGAATGCTTTCAAACGTTTCATTTCACGTAGAGGCAAACCTATAAAGATGTATTCCGACAATGCTAAAAATTTTGTGGGAGCAGGTAATCAATTGAAAGAACTTTATATCTTTATTGAACAAAATCATAGTAGTATTTATAATAACCTTGCACAACAATCTATTCAGTGGCAGTTCATTGTACCTAGATTGCCGCATCACGGCGGTTTATGGGAGTCTGCAATTAAGTTTGCAAAATTTCATATCAAACGTGTTATTCAATCAACTATTTTGACATATGAGGATATGAGTACTTTGTTGTGACAGGTAGAAGCCTGTTTAAACTCACGCCCTATTACGCCCTTGTCCAATGATCCATTAGATTTAAATCCACTCACTCCTGGTCATTTCCTCATTGGCGATAGCCTGTATGGATTACCTGAACAAAACATCGAGCATCTTTCCATGAATAGACTAGATCATTATCAGAAGTTAATTAAATTAATTCAATCTTTTTGGTCGAGGTGGCGTGTGGACTATCTCGCAGAACTTCAGAAACGTGGAAGGTGGACGCATGGCGATCTACGGCAGCTTCAATCCGGAGACATGGTCGTTATCAAGGAGGACAATGTACCACCTATGTAATGGAAGCTTGGACGCATCATCAAAACTCACCCTGGAAAGGACGGAATCGTACGAATAGCAGACATACAAACCAATTCAGGATCCATTCAGAGAGGCATAGCTAAATTATGCTTACTTCCTATGGAGCAGGACGATGTAATATCATCATCATCACCATTAAATGTCTGCGGTTCCCGGGATGGGTCTAAAGCTTAGTGATTTTAACATTAATAAACAGTGAGAGTAACAATTTTGAACATTTAGAAAGATAAGTTTCTAAAACTAAGTGAGACTTCAACATTAATAAATGAGAGAATAACAACTTTGAACATTTTAAAAAAAAAAAAAGACCAAATTAAACCAATATAAACCAAATTACCAAGCATCAAAAATATAATTTTTTTTATCATAAAATGACATTTTTTTCAAGGTTTAAAAATATTTTATTAAATTGAAAAACATCAAGATTAAAAAAAAAAGCAAATATAACATTTTTAAAGTTGACTTTATGCATTCATCTAAAAAGCAACTGAACTATTGTGCATCTATAATCAATTGAACTTTTTTGTGCAACTTATCTAAGAATTAAACTATTGGTGCAAGCATTTAAACGCAATTAAACTATTGTGCAACGAGTCATCAAACTATTATTTTTCAACAACTTCAACACATTCTACATTTGAGAGATTTTTTTCAACGGCTTCAGCAAATTCTACATTTGAGAGATTTTTTCAACAACTACTTCAGCAAATTCTACATTTTGGGGGATTTTTTCAACAATAACTTCAGCAAATTCTACATTTTGGAGACTTCTTCATCAAGAGAAACAATTTCTACAACGGGGAGGATACATTCTACATATGGGAAACTTCTTCAACAGCAACGTCATAGGACAACAGCATTTCCAGACATCATAATATCATGAAAAAACTTCTTCGGTGCAAACATAGACTTTTTTCAGTGCAAATATGGACTTTTATTGTGCAAGTGCAACAGACATTTATTATGTGAAAAACAAAGACAATTTATATTCATTTTATTATTTATTCATCATTGTTTAACATTTATTCATCATTTTTTTTAACATTTTTTCATTTTCTATCATTTTCTATTTGTTTGCATTCTCTTATACAATTCTTTCTCATACATATTTTATTTTTTTGTTTATATTTTTCTTTGAATCATACATCTTATACACATATTTAAATACAGTCCACTAAATCAAATAATCACTTAATCAAGCTTTATTTAAAAGAATGTATTTTTTACTGGATACATTCTTAGCGGGGAATATGTTTGATTTTCAATAATAAGAACATTTTTTTCCTGTCAGATCATTAGTTTTGTTGTATATTTTATCAATTTGTGCGTGTAACTTTCTTTTTGTGAAAATATATTCAGATACTACTCAAACCTCACTGCGTAAACATTCATCACCAGCTTTTAGTCCCATTCCCGGGAAATCCTAACAATAATCATGAAATGAGTTTATCCAAATATTTTTTATTAAATATTTTATTACGAAAACACGATAATTCTTCGATGCCGTTTTATGAAAATGATGTGCTTTTTTACCAATTTGAAAATAAAAATAATTAATATAGAGTTTTTTGAGCTTGGGGTCACTATAAAATATGAAATATATGACAGTTAAAGAAAATTGAGAAACACTTATCAGATATTCTTCAAAATCTAATGGGATCTGAGCGAGTATTAGATACAAAATTGAAAAAAATCGAATGAGTACTTATAAAGAAGATTAAACACGCCGTACATAGCACACAGTATACACACACAGATACATTGTGATGAAACTTTCAGAAAACAATCTCAGCATGATACTATTTGATAATCTGCAATAAAAAAATGCCGGACTTCGTGGCTTAGTTGATTGGGTATCTGAATGCTGATCCAAAGGTCCCTGGTTCGATTCCCGGTGGAGACACAGTTTTTAATTGTCTGGATCTGAGAGACGATTCAATGGTGACCTCCAGGACATCTACAGGGCTACCCCAGAGGCGGTGGAATGGATGGCGGGGCTTGTGCCAAGGCTTTAACCTACTTTTGTGACGCAACCCACACACGGGCGAAGAAGTTTTACATCGGAGAGAGAAGAAGGCCAAACGAAAAAAAAGAGACGATTTACATATATCGTTAGTCTCCAGAATGTGGCAACATGTTATTGGGTGCGTGTTAAATAATTATTTGACATATAATGTAGTACCTGTTAGTTGCCCGAGAAGCATTATTATTATTAAAATATATATAACTTAATAAATTGCGAATTCATAACTCCCAATTATATCCCCTTGGGTCGGTGAGGAGTAAAAATATTTAAAATAATAAAGTGTATGACCACATATGGTTATGTCTGATATCTTGGACTTAGTACAGCCGAGTGGGCATAATTTTGGAAAGCTGGTTACTGATTGGTTGATTCGGAGAGGGAGGGTAGAGTCAGAGAGAGACTTGACGTTTGTCCTAAGATAATTTTAATATAATTTACAATCAAAATCTTTTCATACACCCTTTTACACATATCCACACACGCAAACACACCCTCACGTTAACAAAAAACACAAAAGACACCTAATAAATTTTTTAATTTACCTACTATTGTATTTTATATGTACTTTTTTATATTTTTTTATGACAAAATGTGTACTTTTGTACTTTATTATTTGTATTTTTTATATTTTTTTTTTGTGCCTTAGATGTTAAGAATTCACGTAGCTGAAATTTATGCTTACTTATTGCCTAGTATTACCTCAGAACAGGCTTTGCCTAGTGAGGTAATAAATTCCATTTATATATTTCATGATATGTTATATTTTATTTTATATTGTATTATGGAAATTTATAAAAAAAAAACATTCACTCAATTCCTGGCATCTCCGTTAGTGACATCGATTTCAATGACAAAGCCTCTAATATTATTCAAAAACCTTCAGACGTATCTGTTTTTATACAAAACCTTTGAAATGAAATGAATTGTTAAATTATATCAATGTGTACATTTAAAATATGCAATAGTGCTTGACGATGTTTCTACCGTGAGACAAGGATGGTAGAGAGTCTGAGAGAGAGGGTAGGACTCCAGTTTACCAAAGCACGATCTCAAGTGGTCATTATATAATAAAATGTAGTTCCTAGAGTTGGAAGGGAGGTACCTACATGCATACATACTTGCCTGCATTAACATTTCTGCCTTTGTGACGTCAAAAGCTGTGTTTTTTACAAAGGGAAACTGAATCTAACGAGCGTCATAATATCAATTCCACTATTTATAATTTTTAATGTCGTTGCAGCGAGCGGCCATTGAAAGTATTCGTTATTCGTTGAAAATATCGACTATGAATACAACTTCAAAGAATGTAACCCGCCATTATGGTTCATTAATTGAGTAAATAAAAATAAATAAATATATTATAGTTGGTGAATTGTGATTTATATAAAAATATATAATAAAAAAAGTAGTCTCGCAAAAATAATAGATAATAATAATAATTAAAATTTATAAAGCGCCGTTTAGTGATACAAGATCACTCCAAGGGCGCTGTAGCTTATTTGTTGGCTCTACGAAACAAGGCAGTCTTAAGAAGTTTACCGAAGGAGTCTATACTCTGAGCTCCACGTATGTCAAGAGGCAATTTATTCCATTTTAAAGGACCGTTCACACTAAAACCGCGATTATAGTAAGCTGCCTTATTGACTCTGTCCAATTCTTTTAAGGAGTTGGTACTCTGTGATCCAGACGATTTTAGCGTACGCTGCCTCCCTGATGGAACATTCCTTTGGCACAGTTCCTGAATGTAGTGTAGGGCCAAGTCGTTTAGAGCCTTAAACACCATCAGGCATACCTTATAGTCTACTCGTTCTGGACATCTCAACCAGTGCAGTTCGTTAAGAAGAGGTGTTATGTGACATCTTTTGTCGGCTCCATATATCAACCTCGCAGCTGCGTTGAAAATTATTTGTAATCTATCAATCTGATACTTTGTCAAACCCACATTTAGCATAACAGTAATTCAGCCGTGACACCACAAATGCATTAATAAGCATTTTAGCTTCGTTTTTGGGGAATCTCCGGCGGATACTTTTCAATTGCCTCAGATGAAAGATACAAGAGCTAACAGTTTTTGAGAATTGCAAGTCCAGCGACAGTTTGTTGTCTATAGTTTGTTGCCTAGAAATTTGATGGTATTCGATGGTGTAATTTTTTCTCCATTTATGATAACCGGAGTATTTTCAATGAGATGCTGTCGTCGCGGTGAAACTACCCACATATACTCGGTTTTCGTTGGGTTTAATTTTAGCTTGTCGAGCGACATCCAGGCATCAATTTTTCCAACGCAACCAACGGTATCATTCACAAGACAATCCCTATTTTCAGCAGTGCAGAATTTCACAATGAGGCGATCGTCAGCATAAGCATATGAATCAAAACTGTTATGCATTAAATACTGAATATTAAAAAAAAAAAAACTTGAACATTACTTCGGCCTTCGTGGCTCAGTTGTTTGGGTATCTGACTGCTGATCCAAGGGCCCTGAGTTCGATTCCCGGTGGAGACACAGTTTTTAATTGTGTTTTCAGTCTGGATCTATGAGATGATTAATAAAGAAAGTCTTCAGAATGTGGCAACTTGTTATTGGGTGCGTGTTAAATAATTATTTGACATAGTACCTGTTAGTTGCCCGAGAAGCTACATAAATAACCAATTGAATCGACGTTAAAATAATATATTGTATGTAGAATCTAAAATATAGTGTTATATTTTTAATTGAATGAAAAATAATATAGGTACAATTTTGGCCAAACGTGTAAATCGCCCCTCTTCTCGGCTAAAAGTTCAAGATGTTTGGCTACAACTATATCTTCATAATTGTTCCAGAATATTCTGCAATGCCAAACATGGAAAAAAATATTATCTGGTGAAATTCGTTTATAAATTCTAGTAGGTTATATTTAAGGTGTAATAGAGATAGACTCTGGGTAAGTTATCAATACTTACCTATATAATTTTGTCATTTCGAAATAATATTGTATTCGAAAACGAAGTGAAAAGATTTCAACTCGAAATTATCATCGACGCGAAATAATGGTATTGTCTGAGCTGGTCGACGGTCTCATTGTGCGGTCAGGGGGGGTGGGAGAAGATTTCAATCGTACTTAACGAAACGAATACAAAATAAAAAATAAAACTCCCGAGAGAATAAATCAAATTTTTGCTTAAAAAGTTACAATTTGAATGGCGGGGAAGAAGAGCGGGTGGCGGCGACAGACAGACAATAGAGTCGGTGAGTCTCCGCTTTGAATATTGTCAAATCAGTCGAATTTCAACATCGTCTACTTTCAACACCCAGCGTCTACTTTCGCCACCTCTTTAACCTCTTAAATTAGGGTTGTCACAACTTACATCAACTAGTATGGGACGTTTTAACACTTTCGATGTCCAAAACTCATTAGCACATTCTACGCCGAAACGCAGCGTTTAAGTAGGGACACACCGGCTGAATGCGCATAATTATAAAATACACACTTGACTCTCTCTAAATTTGGTGACCAATAATTATCATAGTCCAATGAACATGAAATTGAAAGATCTTTAGTGAATAAGTTTGAAAAACTACAATAAACCTCAATTTATAATGCCACTACTTACTCAGAACCGATTACGCCTAGTAAGGTGAAATATAAGAACATATAAGGGTAAAGAAATAAATAAAGCAATAAATAAATAAAAATACTAATATTAATAAACAAATAATTAAAAAAATAACATATATTTTCGACGTGGCTTTTCCAAATTCAAGTAATATTATAAAAACTTTTGATGAAAAAATTAGAAAATACACTGCTTTAGGTAACGAGATTAAAAGACTTTGGCATTCTCGTAAATTAATAATATTACCGTTCATTATTTCAGCCACTGGCATTATTCCAAAATCGTTAATCCGTAATTTAGAAATTATAAATTTATCGAAAAAGTTAATAATAAAAATGCAAAAAACGGTAATAATTAATACATGTAGAATCGTTAAAGATTTTTTAATCGTTAATATTTGGGAATCAGTAGGGTTGTTAGGTAGTATAGAGGATTCCTCAGAGCCTAATCCTTTGATATTTTAAGTATCTGGATGGGTGAACTATTCCCAATTGAAAGCTTGATGATGCGTTTGTTGCATTTTATTTTGCTCTTTTATATAATTTACAATTTACACATTGATCTGCTGATTCTTTTGAGGAAGTGTATAATGGTAATAAAAATAATTGAGTGTTATTATTTGTAGTGGTTAAATTTTATTAATATCATTAGTATTCTAAATCGGCCAGCTCCGTAAAAATATACGTCTCTGTACTAGAATATTAAGAATATTTGTATATTGTGTAGTAGGTAGGTACTAACCATTTCAGTTTGCGGGTTAAAAAATGCTGTGTTTTTTATCGCAAAGCGCAAACAAATAAAATATCACAAATTATTACTTAAATTAAGAAGAACAAAAGGTTAAATAATGGATTATTCAAAGTATTTGTAATGTTTCCGCTCAGAATTCATATTTTGAGATTGTTTTTAACTCTCCACTACTATGGAATAGTGGAGAGTCATTATTTCACAATTTTTAAGAGTATTTTTTTAAGTTATATCTATAATAAAAAGTAAAGACTTTTTGATTCTACATTAATTTAATTGAGCGCGATAGGCCTATTTCGCCTTGTTAGGGCATTGACTAGCTTATGACTATTTTGACATATTTTACTTATATTTATAGATTAATTATGTAGGAGGAGCTTACAGGTTCTTGTGATTGGTCATTTAAAACTATTGATATTATACAATGCAAAAAAGAAATAAATTTCCTTTCTCTGGTTGCTTGAGACTATTTATTTTTTGACCAATCCCTATTTAGATAATTAGTGAAATTGAATATAATGAATTGATTTATGGTAATGGCTGGTTTTTTCGGTGTAACGGTACATGGTATTGTGTTCTTTAAATTAATGTAGAATCAAAAAGTCTTTACTTTTTATTATAGATATAACTTATAATGGAATTCTACCAAATAAAAATTTCATCGATAATTAAGTATTTTTTTACATCAATTTCTCAATGGGGATCATATAAAGAGTGCATACTTTGAGTTTCGTTGTGATAATTTTGTGTGTATGCCGATTGCCGTACACAAATATGAAAATTTGTGTCCTCTGTACAGATCAAACTAAAAGGCCGATGAACTTAATATTGATATCATATGTGTGAAGCACATAAACTAAGACTGATTAGTTTTCCATAGACAACGGTTCATTTTTTCTCAATGATTTCATCTGTTAAAACTGAAAAAATTCTCTCACGACCAGGAAATTTGAGATATTTTAATTTTGTTTATACAATTTAAACATCTTTAAAAAACTTCACAAAACTGCATTCAAAGTTGGTAAGCGTTAAAAGAAAAAGATACAACCGTTTGAAAAATTATTTTCATAAGATAATATATTTTTGTATGAAAAATATATATAACAAGAGAAATTTTTTATGTTTGGCAATGTTTAGTTATTTGATTTCATATTGATATTAGAGTGTAATATTACCAGGGAAGCTTCACTGTGTAGTGGAGAATTTAGCGTTGGTAACAACCCACTTGTTTTTGTAATTATTTTGTTTTCTTATTTAAAATAATTTTCGACTTTGTCTTTACGTGCTTTGTCGAAATAGTCAAAAAATGAGGCGCAAAGATTCAATACGGTGGATGTCCCATATATACACGTGACGTGTGACAACCCTGTCTATATCCCTCCTATTTTATCACGTAACAAATCTTGTAAAAGAGTACACCATAACTCTCTTTAACGATACGTCTTAAGCGCTCCAAATTGAAACGCGGAACTCGGAGTCGTTTTCAAAATGCGCCCTTGATGGTTATTCGAAAGCTACTCAATATATTATTTTAAGGTTAAGCTATTTATAATCAAATCAATAGTCAAACGAATAAGAATAGGATATACTGCACCTGATAATGAAAGAAAAAAATGAGAGTAGCCACGGTGAGTGTAAGAGTCAGATGCCTTGGCTGAAAAGCATAAGGGTATGAACTGGAGTTCGCAGAGTGGAAGAGCTATTCCGCTCAAAACAGAGATGCCTATGCCAGAGTGGTAACCAATATCGGGGGGACCTAACATGATACAAAGAGAAGAGAAAGAAAATGATTGAATTGTAAACAATAGTATAATCTCCACCAATATATCAAAGTGTCTATTTTTCTTTCTCAATGTATGACGGTCTTGAGTAGATCGAAGGGCTTTGGTGATTGTAGATCATGTAGTAGACTTGACAATGTCACTCCTTCCGGTCGCATATTTTATCCTCCACGCTTCTTATTACGATGAACTTTTCGAGGTTATCGAGAGTCCTCCTGGTACTGAAGGATGCACTGTAAACAATTTGACAAAGACAATCCATTATCTTTGGTTAATTTAATATGGACACATTTATTTTCATAGCAGTTCACGATATTCGTAACAATCTCCGCCAAAACGTCATTTCTAAGCAATCAATTTTCTTTATGACTCTCTTAGGTTGGGTTGTTTCAACAAAAGTATCGGTAACAGTACAGTTAAAAAACTCTGATTAAATAAAATTGTGTCGTTTGACAGCATTCGATTTCAATCAAACAACCACAAGTATTGAACAATTTTAAGAAATCAAAGTATTTTATAATAATTTTACTTTAATCTTTGCTCGAGATACACAGCTTTAGGCTGGGTTGTTTCAACAAAAGTATCGGTAATAGTATAAATAAAATACTTTGATTACATGAAATTTTTCAAAATTGCATCGATTGATGGCAATATATCGAAAGATCAAAATAATATCGATTGATTTTATTTTGATCTTTGTTCGAGGAACACAGCCTTTAGTTTATGTTTTTCCGTTTAATTATAGGTACGTAGCAATTGTAACTGTTTTTTAAGATCAAAATTGTTACAGAATGCTACATAAGCTAGCAGTAACACACCACGGAAAGGAGAATGCTGAATTATTCATTAAGAGATAGGAAAACAAACCTGTGGGTTTAGAGTAAACCAGTCAGTCACTGATGTTGTCTAAAGGGTTTCCAACAAGAAGTGGAGTTAGGCAGGGCATGTCGCCCGTACGACAGACTCCAGATCGACCAAAAAAAGTGCTGGAATGGTGACTTAGAACTTGCAGAAGATGCGTTGGACGTCCTCAAACAAGTTAGGCTGACGATTTATGGCGGATGGCTGGAGTCGGTTGGATGTGTACTGTACAGGATAGAGAGCTGTGGAAGTCTTAAGGGGAGGCCTTTGCATATGCATTTCTCATACTGGACGAAAGGAAAGAAAAGATCAAATTTAATGAAAAACGGTTTTAAGGTTGATTTTGCAAAATCGGCGCTATTAAAATAGTCATGCAACAATGATAATAATAAAAAATCTTCTAGTACCTTCTGTGTATTTAATCTCCTGTTGATTTATTAGTTTCGATAAATTTAAATGACATCTTTCGCACCGTTATTTCTTACTTGTATATCTTATTTTCTTCTCGATTTTAGAGCGGTGGTAGTAACAATAATTACGAGCGTCTTCTTCTTATTCTTCTCTCCCTATAATTTACGTCGCTGAGAGGGAGGGAGACTGCGATACATGGAGGAAGGGAGACAGAGCAAAGGAGATTTCTCATCATCTCAAAAATGTCGCTTTGTTCGTTAGTGTAATGAATTATTTATTTCTTGGGATAATATTTACTTAGAAGGCGACACCTTTCTTCCAGTTCTGCTCTGATATTTACATCGACGGGACCGGACTAAAAATACAGTTTTTTAATATAAAATATACAATGAACTGTGTCAATAGAAAGAGTTACCAAGGGCCTTATTCCCGTTCACGTTTAATATTTTGCGATAAGTTTTCGCTAATCTTTCACAGAATGTAAAGTGAAAGTAACGTATCAGGAGCTGTCATTCATAACTATATACTCTGTGAAACAAACGAATGTGTGTCGCTTTATGTCTTTACACAAAACTTAACATCACATCGATCTTCTTCTTGGCCACAATCCTAGGATTGGTCTGCACTAAACACTCGATCTTTCCACTTAACTCTATCGTCCGCCAGTCTCTTCATCTCTTTGTAACTGCTACAGCGCATGTCACCGATTATCTGGTCTATATAGTTGTTTCTGGGGCGACCTCTACAGTTACCCCCATCAATCATTCCTTCGACGATCGTAAAAAGCAGGCCTGGGTGCCGGATGTTGTGGCCTATCCAAGTTGTTCTCTGTCGGGCAATTCTTTTCATTATTTGCCTTGTCTCTCCAACCCTACTTTTACCTCGTCGTTGCTGATATGTTCTGACCAGTGAACTTTAGCCATGCGTCTGTAGCACCACATCTCAAACGCAGACATACGTCCCGTTTCGCGTTGGCTGATTGTCCATGTTTCACAGCCATATAGCAGTACACTCCAGACAAGAGTCTTGATCAAATTTTTACTAATTTTGATGGAAATATTAGGGGATTCAAAAATTGTTGATCTTTTATTGAAGGCGACTCTTTCTTGGTGGATTTTGCTTTTGATGTCTGCTGTTAAACGTCCGTCTTGAGATATTCTGCTTCCCAGATATACAAACTCTTTCAACTGTTTAATTTCGATGCCCCCCAAAACAATATTTGCGGTGTATTCCTCCCTTCCAGCAACCATGCATTTTGTTTTGTCCTTATTTATCCTCATGTTGTAATCGCTTGTTAGGATGCCTTCCATCTTTCTGAGAGCCTCATTTAATTCTTTCTCTGTTTCTCCTAGCATTGCAATATCGTCTGCATACCTTATCATGTCTATTTTTTGTCCCTGAATTTTAACACCATGCCAATCTCCCATTTCTTCTCTCAGCTCATCGATAGCCTGTTGTATGTAACAATTAAATAAATCTGGAGACATAGAACATCCCTGTCTCACTTCCTGGCCCACAGTTGCCTCGGCTCTGCTTTCTCCTGCTGACCTCGATATGCCGCATAAAACATTGCGAATAAATTCAACTGTCGAATACCATACGTATTTCGCTCCAATTAGAATACTGCGTTACGAACGGCGAACGGAGGTTTTATCGACATAATGCGCGGAAGTTTACGCGGGCTAGTGTCAGCGGAAAACAGAATAACGATCTGCTATAAGAAACTATTATTTGTTTTAGTAAAAATCACACACACACTTCCGTCAAGACCATTCTCATCCGACACACTCTTCTGTCAAAAACTTTATCTTTCATTTTTCACTAACGCAACTTTCAAATATTCACATACGTTCTCTGTAGTTCCTAATATCATCTTCATAGATTGCATATTGTGTTTTGAGCAGGAGTGCAGCTAACGAAATCAATCGTGGCATGATTCGAACTCGTGACCACTGGATTACAAACCCAACGCGCTAACCACCCATCTAAACTTTATCATTATTTTTTATTGATTTAAGTTTTGGGAACAACATTAGTTACAGAATACGAAATCAAGTTCAAACGACCTTAATTTTAAAATTTTGAACGTTCCTATGTAAGTTCATAAAGTTACAGAATTTGACGTATTATGCTTTCTATGTGCACCGCGCACATCGCAGTCTCCCTTTTTCGACTGATCGTACTACACAATAAGAAATACAGGGTGTCTCAAAAGGAAAGGAAATAATGTAAGCCGTGTATCGAAAAAATGTTTATTCATTATTAAAGTACACATGCAGTTTTGGAATTTATTTCTTAAAAATAATATCGTCCAAATGTAGACCCTCGCGTTCGCAGCACTCATTTAATCCAACAGTAAAATTACTTATGACAGCTCGGCAGGTGGACTCAGTGATGGCTACCATTTCGTGACCGGATATCTTCTTTCAAATGCGCCAGGGAAGTCGGTTTACTGGCGTAAACTTTAGATTTATAATAACCCCATAGGAAAAAGACCAATTTATGTCACCTCTCCTGGAGATCAACTAGCCTGGGAAAATTTCACCAACTCGTGGCAGAGATGTATTGGTCGTGTGTGACGTTGCTCCGTCCTGCTGGAACCATGTTCTTTGGTTATAGCCAGGAAAGTTTTGCAGTTCAGGCACCAAGAAGTCGTCTAACATCTCCACATAACGCTCTGAATACAAATATAAACTTTCTTTTGAGACACCTTATATATCCCTGTAAAATTTTATATTTTTTCGTTATATTTAGAATAAAATATTTGGGTAAGATTCAAAATTTTCCAATAATACAGGTTGAGTGTGGTAAATAACACTTCAAAATATCTCATAGATGTTCATAAATTATTAACGTTCTTACATTAAATTTATTTTTAGAGAAAATTTTATCTTAATCCACCAGCCGAGAGCCGTCTTTATTTTTACCATTTTCAGAAATGTTAACAAAAAAAATATAATAATCGGCGCAGGAAAGGTTAGTACTTGGTACGTAATAAAACTCTGCGCCGTTTAATAATGTTTACTGAAATTGTAAAGATTAAATTAAAAGATACGAAAAAAATATAAAAAAAGGAATTAAAAGAAATGAGAATAGGCATGATGACTAATTTTGAAAAACTATCTCACGATGTTTTTACGCATTCACTGTTTTCAAATATATATACATTTCTACATAAAATAAAGGTTTAGTAGCAAAAATCGCCATTTTAAAATCAAATTTGACATTTACGCCAAAAAACGCTTGTAGTATCATGGCGGCTGCCGACCCTGACGGTGACGTCACGATATTGTAAACTGCATATCACTACTATATGTAATATATGTATTCTAGGACGATTTGTGTATTTATAATCAATTCAAAAGTGCATAAGTGTTGTGCGGTCCCTAAATGTACAAACACGACGAAAAAAACACCTACTGAGGTATATGTTTTCGTCCCACGCGAAAAAAAAGAGAAATTAGTGATTAAATTTCGCACGGCGAGACATAAGTGTATTTTATTAAGTACGCGTTTACAATGAAGTACAGTATTTGTTCCCCCACTTTTAGCTCTCAATAATATAATATTTACCATTATTTAGGCAATAAGCATATAAAGAACTTCATTAATGTCCAAACGTCAAAATAGGCCATCATACGTTTCCCGCGTATGTTTTTAGCTTATGAACACATAATGTAGAGAGAAGAAGGAGCATATTTTATCGATTTTCGAGATGTAAGTTGTATTTAAATTACAGATAAATAAAGTACTTATATGCACTCATTATTAAGTTTTTACGTTTCGAAATTCTGATGAACAAAAGTCTTTGTTCGACGCAAAGAAATATCCGACCATCAAAAGTTCCATTCTAGTTAAGAGTAGTTAAGACAGGCAGAAAAATAACTACTATGGATGCTATTGCTAAAAATAACGATAGCAGATAAATATAGCTTGTTATTAACACAATACAAATAACGAGCGCTATGTAATAATTCGTATGCTGCTAAAATTGTAACGATGTTTTAAAACGCATGCTTCGCGTAATCGCCGTCGTTTCGCGAATCGCTTCATTGCATGAAAAAAATATAGCTTGCTAGTTTAGTTTGGCAGTGACCAGCATCATAACATGTCGAACGTTCGTCAGCTCACCATCGCGTGACAAAATTGTAGAATACTAAAACTAAATTAGTTTACCATACGTTGCGAGCGTTCATTATTTATTTATTTATTCAATAAGAACTAAGTTACATACAAAATACAATAAACTTAGGTCCGATATTACAGTCGGCCCTCAACTCATTGAGTTTGTTAAACTCAAGATTAATGTTAAGGGGAGATTGAATCCATTTCCGTATTACAGTACAATATAACATGTCAGTTACTAAATCTTCAATTATAGACATATTTAACTTTTTCTGTGGTTATTATCTGTCAAATTTAAATAACCTCAAATAATACGAAATACAAAACGGGACGCTACGACTTTAAATACCATTGTTTTATTATCCAACATGGTAAATTTAATTTTTTTCACCAAAATAATGCTTTTAAATGCCCATGTTCAATACGGCTGTCAGTTTGTTTTGTTGTGTGGCGCCACCGTCGATACAACTAACGCCTTTAGTGATACAACACTGAAACTACACACGTTGCCTAACGCCTCTAGTGATAGAAACTGAAACTACACGAGTTGCCTAGCAAATGACAGTTGACTCACAGTTAAGTACTTAATCTGCCAGAAACGTTGAGTTAAATATTTGTCGTTTTAGTGACATATTTGAGGGAAGATTAGGCCTAAACGGACTCTGTAATACGCTATATTTTTGTGAAACTTGAGTTTAGCTCTTAAACTGACACTGTAATACCGGCCCATAGTATCCCCCGATAGGTAGGCGAGTATCTAGGTAAATTGAAACTATTTGCTTTGATGAATCCTTGTTCCATTGCTATTTTATTGTTTTGTTTTAGTTTTAAGTACCTAATTAAAATATTAATATATCAAAAACACCAAAATAAACATTGTCCAGACCGACAATTAATGCGTATATTGTATTGAAGACTATCAGAAGAATTGACGCGACCATACTATGACGTCGTGCGCTCTGATTGTTTTTTCTCATAAAATGGCGGACTAACACATTTTGTATTTTTATATTTATAATATTATTATTCACTCCTTTAAAATGAAAATAAGTACATTTTTTAAATCTTTATAACCTATTTTATTTTTTAAAATCATAATTTCAATGATTTTTTCTTACAGTCATCACACCTATTAC
The DNA here is from genome assembly GCA_963576475.1 of Molanna angustata. Lineage (NCBI taxonomy): Eukaryota > Metazoa > Arthropoda > Insecta > Trichoptera > Molannidae > Molanna > Molanna angustata. The sequence goes on along the minus strand of OY754985.1, from coordinate 4,510,983 downwards.
ATAACATTCTATTTTTTTTTTAAATATATTAATCATAATATGTATATGAATCATAACAATTATCCCATATGTATATTAGATTCATCATAATACATTGTGTATTTCCATTTCAACCTCATGTAACACTGTACAACTCCCACAAACAATATAATAACATCATTTTATTTTATAATCAAGCAATGAAAGCCACCAAGTTATTTATTTCTGAAACGTTAAATATTCTCCACCACGTTACAATACTCGGTGCGTGTTATAACAGATGCGTCAACGATTCAATAGAGCGGATAGCGATATTATTTGGTTTATCGTCCCAAATAAACCAAATAAATCAATAAATAAAAATAGCATGTTAAAAATAAGCAGCATATTCCATATAGCTTGTTATGAAAAAAATAGCCATTTCGAACAACACTACAGTTGACAGTAACAAACACAATTGACAGTAACAATATGGTAACGTCATGCGCTCTGATTGGTGTTTCACATAAAATGGCGGACAAACATATTTTGTATTTTTATTTTAATAATATTAATATTATTCGCTCTTTTAAAATGAAAATAAATATATTTTTTCAAATCTTTATAACATATTTTATTTTATAAAATCATAATTTCAATGATTTTTTCTTACTGTCATCACGCCTATTGTAAGAAATAAATATTGTATGGTTTTATTTAACTAGATTCATGTTACACATGAGATCCAACTGTCGATAGCGATAGTGTGTCTAGTTGAAGAATAAGTACCAAACTATAAAACCATAAATCCAAATTATTGAATATTTTAAGATATTTTGTTTTCTATACAACATATGTAGGTATATATGTCAGGATAGGATAGTATGGAGGTCAGTCTATTTTTCCTACCCGGAGTATGAAAACAGCATGAAGTATGTTTGTAGATTAAGTAGGTATCAAACTATTGAGAGAGATATTGTGTAGTGTTTACTGCCATACAAATTGTATGAAATAATGTCGTCACTACATTCAATTTTTATAAATATTGTTAAAAAATATTGCAATGTTCAATTATTTTTAGAAAATTAAATTATCTAGTTGGTGTGTTTCGGTTTTTTTTTGATATTTTTAAAAATTTTGGAAATATAGGCAGTTAAACACATTAATTTATCAGAAAAAAATATTTTTCTTAATAAAACATGTTTGAGAAACTCTGGAATTTTTTAAAAAAAATAAATTTGAGTTTGTATTTATCCAAATTTATACCAATTTTCAGCGTTCTAGCTTATATGGTTTTTGAGATATATGTGGAAAAATAAATTAAAAATTCAAAAGTTGATAACCACTAACTGAAAATTCTAAATTCTGAATTTTGTAGCTCTATAACTATTTATATATTCTGAAATTTTGGGCTCTGTAAATTCAGCGGATCAAAAGTTATAAGGGGGGACACACAAACCAAACACAGACACACAAAATGCTCTACTTCAAATTCTGAATTCATCCATATACCTATATAGAACATATAGGTATGCTACGAATACTCTAAAATGGTGTTTTTGGCATACAAAAAGTCCACTACACCATACAAAATGTTCCATCATACACGTGTCTTGGCTTTAAACTGCAGTTGGATAAACGCGGAGGTATTGACCAGAGCTACTCATGGCACGATCTTAAAATGATCTTATCTTGTCTTAATCCTTAAAATGTATAAATCAGTATTTGACAATAATCCGACCTTAATTTTAATCTACATTTGATGAAGATGTTATATGTATTAATAGGTATGTATTTTTGTCCTCCTCCAAAATGTTTTTAATATTACAACAGGTTGATATATTTAAAGTTCACAGAATCCGTTTCTGAACTGTCTCTCAAAGTCTCCCGTTCTCATACTCTTGTACCTTCTCCTACTCCGTCTGTTCCGATTTTTGCCCACCCTCCTCCTCATGCTGCTGTTCTGCTTTGAATATCAGCATTAATTGTCCTCTCTTCTATGCTGTTCATCTGCGCCCGCTCCAAGGTATCTGCGGGCTTGCCAACTCGCTGTTGATGTACATAGATATTACGTCGGCGCAGATTTCCAAACGACAGTAGTTAGTTGTACGTACGTATCAACTGGTAGTACATACCTCTGCGCCAATTCAACGATACAATTTATTTTTAACTTTTGCTACCGGCTTAATAGTACTACTTCTTTTTTTTACGCCTTTTTAATTAACTTCACATGCCTGTCCGTAGTGGAATTTGATATCGATTTTTGACTAACTTCCCGACCAGAGCTCTAAAACTTTCATAATTTGTGTATTCCCGATGGCAATGCATGTGAAAACAATTTTATGCTTGATTCATTTGATAAAATTAAACAATTTTGTATTTAATACAAAGTAAACAATAATGATATACATATTGCATAAAAGCAGGAGTATTTTTATGAATAACATTTCAACGCTAAGAACTTTGAAAATGGTGTTCTCAAAATCCCTTTTGACTAACTTGTTTATTATCGTTTTCTTTTTGTCCTGTAAGAGCCGGGTGATCGAAAATAAAAGTGATAAACTAACATCTTAGGTACTTAGTTCAGCAATGAAGTTCAACACATATTGTAAATGCTACCTTTTTATGTGAGATGAAATTAGCGGTTTAAATCTTGTCCATGTTTTTTTTTATTAGTTAAAGCATTTTGTCCGAGTTTTTCTTTATTACTTACTTACTCTGCCTCTCCTTGAGTCCAGTATTGGACAAAAGCCTCCCGCTTGGACTTCCACTGGTCTCTATCCTGTGCCATTCTTCGCCATTCAGGATCTGCGACTTTTTTGATGTCATCGGACCATCTGGTCTGGGGCCTTTCCACGCTTCTGCTTCCCGTTCTCGGCCTCCAGTCCATCACAATTTTTGTCCATCGTCCATCTGACATCCGAGATACTCCGCTATTCTTTTGGCCACATCCGCTACTTCTGTGTTCTTGCTAATCAATTTATTAGTTTTGTGGTCCCTTAGCGAGATATTCAACATTCTTCTTTCCATCGCTCTTTGTGTCACACTTAGCTTTTCCATCATTTTCTTAGTAAATGCGGATGTTTCAAAGCCGTTAGTGAGCACAAGGAGTACACAAGCGTCAAAAACTTTTTTCTTTAAGTGGATTGGGATATTTGTAGATTTAAGAACATTTGATAATTTGCTGAACGCTGCCCATCCTAGACCTCTTCTTCTTTCTATTTCAGCTTCTAAATTATAAGGCATTTTGCCTATGTTTTATAATGTTTAAATATTTACAACAAACAAATTATTATTTATTTAAGTATTAGTAATTATTCAGATATAGCAAGTGTTTTGGCAACACTGCCAAGTCTTTTCTTCCCCCCAAAAGTATTGCTACCTACTTCAGTCATATAATCGTCTACAACTCGTCGTGTAGTGCACGTCTCTCTGACATTTGAAGTTACATAATTGTTTAGTATAATACCCAAACCGTGTTTAAAAGTGATGTTTTAAACTAACACACAGAATCGTCATATAGAGATAAAAGTGAGTACCTTCCGGCCCCTTGATATCTGGTAATTTTTCGATAGTAGAACCGTTAATAATCTTACTTTATAAAACCTACTGTTTTTAATAATAATTATATTCAATAATTAGAATTGATTTTCATAGATTTTAAATGCTGCAATCCATACATATATTTATAAGAGAAAAAAACAATTACACATCACACATACATATTTTTGTTTATAGATAATGAATTTGATTTATATGTGCAATCACAATATTTCCCATAGAGAAGTTACATACAATGTAAACATAGACGTGCTTAGAGATTAAGATAGAGATAAAAGTAATAAAATATAAAAATATGTACAATCACAATATTTCCCATAGAGAAGTTACATACAATGTAAACATAGACGTGCTTAGAGATTAAGATAGAGATAAAAGTAATAAAATATAAAAATATGTGCAATCACAATATTTCCCATAGAGAAGTTACATACAATGTAAACATAGACGTGCTTAGAGATTAAGATAGAGATAAAAGTAATAAAATATAAAAATATGTGCAATCACAATATTTCCCATAGAGAAGTTACATACAATGTAAACATAGACGTGCTTAGAGATTAAGATAGAGATAAAAGTAATAAAATATAAAAATATGTGCAATCACAATATTTCCCATAGAGAAGTTACATACAATGTAAACATAGACGTGCTTAGAGATTAAGATAGAGATAAAAGTAATAAAATATAAAAATATGTGCAATCACAATATTTCCCATAGAGAAGTTACATACAATGTAAACATAGACGTGCTTAGAGATTAAGATAGAGATAAAAGTAATAAAATATAAAAATATGTGCAATCACAATATTTCCCATAGAGAAGTTACATACAATGTAAACATAGACGTGCTTAGAGATTAAGATAGAGATAAAAGTAATAAAATATAAAAATATGTGCAATCACAATATTTCCCATAGAGAAGTTACATACAATGTAAACATAGACGTGCTTAGAGATTAAGATAGAGATAAAAGTAATAAAATATAAAAATATGTGCAATCACAATATTTCCCATAGAGAAGTTACATACAATGTAAACATAGACGTGCTTAGAGATTAAGATAGAGATAAAAGTAATAAAATATAAAAATATGTGCAATCACAATATTTCCCATAGAGAAGTTACATACAATGTAAACATAGACGTGCTTAGAGATTAAGATAGAGATAAAAGTAATAAAATATAAAAATATGTGCAATCACAATATTTCCCATAGAGAAGTTACATACAATGTAAACATAGACGTGCTTAGAGATTAAGATAGAGATAAAAGTAATAAAATATAAAAATATGTGCAATCACAATATTTCCCATAGAGAAGTTACATACAATGTAAACATAGACGTGCTTAGAGATTAAGATAGAGATAAAAGTAATAAAATATAAAAATATGTGCAATCACAATATTTCCCATAGAGAAGTTACATACAATGTAAACATAGACGTGCTTAGAGATTAAGATAGAGATAAAAGTAATAAAATATAAAAATATGTGCAATCACAATATTTCCCATAGAGAAGTTACATACAATGTAAACATAGACGTGCTTAGAGATTAAGATAGAGATAAAAGTAATAAAATATAAAAATATGTGCATTCACAATATTTCCCATAGAGAAGTTACATACAATGTAAACATAGACGTGCTTAGAGATTAAGATAGAGATAAAAGTAATAAAATATAAAAATATGTACAATCACAATATTTCCCATAGAGAAGTTACATACAATGTAAACATAGACGTGCTTAGAGATTAAGATAGAGATAAAAGTAATAAAATATAAAAATATGTGCAATCACAATATTTCCCATAGAGAAGTTACATACAATGTAAACATAGACGTGCTTAGAGATTAAGATAGAGATAAAAGTAATAAAATATAAAAATATGTACAATCACAATATTTCCCATAGAGAAGTTACATACAATGTAAACATAGACGTGCTTAGAGATTAAGATAGAGATAAAAGTAATAAAATATAAAAATATGTGCAATCACAATATTTCCCATAGAGAAGTTACATACAATGTAAACATAGACGTGCTTAGAGATTAAGATAGAGATAAAAGTAATAAAATATAAAAATATGTGCAATCACAATATTTCCCATAGAGAAGTTACATACAATGTAAACATAGACGTGCTTAGAGATTAAGATAGAGATAAAAGTAATAAAATATAAAAATATGTGCAATCACAATATTTCCCATAGAGAAGTTACATACAATGTAAACATAGACGTGCTTAGAGATTAAGATAGAGATAAAAGTAATAAAATATAAAAATATGTGCAATCACAATATTTCCCATAGAGAAGTTACATACAATGTAAACATAGACGTGCTTAGAGATTAAGATAGAGATAAAAGTAATAAAATATAAAAATATGTGCAATCACAATATTTCCCATAGAGAAGTTACATACAATGTAAACATAGACGTGCTTAGAGATTAAGATAGAGATAAAAGTAATAAAATATAAAAATATGTGCAATCACAATATTTCCCATAGAGAAGTTACATACAATGTAAACATAGACGTGCTTAGAGATTAAGATAGAGATAAAAGTAATAAAATATAAAAATATGTGCAATCACAATATTTCCCATAGAGAAGTTACATACAATGTAAACATAGATGTGCTTAGAGATTAAGATAGAGATAAAAGTAATAAAATATAAAAATATGTGCAATCACAATATTTCCCATAGAGAAGTTACATACAATGTAAACATAGACGTGCTTAGAGATTAAGATAGAGATAAAAGTAATAAAATATAAAAATATGTGCAATCACAATATTTCCCATAGAGAAGTTACATACAATGTAAACATAGACGTGCTTAGAGATTAAGATAGAGATAAAAGTAATAAAATATAAAAATATGTGCAATCACAATATTTCCCATAGAGAAGTTACATACAATGTAAACATAGACGTGCTTAGAGATTAAGATAGAGATAAAAGTAATAAAATATAAAAATATGTGCAATCACAAAATTTCCCATAGAGAAGTTACATACAATGTAAACATAGACGTGCTTAGAGATTAAGATAGAGATAAAAGTAATAAAATTTAAAAATATGTGCAATCACAATATTTCCCATAGAGAAGTTACATACAATGTAAACATAGACGTGCTTAGAGATTAAGATAGTGATAAAAGTAATAAAATATAAAAATATGTGCAATCACAATATTTCCCATAGAGAAGTTACATACAATGTAAACATAGACGTGCTTAGAGATTAAGATAGAGATAAAAGTAATAAAATATAAAAATATGTGCAATCACAATATTTCCCATAGAGAAGTTACATACAATGTAAACATAGACGTGCTTAGAGATTAAGATAGAGATAAAAGTAATAAAATATAAAAATATGTGCAATCACAATATTTCCCATAGAGAAGTTACATACAATGTAAACATAGACGTGCTTAGAGATTAAGATAGAGATAAAAGTAATAAAATATAAAAATATGTGCAATCACAATATTTCCCATAGAGAAGTTACATACAATGTAAACATAGACGTGCTTAGAGATTAAGATAGACATAAAAGTAATAAAATATAAAAATATGTGCAATCACAATATTTCCCATAGAGAAGTTACATACAATGTAAACATCGACGTGCTTAGAGATTAAGAAAGAGATAAAAGTAATAAAATGTAAAAAATCAATACTTATTGAAAAAACATATTATGAAGTATAGTTTGGAATACATATATTATAACACTACATCCTCAACAATGCATTCCAGCCACACCCAGGTCCTAAGAGGATGTCTCAGTGATCTTTTTTTAAAATTTCCGTTTTGAACATAGTATCAGATGCAATAAAAATTTCAATATGTTCATTGAATTGGTCATTAAAGTTTTTACATATTCTATAAAGCGGTATCCTGAATCCTGCATTAGTTCTCGGAGTATTTGTGAAAAAAAGTTGGCGCTGTCTCGTTATTCTAGGTGGAATTTGTATTTGAAGCATACTTTTTAATTGAATGCATTCAAATTTACTATGGGATATTTTATATATGTAGTGTTAATGCATCAAATAATTTTCTTCTGTTAGCACGACTAATCATGTTATACCTAACGTTTTGGGGTCTCCTTGGTTAAAGTTGTTTGCAAAAGACGAAGAGAACTTTAATTATAATAGCAATATAGTAAATAGAGAATATCAGCGCACAGTTCTTGTAATGAGGCAACCATTGATATAGTGTAAGATTTAGAGAGTGTACCTATTACATATTATGTAGTGTCCTATCTACAGTTTCCAAGAGTGAACGCTCTATATCCAATACAAGGGACCCCAGGAAAGGAAGATGTTCTTATTCAAATTGTATAACTCCAACAGAAGCAAAGGCGCCCGACGTCGTTTGTAGATTTCATCTTGGGAGCCAAAGATATTATAGCGGATAGGCGAATATTCACAATTTCTGCTTACTGGGCCAAGTTCACACAATCTGGGATGGTTTGCCGATCGCCGTTCTAGTGGCATTTTATCGACTGGCGCTTTTGCTATGGCACTTTGTTGATCTACATTTTTGTGGCATATTTTGGGACAGTGTTGTTGTGACACTTTGAAGACCGAATATGGCACATTTTCGACCTACATTTCTTTTTCGACCGATATTTTTGTTATGGAAATTTGTCCATCAATAATTCTGTGGCACATTGTCGCCCAATATTTTCGTGACACTTTTTTGACTGATATTTTTGTTATGGCAATTGTTTATGGCACATTGCAAAATTCACTTCAATAGTTCATTCTCACTGCAATAACAAGAGCTCCCAAAAATACTCTAGGTTTATAAAATATAATATGAATGTAGATTTATCGCTACCTAGAGTCAACTATCTGGTTAACAATTTAATATTACCTGTCATAAGATTGGGATGAATGTCAACCAATAAAATCGGGAACAGCGGCGCGATAATCAAACAACTAACCACAATACACCAGCAGCGTTTGTCTAAGATAACTGTTATTTTTTTTATGTAAATTAAAATAATTTACAGTTAATTTTTGTTGCGAAATTGTGAAATATCACTCTTTCAGAGAGTATTTTTCTGGGATGGTGGGATATTTAATATTTCAATAAACTTGTTTTCAACAATGTACCTACTTTTTATTACAATTTTTAAATATTAAATAATGTAAAAAAAAAACATAATAGTACTGCATACAAGTTAGTATAAAAGTTGTTTACTAGAGGAGGTCTATCTTGAATAAGAATCTATTGTTCTTTACGTCTTAATTAGAACTTTTTATTGTTCCCTGGTCAATATATTTTTTTATTTATGATCATATAAACATATACATTATTTTAATATAAGATAGCTGCCTCACTAGAATAAATCTGTTCTGAAGCAGCCACCTGTACATTTGTGAAATTATTACATTACAGTAAAAAACAAAAGAATAAGAAAGGTATAAAAATAAACATTAGGAATACTTACATATTTTAATATAAGATAGCCGCCTCACTAGAATAAATCTGTTCTGAAGCAGCCACCTGTACATTTGTGAAATTATTACATTACAGTAAAAAACAAAAGAATAAGAAAGGTATAAAAATAAACATTAGGAATACTTACATATTTTAATATAAGATAGCCGCCTCACTAGAATAAATCTGTTCTGAAGCAGCCACCTGTACATTTGTGAAATTATTACATTACAGTAAAAAACAAAAGAATAACAAAGCTATAAAAATAAACATTAGGAATACATACATATTTTAAATTACAAAATACAGTTTTAAAAGTGAAATAGGAACCTACACACAATCTAAACAGACAACAAAAAATAATAAGTTAAGAAATTATTGTTGCAACATTACTTTCATTTTGGGTTCTACCCACATCGAGTAGCCACTTGGTACCACGGGCATTGTACCCTAGCATAGAAACAGCTAAAATAATATTATATATTCCCGTTGGGCGACATCTGCCTCAAGACTCTTTTATAACTTTGATAATATGCTTCAATGTTATACATCAAATTGTTTTGAACTAAACTACACAAACAACTATCAATATTATGACAGCTCCCTCACTTGTTGTCCTTTTTATGTAGGTTGTCTTTTATTTTAATTAATTATAAATAAACAATATTTTAAAGAAATGTTTACGGTAATGTGTCCCAAAACAGATGAGAATATCTGAATAGCCCAATATCTATGGAGTGCTGATTTGGCCGAATATCGTTGCAAAGGAAATACCACATACATAAATCAGACTTAACAAAAAATACAATTATTTATTCCTAGTTAATGGTTTGGTTTACTAAATTAATTATATTGTTTGGTATACTTATACCTAAATATCACATACACAAATATATGATTACATCTTATTGTTCTATTTCTAATACTTTCATTGAATTAATGTTGTACATTGAATTATGTTACTGACTAAACCCGGATTTCAGGCCAAACTAAACTTTTTATTTATAAAAAAAGTTATAAATAAAAATAATTGATTTCACTTTTCCTCTCTACATATAACCTAACCTAACCTAACCTAGCCTAACCTAACCTAACCTAACCTAGCATTTGGGGTTATTTATGTTTTATTTATTTATTAATTAAGAGGACAACATACAGCGTATAATAAATTATATAAAATAAAGATGATTTAAGTAAATATTAAAGCAAATTACAAATTTATTGTCAATGGAGTTATTGTAGTAGGTATATTAAGATAAGTTAGGAATGGTTACATAATATAAGGTGAGATATTGTGTGAATGATGTGTGAAATCGTGTATATAAATGTGTGCAGTATATTTAGTGTTGAGTAAGATTATGAGGATGAAATTTTAAGTCTGACATATTTTTTAAATGCAGTAGCGCTTAAAAAATACTAATATATATCAGATACTAATATTATTATCTTATTTAAATAGATATTTAAGACTTCTTTTGGAAGCCAGGTCCCACCTTGGGATGTGGAGCTGATGATGATGATGATGATTGGAGCGCTTAGTAAGAATATGTCGAACTCTTGGAAATGCCTATTGTATGTATTACAGATTCTGTAGATTGTTGCATGTTGAACATAGTTGGTGTTCTGAGTGGTTAGGTGGAAAAGAGGAGTGTGTCTAGTTCTACAGGTGTAGGTAGGGATGTTGAAAGATATATAATTTAAAAGAGCAGGAGAATCAATTTTATTATTAAGAATATTGTGGAGAAGCATCATATCAGATACATTACGTCTGTTGTCGAGTGAATCAATGCAGTGGTAGATCCTTGCTTCACGATGCGACGGGAAATCAAGAAATACTTTACGGTTAAGGTGTTTAATAAATATATTTTGTATGCTCTCGATACGATTTATGTGTATTGAGTAATGGGGAGACCAGACAGGAGATGCGTTTTCCAGGATAGGGCGAATCAAGGAAAAATAAAGGAATTTGAGTGTTCTCAACTTTGTAAATGGTTTGCTGGTTCTGATCCAAGCATTCTGTTGGCCTTATCCATAATAGAGTCAATGTGTGAGTTAAACCGAAGTTTGCTGTCCATAATAACACAGAAATGTTTTAAAGACATGCGCTCATTGAATCTGTCAAAACTTGGAAACAGGAATCAAACAGAAATGTAATTCGTTAAAATGCATTTAGCTATAGTCAACATTTTAAGAAGAAGTACACTTGCTTTATAGTGGAGAGTTAAGTGTTGACAACAACTCATTCGTTTTATCTGCGACTCACCCTGTTCATATCGTATCCCTGAATCATCTTGCTTCAATAACTTTATACCCCCATGATATTCGTGTCTTTTGAGATATAAACGATATTGAGATAGTTTGCAAAGCTGGATGTGCTTTAATGAAGAGCGGGTAGAATTAATTTTACAAACAGCAGTTATTTCGGGAACGTAGTCTCATCATAAATATTAACAGAGTAGCTCAACTAAGGCCAACGACATTTATCGATCTAATCAAGAAGCTCAAGACTAGTGGAGTGGCGTTAGCCACAAAACCTTGGCTGATAATAATAACATATTAAAATATTCTATTTCATATTCGGTAAGGCCCCTAAGTGAGTGACCCCTGAGTGAGTGACCCCTGAGAATCGACGAATCAGTCTAGAGCTTGAAACCTGAATATTTTAATAATACCTACTTAACTATTAATCGTTAAAATTACGAATGTTCACAAGAGGAGAACGTACAGTGATTTTAAACGTGATAAAGCGAGACGAGTATATTTTGTAAAAATATAAGCATTGTATCCCATCTCACATACCTAGTTCAGCAATGAGATTCACCTGAATATAGTACCATTTTAGGTAATACGAATCTGGTGTGTGGGTTACACGCATTTTTCGTGCTTTCTTTAATAAGGTAATGCACACCCGCACACCGTGGTAAAAGTATGTAGACTGTAGTGGTTGGGACATATCAGCCGGATGAATGATGATCGTATCCCCAAAAAGGTTCTTAATACCAATCCAGGGGGCAGAAGAAGTAGAGGCAGGCCCAAGCTAAGATGGCTGGATGACACTGAAGACGACATAAGGACGATCCGAATAACAAACTGGAGAAGAGCGGTGGAGGACAGGGACGGCTGGAGAAGGATTCTGGAGGATGTCAGGGCCCACACAGAGCTGTAAAGCCAATGATGATGATGATGACACCCTGTCGCTGGTTTCAACACATTGTCGGATGTTTCGTGATGGTATGAATGAATTTTTCCCAATAACTATAGGTGGGTGCTGGCAGAGCGGTTAGCGCGCTGGGTTAGTAATCTAGTGGTCGCGAGTTCGAATCCTGCCTCGACCGATTTCGTTCACCTAAGGCACAAGCATTTATGTTTAATTTAGGGAATGCAGGATTATTTATATGTACCGACTTGTAACAAGGACAAGATCATTCTTTTTTTTTTAAATAAATTATAATTATTCAGAACCTAACTAATAAGATAATAATTCCTTGCACCCTGCGCAAGTGACGAGTTTGTTGCCATATGGTAATTTCTTCCAACTAACCTGTGTTATTAGCACAGAGAGGCAATACTAGCGTGAGAAATCAATGTAAATAAATTTCTCCTGTGCTGGGGTCCGAAACCAGGACGTCCGCACAGAAACCAAACGGCTTACCAACTGTGCCACGGCGGTCAGCTTAAGATAAAACAGGTAAGAAACATAATATTTCAATCTTTATATAATATTTTATTACCTTATTTAAAGTAGCACGACATTTGCTTGTATTCCCAAACACTATTATCATTTCAACTAAAAAGGCATTACATTCAGAATGTGTGATGGTGAACCTCATTGCTGAACATGTTAGATGTTATTGTTGCCTGTTGTATTTTCTATTAGGTACCCGGCTCTTACGGGACACCCGAAACACTACACTCAGAATGTGTGATGGTGAACCTCATTGCTGAACTATGTGAGATGTTATTGTTGCCTGTTGTATTTTCTATTACCCGGCTCTTACGGGACACCCGAAACACTACATTCAGAATGTGTGATGGTGAACCTCATTGCTGAACTATGTGAGATGTTATTGTTGCCTGTTGTATTTTCTATTACCCGGCTCTTACGGGACACCCGAAACACTACATTCAGAATGTGTGATGGTGAACCTCATTGCTGAACTATGTGAGATGTTATTGTTGCCTGTTGTATTTTCTATTACCCGGCTCTTACGGGACACCCGAAACACTACATTCAGAATGTGTGATGGTGAACCTCATTGCTGAACTATGTGAGATGTTATTGTTGCCTGTTGTATTTTCTATTAGGTACCCGGCTCTTACGGGACACCCGAAACACTACATTCAGAATGTGTGATGGTGAACCTCATTTTTTTTTTTTTTTTAAAAAAAATGAATATGTCCTTGTGAAACAAGTACATATACATCTTCCTACGTTCCCTAAAATAAGCAAATAAATGCTTGTGCTATAGGTGAACGAAATCGGTCGAGGCAGGATTCGAACTCGCGACCACTGGATTACTAACCCAGCGCGCTAACCGCTCTGCCACCGACCCATCATTGCTGAACTATGTGAGATGTTATTGTTGCCTGTTGTATTTTCTATTAGGTACCCGGCTCTTACGGGACACCCGAAACACTACATTCAGAATGTGTGATGGTGAACCTCATTGCTGAACTATGTGAGATGTTATTGTTGCCTGTTGTATTTTCTATTACCCGGCTCTTACGGGACACCCGAAACACTACATTCAGAATGTGTGATGGTGAACCTCATTGCTGAACTATGTGAGATGTTATTGTTGCCTGTTGTATTTTCTATTACCCGGCTCTTACGGGACACCCGAAACACTACATTCAGAATGTGTGATGGTGAACCTCATTGCTGAACTATGTGAGATGTTATTGTTGCCTGTTGTATTTTCTATTACCCGGCTCTTACGGGACACCCGAAACACTACATTCAGAATGTGTGATGGTGAACCTCATTGCTGAACTATGTGAGATGTTATTGTTGCCTGTTGTATTTTCTATTAGGTACCCGGCTCTTACGGGACACCCGAAACACTACATTCAGAATGTGTGATGGTGAACCTCATTGCTGAACTATGTGAGATGTTATTGTTGCCTGTTGTATTTTCTATTAGGTACCCGGCTCTTACGGGACACCCGAAACACTACATTCAGAATGTGTGATGGTGAACCTCATTGCTGAACTATGTGAGATGTTATTGTTGCCTGTTGTATTTTCTATTAGGTACCCGGCTCTTACGGGACACCCGAAACACTACATTCAGAATGTGTGATGGTGAACCTCATTGCTGAACTATGTGAGATGTTATTGTTGCCTGTTGTATTTTCTATTACCCGGCTCTTACGGGACACCCGAAACACTACATTCAGAATGTGTGATGGTGAACCTCATTGCTGAACTATGTGAGATGTTATTGTTGCCTGTTGTATTTTCTATTACCCGGCTCTTACGGGACACCCGAAACACTACATTCAGAATGTGTGATGGTGAACCTCATTGCTGAACTATGTGAGATGTTATTGTTGCCTGTTGTATTTTCTATTAGGTACCCGGCTCTTACGGGACACCCGAAACACTACATTCAGAATGTGTGATGGTGAACCTCATTGCTGAACTATGTGAGATGTTATTGTTGCCTGTTGTATTTTCTATTAGGTACCCGGCTCTTACGGGACACCCGAAACACTACATTCAGAATGTGTGATGGTGAACCTCATTGCTGAACTATGTGAGATGTTATTGTGTCCTGTTGTATTTTCTATTAGGTACCCGGCTCTTACGGGACACCCGAAACACTACATTCAGAATGTGTGATGGTGAACCTCATTGCTGAACTATGTGAGATGTTATTGTTGCCTGTTGTATTTTCTATTAGGTACCCGGCTCTTACGGGACACCCGAAACACTACATTCAGAATGTGTGATGGTGAACCTCATTGCTGAACTATGTGAGATGTTATTGTTGCCTGTTGTATTTTCTATTAGGTACCCGGCTCTTACGGGACACCCGAAACACTACATTCAGAATGTGTGATGGTGAACCTCATTGCTGAACTATGTGAGATGTTATTGTTGCCTGTTGTATTTTCTATTAGGTACCCGGCTCTTACGGGACACCCGAAACACTACATTCAGAATGTGTGATGGTGAACCTCATTGCTGAACTATGTGAGATGTTATTGTTGCCTGTTGTATTTTCTATTAGGTACCCGGCTCTTACGGGACACCCGAAACACTACATTCAGAATGTGTGATGGTGAACCTCATTGCTGAACTATGTGAGATGTTATTGTTGCCTGTTGTATTTTCTATTAGGTACCCGGCTTTTACGGGACACCCGAAACACTACATTCAGAATGTGTGATGGTGAACCTCATTGCTGAACTATGTGAGATGTTATTGTTGCCTGTTGTATTTTCTATTAGGTACCCGGCTCTTACGGGACACCCGAAACACTACATTCAGAATGTGTGATGGTGAACCTCATTGCTGAACTATGTGAGATGTTATTGTTGCCTGTTGTATTTTCTATTAGGTACCCGGCTCTTACGGGACACCCGAAACACTACATTCAGAATGTGTGATGGTGAACCTCATTGCTGAACTATGTGAGATGTTATTGTTGCCTGTTGTATTTTCTATTAGGTACCCGGCTCTTACGGGACACCCGAAACACTACATTCAGAATGTGTGATGGTGAACCTCATTGCTGAACTATGTGAGATGTTATTGTTGCCTGTTGTATTTTCTATTAGGTACCCGGCTCTTACGGGACACCCGAAACACTACATTCAGAATGTGTGATGGTGAACCTCATTGCTGAACTATGTGAGATGTTATTGTTGCCTGTTGTATTTTCTATTAGGTACCCGGCTCTTACGGGACACCCGAAACACTACATTCAGAATGTGTGATGGTGAACCTCATTGCTGAACTATGTGAGATGTTATTGTTGCCTGTTGTATTTTCTATTACCCGGCTCTTACGGGACACCCGAAACACTACATTCAGAATGTGTGATGGTGAACCTCATTGCTGAACTATGTGAGATGTTATTGTTGCCTGTTGTATTTTCTATTAGGTACCCGGCTCTTACGGGACACCCGAAACACTACATTCAGAATGTGTGATGGTGAACCTCATTGCTGAACTATGTGAGATGTTATTGTTGCCTGTTGTATTTTCTATTACCCGGCTCTTACGGGACACCCGAAACACTACATTCAGAATGTGTGATGGTGAACCTCATTGCTGAACTATGTGAGATGTTATTGTTGCCTGTTGTATTTTCTATTAGGTACCCGGCTCTTACGGGACACCCGAAACACTACATTCAGAATGTGTGATGGTGAACCTCATTGCTGAACTATGTGAGATGTTATTGTTGCCTGTTGTATTTTCTATTACCCGGCTCTTACGAGACACCCGAAACACTACATTCAGAATGTGTGATGGTGAACCTCATTGCTGAACTATGTGAGATGTTATTGTTGCCTGTTGTATTTTCTATTACCCGGCTCTTACGGGACACCCGAAACACTACATTGTCTTTGTATAAATACTTTGTTAAACTTATGTATGTTTACTACTTGAAAATGTGCTTAGCACGAAACCGGTTGTATGTTGTAGTCCTTAAATAAATAGTGGAATTGAATCTAAACCAGTTTTTATTTATTTATTTATTAAAAATATAAATTAATTCAAATAAATAAATAAATAAATAATAGAAAAGAGTGGAAGCACTATTCTAAACCGGTACCTCATTACTAATAAAAATAATTTTTATTTTTACTTCTGTGAATACATCACAGGCTGTAACTAATGTTATATAACTCGCTTAAATTATATTATATCGTGAATGTTATTGATACCCATAACTCCTGCCATAGTAGAAAATCATTGCTAAGTCTTAATATATTAAATTATAGTGAGTAAAACATAGACTTGGTAATACTGTGGGGAGACACTCTGATATTTATGTCGACGATTTCTTTATTTTCAAATCAAAAATTTTAAACTTTTTAACTCATGATTCGTAAATATATAATAGTAATCGTTGTGTTTGGGTTTTTTTGTATTTTGTTTTTAATTGTGTATAGTATATTAATATTATTATGTTTGTTTAAATTTGCTTTTATTTTAAAATTGTATAGTGTCAATGATATTTTTGGTCAATTTCATTGACCACTTGTTATAATTTCAATAACTTTTTCAATAGATCATGTTTTATTTTCAATAATGGCAACATTATTTTCCTGTCAGATCATTATTTTTGTTATATGTTTTTGTTTCAGTCAAGTTTTGTTGTATATTTTATCATTTTGTGCATGTAACTATCTTTTTGTTAAAATAAAATCAGATACTACTCAAACCTCACTGCGTAAACATTCATCACCAGCTTTTGGTCCCATTCCCGGGATATCCTAACATTTTTGGACCTTCGTAGCCGCATAGCGCCATTTGAGAAGAGAAGAAACGGATATCTTCGATCACCATTGCAGACCACATCATCTGGAATCATTGGAATCAGGTCGTATCGCTGTCCTTTCAGTTCCTTTTCAATATTTTTCCATTTTTTTTATCATACAAAGTGAGATTTTGAGCAGAGTATACTCGACTTGCAGAGGCTTTTTATTCTCTTGTCATTTAGCAACAATATATCAATAAAATAATTGATTTTTTATTTTGTGGCATTTATACTGGTGTTTCTTTTCGATTTATAGTGCATATTGTGTGTTTTTTGATAAATTCAGTGTAACAAGTGTAATAATCATATATTTTTTCATTTTTTTATGATACTGGATACTATATGAGGGCTGGTCTAGTTTTCGTGATTCTTTCAATTCATTGGTAGATAGTAATACATCTTTGGAAAAGCTGAAAAAAATTCATTATTTAAAGAGCAGTTAAAAGGTGACGCAGCAAAACTCATAAGTTCACTTCAGATATCGGAAGCAAACTATGAAATAGCGTGGGGAATTTTAAAAGATAGGTATAAAAATTACAGATTAATCGTGAATAAGCATATAAATTCATTGTTTGATATGCCCAGCATGAAGGGTGAAAATCATCAGCACTGAGACATTTAATTGATGAAACCCAATTGCATTTACGAGCATTAAAAAATTTAAACTTACCTACCGATTATTGGGACAATATTATTATTCATCTCATTTCGAAAAAAATGGATAATTCAACTTAATTTCATTGGGAATCGTGTCCAATTTCAGGAGATATTCCTACTTTAGAGGAATACATTAAATGTTTATCAAGTCGCGCGCAAGTTATAGAAACGACACAAACCCCAAAATGTTTCAAATTAAACAGCAAAGAAAAACCATTTACATTTCATGCAATACAGGCACCCATGGTCAAATGTGTTTTGTGTAAATTAGGTGATCATAAATTATTTTCATGTGAACGTTTTTTGAAATTGAGTGTTGAAGCACGTTTAGAAAAAGTTAAATCATTAAAATTGTGTTTAAATTGTTTGAATAAAGGACATTTCATTGAGGGTTGTAAATCTAAGCGAAATTGTAAACATTGTAACAAACGTCATAATACTTTACTTCATTTAGTGAAGTCAAATATCAATACAGAACCTTCAACCAGTATTTCAAAACCATCTATCGTAACACACGCAGCATCACTGCAAAATCAAACTTTGTTATCTACAGCAGTTGTGAAAGTTATGAATAGCGATGGAGTTTCATTTAATGCTCGCGCAATTTTAGATTCAGGCGCTCAGAGAAATATTATTTCTGAATCTTTATATAAAAAATTAGAATTAAAATCGAAAAGTGTAAATATCCCAGTACCTGGTATACATAAGCACGTAACAAACATAAAAAATAGTGTTTATGTGAAAATAGCATCAAATTATACATCATATTCAAAGGGTATAAATCGTCTCATATTACAGGAAATTACGAGCAAATTACCGCAACATAGCATCAACAGGAATCATATCAGCATTCCATCTGGTTTACAACTCGCTGATCCACAGTTCTACATATCATCAATGGTAGACCTACTTCTTGGATCGCACACACATCAAAGCACGTAACAAACATAAAAAATAGTTCATTAAGTTTAATGTTGTTTCGTTTACAGAGTGGAAGTTCATAATGAAATTATTACGAATATAAACCATAGTTTTAATCCACAAATTGAGTTAAAATTAGCCTTTTACACCATCATCCTCGGAGGCGACAATCAAAAGTTTTGATTGTCGCCTCCGAGGATGATGGTGTAACCATCGAAAGCGCTCAGGCTAATTTTAACTCAATTTGTGGATTAAAACTATGGTTTATATTCGTAATAATCTTCCATTGGAAAAATCATCAGAATCAAAGGTACTTGGTTTGACTTGGAATAATTGTTCTGATGTATTATCATATAATTTCACATCGGATTTCATGGAATGTAAAACCAAACTCCAAATATTGTCTTCAATTACAAAATTGTATGATCCATTGGGATTAGTTGGTCCAATAATCATAAAGGCAAAATTAATAATGCAACAATTATGGAAATCAAAACTGACATGGGATGAAATTTAACCAATCAACATTGTCAAAGATTGGAGAATTTATGCAAGTCAATTAAAACATATAAATGAATTACAGATATCAAGAAAAAATATCTGCAAGGATGCAGAAAGTGTTCAACTGCATGTTTTTTGTGACGCATATGAAAAAGCCTACGGTTGTTGTGTTTATTTGAAATCTACGAACTCATTTGGTAAGCATTATTCTCATTTAATTTCTGCCAAATCTAGAGTTGCCCCATTGAAGCAATTATCATTGCCCAAATTGGAACTTAGCAGTACAGTAGTATTGGTTAAATTGATTCATCAGATAAAAGTGGATTTACGTTTGCCAGACGTAGAAACAATATTATGGTGCGATTCTACAATTGCACTCACTTGTATTAATAATGAACCTTCAAGATGGAATTCTTTTGTAGCTAATCGTGTGTCGGAAATACAATCCTATAGTAAAATTAATCAATGGCGACACATTAGTACCGAACATAATCCCGCAGATTTAATATCTCGTGGTGTTAATACAAATGAATTAATAAATTTGCACATGTGGTTCCATGGTTCTAAATGGCTATCACAAGATGAGAGTAAATGGTATTATTCAACATTTTCAAATGATTTTAGCGTACCAGAAGCAAAAAATATAAAAAGTTTTATAGCAGTAAATATAGCAGATCAAGAAATATTCTCTAAATATTCTACGTTGAATCGTTTGAAAAGAGTTACAGCTTATATCATTCGTTTCATTCACAATTGTAAAAAAGTATTTCCACGACTTACTGGAGAGTTATCAGTAAGTGAATTGAATAAAGCAATAGAAGTATTAATTATTATGGCACAATCTTATTCATTTCAAAATGAAATTCAACAATTGAATACCAACAGAAGCGTATCAAAACAAAGTAATTTAAAAAATCTTAATCCAATCATGTCTAATAAGTTGTTATGTGTGGGAGGTCGTTTATCAAGAAGTATAAATATATCAACACAACAAAAACACCCAATTATATTACCATCACATCATAAATTAACAGAACTCATTGTCAAGCATTATCATTATACACATCTTCATCTTGGCGTTCAATCATTACTTTCCATTATGCGTTTACAATATTGGCCTATATTGGGTAAAAACATGGTAAAAAAGGTAGTTCGAAACTGTATTGTATGTTTTAGAATTCGCCCAATAGTATCTCAACAAATTATGGCAGATTTACCTCAAGACAGAGTCTCAGTTCATCGTCCGTTTGCGATATCAGGAGTGGATTATGCAGGTTCAGTCATGATTAAAGCCGGTATAACTAGACAATCTAAAAGCGTAAAGGCTTAGATTTGTTTGTTTGTTTGTTTTTCTACAAAAGCAGTGCATATGGAATTAGTACATAGTTTAACAACGGAATCATTTTTGAATGCTTTCAAACGTTTCATTTCACGTAGAGGCAAACCTATAAAGATGTATTCCGACAATGCTAAAAATTTTGTGGGAGCAGGTAATCAATTGAAAGAACTTTATATCTTTATTGAACAAAATCATAGTAGTATTTATAATAACCTTGCACAACAATCTATTCAGTGGCAGTTCATTGTACCTAGATTGCCGCATCACGGCGGTTTATGGGAGTCTGCAATTAAGTTTGCAAAATTTCATATCAAACGTGTTATTCAATCAACTATTTTGACATATGAGGATATGAGTACTTTGTTGTGTCAAGTAGAAGCCTGTTTAAACTCACGCCCTATCACGCCCTTGTCCAATGATCCATTAGATTTAAATCCACTCACTCCTGGTCATTTCCTCATTGGCGATAGCCTGTATGGATTACCTGAACAAAACATCGAGCATCTATCCATGAATAGACTAGATCATTATCAGAAGTTAACAATTTTGAACATTTAGAAAGATAAGTTTCTAAAACTAAGTGAGACTTCAACATTAATAAATGAGAGTATAACAACTTTGAACATTTAAAAAAAAAAATAAGACCAAATTAAACCAATATAAACCAAATTACCAAGCATCAAAAATATAATTTTTTTTATCATAAAATGACATTTTTTTCAAGGTTTAAAAATATTTTATTAAATTGAAAAACATCAAGATTCAAAAAAAAAGCAAATATAAAATTTTTAAAGTTGACTTTATGCATTCATCTAAAAAGCAACTGAACTATTGTGCATCTATAATCAATTGAACTTTTTTGTGCAACTTATCTAAGAATTAAACTATTGGTGCAAGCATTTAAACGCAATTAAACTATTGTGCAACGAGTCATCAAACTATTATTTTTCAACAACTTCAACACATTCTACATTTGAGAGATTTTTTCAACGGCTTCAGCAAATTCTACATTTGAGAGATTTTTTCAACAACTACTTCAGCAAATTCTACATTTTGAGGGATTTTTTCAACAATAACTTCAGCAAATTCTACATTTTGGAGACTTCTTCATTAAGAGAAACAATTTCTACAACGGGGAGGATACATTCTACATATGGGAAACTTCTTCAACAGCAACGTCATAGGACAACAGCATTTCCAGACATCATAATATCATGAAAAAACTTCTTCGGTGCAAACATAGACTTTTTTCAGTGCAAATATGGACTTTTATTGTGCAAGTGCAACAGACATTTATTATGTGAAAAACAAAGACAATTTATATTATTTTTTTTATTTATTCATCATTGTTTAACATTTATTCATCATCTTTTAATAAAATTTTTTCTTTCATTATCATTTTCTATTTGTTTACATTTTCTTAAACAATTTTTTTTCTTTCTCGTACATATTTTATTTTTTTGTTTATATTTTTCTTTGAATCATACATCATATACACATATTTAAATACAGTCCACTAAATCAAATATTAATTTAATAAAGATTTATTTAAAAGAATATATTTTTACAACTGGATACATTCTTAGCGGGGAATATGTTTGATTTTCAATAATGGCAATATTATTTTCCTGTCAGATCATTATTTTTGTTGTATGTTTTTGTTTCAGTCAAGTTTTGTTGTATATTTTATCATTTTGTGCATGTAACTTTCTTTTTGTGAAAATAAAATCAGATAAACACTCAGACTCAAACCTCACTGCGTAAACATTCATCACCAGCTTTTAGTCCCATTCCAGGGAAATGCTAACAGATCATTCTAATGATGTGCGTTCAGAATTACCACCATTCTAAAATGACGATCGCCACCATTTTGAATTGTTATAATGTGAAAAGTCAATCGGTATTGATCGTTTCAGAATAACCGCCAATAAACCATAAACTTTTTTATAAAAGAAATTCGCTAAAAATACATGACTTTGATTTGAAAAAATATATGTCTTATAAAAGTCAACATTTTGATAAATTTCAGAACTCAGATGTATACACACTTAGGAATTGGGAGTTTGTTTTATTTCCAAATATATAATTAAACTCTTTAAATGACGTTATTTCCAGATGACTTCTGGGACTAAGGTTTAGTTGGGATATGTTTTATCAAAAAGGAGAATCTCAGGATGTCCATAAGGGGTTTAGCTTTGGGTCTATTCATGTTCCGAAATCCAGAATTCTCGATACTCAATTATACAACACACAGAAATATACCCTGAGGGCTTCTATAACTAGATTATTATGTTATCAGTTTACGAAACCAGAATTCGGTTGACAAGTTATATGATAAAGACTTTCACAAATAATTTTGAACTACTTATTTCACATCATCGACAAACGATTGTTTTTTACTTTGTGGTATCATTTTGAAATAATTAAATGAAATAAAACACATCTTTGTGCACACCACTACAATTATAATTTTTATTCAAATGAATAAAAATTCCTCTACATGTTACGAGAACAAAGTTCCCTTCCTCAGGAGGATACAAAGTATACTAAAATAAAATACAATATACAGACTTAAGGTAAACATAATGGGTGGAGTGTGGGCTGGGTTAAACTATTTATTAGGGTGGGGGGTGCAATGAAGTTATTGGTTAATTAATTTTTGTATTGGGAAAATATTTAATATAGGGTTATTAGGGAATTGTGTTTGATTATTAATTATATGATTTCTCATGTTTACGTTTTTTCTGATTTCCAAGATTTCCTGGCTATCTAATTGTCTATCACTTAAATTAATATGTAATATTTTTACGTCTAAATTATTAATAAAACTATGGTTATTTTCGATCAAATGGTTTGTGAATTCTGAATAATTATTGTTGTTAAGACATCTTAAATGCTCCTTAACTCTCGTTTCTATATTTCTTGTAGTCTTTCCTATATAAAATGATGGGCAATCGTTACACTCTAATTCATAGATTCCTGATTATTTATTAGGATTTTCTTTATCTTTATTATTTATTATGTAATTTTTTAATTTATTGTTGGTGTAAAACTGTAATTGTAGTGGTGTACACAAAGTTGTGTTTTATTTCATTTAACTACTTATTTCATTTTAATTAATAGTTCAAAATTAACTTACATATTACCAATACCAAAATAAAATGCGTAAGAGTATCGTTATTTTACATAATTTAGGTTAATACAAAATTATTGTAAATATTGAAATATTGTAATTCTTATTTTACAAATGCTTTTTTGTAGAAACTTTTGTTGATGGATGATATGATAGGAGGTATGTGTGCAGGCACTGCCCGGCCAGTCTGGTCTGGCGAAGTGCTGGCGAACCATCACAATGTTGCTCGTTTCGAAGAGTTTGTTGATGTGTGGGTCTCACGCTGGGATGAGCTCCGGAGACCGGGTTTACCCCCGGTCGAAGGTCTCGTACAGCGGTGGGCCTAATCTGGCCTGGAGTGATGCTGTGGCGGAGTGGTCGATGACTCGTTGACGTTTCATGCCGTCCCTTTTCCCTTCGTGGAGGTGTCTAAATCAAGTGCCCCCATCTGGGTGGGTCCTCCTTCCTCGCGTCGAGGTTAGCTATCGCACCTGGTGATGCGGGTGCGATGGCTCTTTTGGAATGTCGGGACGCCTCTGTCCTGGCCCCCTCACTTATTAATCTAAGGCTTAAGAATAAGACAGTAGTATTAAAACAATTAGCTTGTAAGATGTATAGTTATACTATGATGCTAGTTATAAGTAGTTATAAGTACCTAGAAATTAAGATTAGTTTTAATATTAGTAAGATGCATTAGGTAGGCTTCATCCTCAAATGAGGGCACTGAGAGTCTATAATTTAGCAGGCGGGGTTTGTTGGGGGGAGCCCATCCGGCAAACTCCGAGCCCGCCTGCGTAAAAATATTTGCAAGTAAGTGCGGGTAAAGAGGTGCTAACGCGCCTGAGATACCCGGGTAAGCGGTGGGTGACTTTCAGTGTAGAAACTTTTACATCTTCATGATATATTTTTTTTAATATCTCAATATTGATGAAGCTGGAATATTAAGGGAGAACCGGGAAGTCAAAGCACCTACAGAGCTTACTACCTGTCATCGGCTATATATATTATGTTGGTTCATGGAAGTTTTCACTAAGTTTTCACTTCCATGAACCAACATATTATGTCCTTATTTTTAATCCATGTTTATATTGTTTTCTTGAGTTACCAATGTTTCATTAACTGTATATCCTTTATTTCTTTTTTTATCGCGTTAGAAATTTTTTGTGGCTAAATAGTTGTCCGAATGTCGTGTTTGGTCTTTAAGTTATGAAAATATGCCTGGGTGTCATCTTGTAATTGTGACAAATAATAGTATAATATTCCTCTAACTTCTAATTGACCGTTTGAGATTATTAGAACCTTTACAGCCTTCATATTTCACTAATTACTTTTCTCTGATAGATAACGTTTTTGATATTTTGATCAAAAACTTATACCCAAACAAATTATGATCAAATACTATAAGCTATTCATGACCTCACCCTCATTTATCGACTAAGGAGTTATTGACTATGTGGTACCTATTTAATGAATAAATTTATTATACCGGTTCGGAGTAGACCGTTCCTTCATTAGCCGGTAGTTAAAGTAAATATGTTTCTTCTTTTTTTGACGTGTCCTTTCGGGTCCCCCTGACGTCATCCCTGTCCTGTTCGGTGCTGAACAGGTCCTCCACATGCCTAATTCAGGTTCATTCTCGAAAGTTTCGGAGCCAGGATGGCTGCTTCCTGCCGACCCTTCTACGTCCCTCAATCTACCCCTTTGAAGTGTTAAATACTACCATCACAGCATATCCCACAATGTGGGTTATCCAGAGAAATGTGTGCGGGTGTGCATTGCCTTATAAAAGGGAGAACAACACATATATGTATACCCACACACCAGTCTCGTTTCACCAAAAAAGGCACTACATTCAGAATGGGTGGTGAACCTCATTGCTGAACTATGTGAGATGTTATTGTTGCCTGTTGTATTTTCGATTACCCGGCTCTTACGGGACACTCGAAAACAATGATTTAAAAGAATGAAAGCACTATTCTAAGCCGGTGCCTCACAGCTTTTGGGTGGATTTGGGGGGGTTTTTGGGTGGATTTGAGGGGAAGTGGGATTTTTGAGTGGATTTGAGGGGAAGTGGGATTTTTGAATACATAGTTAATAATACCGTCACTAATAATTCTAAAATGAAAACCAATTTTTAAATGAAATATGTTATTAATATCAAACACAATGGAGGTTCATAATTATAAAATAAAAGGTTGAATTTAGCCTCTGATGATGCTGGCGGAGTCCATTGAAAGCGCTTAAAAATAATTAAAAATAAAATCTCATTGTGGATTAAAACTGTGTTATTTTAATTATTATAAATGAAAAAAATTATTACGTATGCAATATACGTATGCAAGTGAAACCTGGACTTGGCAGAATACGCATGAAAGTAGAATAAATGCAGTTGAAATGAGATCGTTAAGAAGGATTTGTAATAGAACGATGTATGACCGGGTAAGAAATGAGGACATAAGGAAAGAATGTAAGATGAAGAAAGATGTCATTACTAGAATGAAAGTGAACACATTGAGATGGTTTGGTCACATGGGGAGAATGAATGAGGAGCGCCTGACGAAGAAAATATACAGAGCGGAAAGGAATGGAATGAGAGGTCGGGGACGCCCAAGAAAGGGGTGGCACGACCATGTGAACGAAATTTTGAAAGACGGAAATGTTAGAAGTGTGAGCAATAGACGAACATGTATGAGACGATGCATGAATGTGGACGAGGCGAGAGATGCTTGCCAGGATAGAAAGATGTGGCGTTCGGTTCTCTCTGCCTACCCCGCAAGGGACATGGCGTGATGGTATGTATGTATGTATGTAAAAAATTATTTTATAATATAATATAATTATATGGTTGAAGAATATGTGTATCTTGGTCACAAGATAAAACATTGCAAGAAGACCAAAATAACATATGTAGAATAATATGCCTGGGTTGGTCTGCTTTTGGTTAATTGAGGCATGTTTTTGAAAACGAAAAAAGTCCCAACAGGTCTTAAAGGAAAAATGTATGATTCATGTGTAGTTCCCGTAATGACAAATGGTTTAGACACAACGACCCTTACAGCAAAAAGTGTCTATAGGTTGAAAGTTGCACTGCGATCCATTGAAAGGCAGATGCTTGACGTGAGTCTATGTACGCGACAAAATACGAAATGAAGAGATTAGACGCCGTACTTAGATTGCTGATAATGGATCATGTTGCTGGTTTGAAGTGGCAATGAGCTGGTCACTTGGCCGGACAAGGGGATACTAGCAGTAGCGGAATCGCTTATAGAAGCCGAAAATCTTGGCTTGCCTATGAATATTATGTTAAGAAATTCAAGACCTAATATTTTGTGTCTGTTTTATTGAAACCATATGTAATACAACATTAAAAATTGAACCGTATGTAGATATGATGCTTGACAGGGCCACAAATGTAAATATTATTTTGACATGTGTGATTTTAAACTATTTTCATGGCCACTCAACACAACAACGAAGCTAAAAAAACATTAATTTTTCGACATTTCCCGATTTTCACTCAGGGTTTGTGTAAACGCCGATCTCTGAGTTGAGAATCGACGTTGGTTTTTGTGGACTGTATATAATGATGTAAAGATTTATGGAACACACACTTTTTTTTAATATGACGCATGCATGTGTTTAAGTACCGGTAAATGATGGATCAATGGACTCACCAATATATCGCCTTGTAGCCCGTTCACTGCAAAAACATCACAGATAACACAGATCATTCAATAAGGTTTTCTGTTCAATAATGTCTTGGGTAATTAATGTTGATCGATATAAATTTGTAGATTGATAAGGCAAACGATAGCCGTACTCGCGAGCGATTCTCGGCGGTGTTGTATAGAAGGCGAATATTTGACGATTAAATGTTACAGGATTAGCGGGGTAGTGGCGGGGATTGAGGTAAGGAGCGGCGGGTGGTTTCGTATTATTGCACTGACAAATAATCAAAATAATCATTGTACCAACATAGACAATATACAGCGCGCGAATTCAAAATACGAAAACCGAACAGTTTGTCTAGTTCGAAGGTTCTAGGCACGCCCCTGGATACTAGATGGTCACCCAGAATACTACAGTGGTGACCTTGGACAAATAATACGAGTGTTGGAAGACCCTTCTAAAAGATGTTCTTACGACATTGTCCAAGTGGCCATGTGGTAAAACCTGGCCAGCTATCAATAAATTGGTCTGTAAACAATGAAAGCAACAGTCCTCATACATTAGGGGATAATGCTTTCGCACAGATATCACCCCTGAACCGCGAATATGCAGCTATAAAAACATGCGAATAATAAAATAGATTATTAAAATATAAATTGCATTAACATTATATTTAACACCCTTCCAAGTGGTATGGATAAACTTGATAAAATATCCTCAGTTGAAATTACACATACATACATACCTTCACGCCATGTCCCTTGCGGGGTAGGCAGAGAGAACCGAACGTCACATTTTTATGTCCTGGCATGCATGCCTCGCCTCGTCTACATTCATGCATCGTCTCATACATGTTCGTCAAATGCTCACACAACAGACAAAATTATATTTAAAAAAATATTGTAGAAAGTAACTAAAAACATGTGACTCATTTATTAGTAGTAATTAAATCAAAAACATATATCCCATCTTAAAATTTTAACTTAAGGAATGTAATATGTACTTGACCTTATTATATGGGTAACTCCCTGATAGCCTGTAGGCTAGTGAAATTCCAATAATTATGATGTAAAAAAATAATTATCCCATTTAATATATTCATGTTCCATAGTTATAATTAATTGTCATACTCTTACCATACGTATTGTTTAAAAATATATATTTTTATATATTTTTTGTTTATACTAGATGTATTAATTTTAATTTATGTTTTTACATCTTAATTAATGTACTATTATTAATAAAACTTTTATGAAAATAAAAAAAAATGATGGTTCCTAATTGTTTAGTCATTTATAAAATAAAGAAAAAAATATTACGGTAGCGAGTTGTTTAATTCCTACAAAGATAAACGTATCCAATAATTAAAAAAAAAATCTTTTTTCATAAATATCACAAAAATCAAGAAACCTAGAGAGCATAATTATATTAACATATGTTATTCATAAATAATATATTATGTGACCACAAAATGTCATTCATCGTTTCTGTTGATATATGGCCAAATTCCAAATTTCACATACAAAAGAAGCCTTTATTTAAAACAAAGCGAAAGTTGAGCGGTGTGTGAGGGAAGAATATTAACGAAAATTTATTCAAACTAATCAGAATGGATAGTATCTACATATAAAATATGATAATGTAATATTTTAGTATGCCAAGATAGGAATATTATTGAATTGATTATACTCAATTGGTATTCATAGGCTTTGAATATTTCGAAACAAAAGTATTTTTCTATTAAATTATGTACCTATATCCAATATCTATGATATAATTTATATACGTAAAAATGATTTGTTACGCCTGAAATATTGCAATAATTATAGCATAATTTTAAGTACACAATATGTAATAATAATAATAAACACTTCCTTGCACCCTGCGCAAGTGGCGAGATTAATGCCATGTGGCAATTTCTTCCAACTAACCAGTGTTTTTAGCCCAGAGAAGCAATATTAGCGTGAGAAATTAATTTGTATAAATTTCTCCTCTGCTGGGGATCGAACCCAGTTTCCCAACTGTGGCACGGCTGTCAATTATTCAATTAAATGTATAAAAAAGTGCATAACGGCATGTTAATTACCATAAGACAATTCCTTACAACCAACCCATGCGACGTAAACCCTCAAATTTTAATTCGGTACCATAGTATACCTACAAAGTACCTACCCAAAAAGAAAAAATAAACAAGTAATAAAAAATTAAGGTAAAAAAGAAAAAAATATAAATTATACTTTTCAAAGTATTCTTTCTTATGGAGCCCTCTAGATTTGGCAATGTCAGCACCATAGTGCAAAAAAAAAACAATCAACAAATTTGTATAGAAGATTCATACTCGTGGAATGTCACTGACTTCAGATCTTTTTAAATGTGACATTTTTTTCATCAGAGGTATGACCAAGCTCTTTGTAAAAAAAAAACTTAGTGGGAATATAGTTAGACACCATAAAATGAAAGAACTTCATAAGGGCCACGTAAGACAGGAATAATTAATTATTTTGCTACCAGCAGTAAGTCTCTTTTCGCTGGATGACATTAGTATGATTGTATTTTATGGCTGGAAGATGTGACCATATCGCAGATTTCAAGAGTCATTCTGCAATCTCCTGTTTTACTCTTCAGTGGCTACAGCTTTTCGTTTATATGATGGTGCTATTCCAGTTAGTAATAATACCATAACAATTAGATGTATTTTTTAATAATTATGAAAATTTCATATTTTGAATTAATATGAAAATGATGAAAATTTCATAATTTTCATAATTATTCATAATAGGTACGTCTGAGTCAGTAACTTTTTAAGAACGTTCCGGCCAATATAGGTACGTTCGTATTCCATTTAGTCCAAGTTTGATTTTTATAACGCTGAAATAAGACTGTAAATCTAAAATCTACAATTTTAGCACGTTCCTATTTTAGTTACAATAATTACTGAATAGGGGGTAATGTTTCCTGTTTTATAAAATGTCAAAAAAAGATAACAATGCATTTCAAAATTCTGTGTCTTTAAAAGGTATTTAAAATGTTGTGAATTCATGGACCTCGTTATAAGAAACCCTGTTTATATGATGTTTATTAAAAATTGACGTAAAAATCCAAAAAAAGTTTAGCCATAATTCTTCACTATTCTACAGTAGCGCTAGTACAAAATATTTTATACATCCACATATCAAAAGAAAGTACGAAGCTTTCAAGTTGTATGTTGTGATTTCATTTTAGAGTAGCCTCATTCAGGGCTGTAAATATTTGAAAGTATGTTATAATTAAAGTCTACCGAATTTGTCACCTCCCTACCTCAACCCCGGGGAGTAATTGACGGAATCAGAGAGAGGACCTCTCACCCTACACTGTCAGGGTTACCAAAAAAAAATATACTATGATACCAGA
Source organism: Molanna angustata (assembly GCA_963576475.1). Taxonomy (NCBI): domain Eukaryota; kingdom Metazoa; phylum Arthropoda; class Insecta; order Trichoptera; family Molannidae; genus Molanna; species Molanna angustata. The sequence goes on along the minus strand of OY754985.1, from coordinate 4,479,906 downwards.
AGTTTCGGGATTCGATGACAGAACTGCAAAGATTGTTTAAGTGTACAAACGAATATATATATTGGAGGGAATGACCATACATATTTAACGACTATCTGTTATTCATTCGAGAACCAAAATACTAGAAGCCAAAATAACTTGGAGAATAAAGTAGGATTGCATTTAGATAATATGGAATTAAATAAATCAAAAAACACGTTTTTCATCATATTACATCAACCAAATTTCATAGTACCTACGTCATACGTATTATGCCATACACAAAAAAAAATCACTGTACCCAAATCATTACTATGTACTCTTAACAATTACATAATACATTTTTAGAATTGAATTTGAAATTATAACTCTTGAACTGGATATTAAAATATAACTGTTCACCAAATTGAATTGATTGGACGCACTCTTTCCATGATATTTTTTTTTTTTTTTTAAAAAAAATGAATATGTCCTTGTTAAACAAGTACATATACATCTTCCTACGTTCCCTAAAATAAGCAAATAAATGCTTGTGCTATAGGTGAACGAAATCGGTCGAGGCAGGATTCGAACTCGCGACCACTGGATTACTAGCCCAGCGCGCTAACCGCTCTGCCATCGACCCATCCGAAATTGTTCTAGATAATATATAATGTTGGTAGGTATATTGTTCTATTTTTAATTGCAATTTCATAGTTCTGTGTCTTTTTTGTTTTTTTTTGTTCTATTCCGTTGTGTTTAGTAAAGTTTTACATTTTCTTTTTTTTTTTTTTTAAAAAATGAATATGTCCTTGTTAAACAAGTACATATACATCTTCCTACGTTCCCTAAACTAAGCATAAATGCTTGTCCTATAGGTGAACGAGATCGGTCGAGGCAGGATTCGAACTCGCGACCACTGACATTTCTCACAATATTTTTGTTTGTTGATCATATTGTTTTAATTTGTTGATAGTATTTTTGTCGCTTATTTATAAATAAATTAATATTTTTTTTTCATAGATTACTGAATGGTGTTGTAGATTGTCCTCGTCTGTCACAGATTCACTTACGTGTACCGTCAACACTCACTCGCAATAGTGAATGTTTCGCCTTACAAAATGTCTACACAAATTATTTGTCTGGCTCACCAATGCAGATACTTCCAAGATTTGCAAAGAAGTTTGAGCAGATCGATGTCTATGCATTGGATTATGGTGCATTCAAGAGTTTGTTGTTATATATAATGAAATGATTATACATATGTAATGAATGAGTCTTGACTATGTATTATTATTATTTTTTATGTAAATATTAAAGTACAGAAATATATTTTTAAGTACCAATGTTTCTACTCCTGATTTGTGTTCAAAATTTTTTTTTTATATATTTTTTATGTTTAGTTGCTTCAAATATTATTTTATTGACTTTTTTGCAGTATTTCCTTTTTTTGTTTATTTACTAAGTGTATACATAATTGTTTTATTTTCTATGATTGTTCTCAATATTAATATTTTAATTTAAGTTTTTAAAAAAGCAATTTATGCCGTAAATGGGTAAATAAATAAATAAAAATACACATGTTGATATTTTCATGTTAAAAACCCTTAATTTTTTGTGAAACTATAGCATTCCGATACTTAATAGTACTGGAGAGTGAACTGGTATATTTATATTTGAAAAATATTCTTTATTTTTGGCACCCCTTGTATTTATATAACGGTTCTTCGAGTTGGTAAAATTATCAGGCCACAGTGAGGGTAGAACATAGAGCAAAGGGTATGTTAGGTTAGGTTATGTATAGAGAGAACACAGTGTAGGTACATACACTCACCACCAGCCAGCAGCAGCGGTAGTAAATATTAACCTTTAACAGTGAGAAGAGACCTTGAGGTGTTGAGCAAAGGTAAGCAGTTTACATAACCCGACATCACCACCATACCGATATATTATATTACACAGACACTCTATAACTTTCCCTCTCTCTCTATTTCTACTTTATATTCTCTCAACTCTACTATCTGAGAGATTTCAATTATTTTATTATATGGTCTAGAAAATAGCGCCAGTATACGAAACAAAACGTTCGTATAATTCGTCTACTTATCCAACATGCTTCACTCACAACTCTTTATTTTTTGTATGTATTTTTAAATGAACGAAGAGAAGGAATTCTTAGTTCGTCATAGAGAATGTATTGGACAATATCGGTTAGGCATATGTATTTTATTTAAAGTACACACAATGACTATATAATTAAACATTGTCACGCCATAGCCCAGTATTTGATATGATACAATAACTACATATATAAAATGACTATATGTTTTAAAAAAAAATACAATTTTCCTTTGTAAGCGCCGTAATGACCGATCGCAACTCAGGCTAAAATGAATTATTGGACTGAATAATGAATGAGAAATTGATCGAGAAAGGAGATCACCTACCAGTGAGGAAGCATTCTTAGCCTCCAGTTCGATGAAAGAATAGACTCGGCTCTGTATTCATATCAAAAGATTAGGTACTTGTTTTCCGACGACCTTGAACGGACATTCGGACAGAGTTGATGCCGATAGGAATTCTCGCCATAGTAATGAATCATTCATGTATGCCGATCTAACAAAAGTGTAGTGCCAGTTTTTTAACGCATTTTTCATCACAAGATCTACACCAAACCACAGCTCACATTGCCGAGATTGGATGAGCCATCAAAATTGACATTAAATGCGAAAATTTTCAACACAAAAAAATAATGAATAACTTCAATTACAAATCATACAACTTTGATAGTAATATATTGAGAAATATTATTCATTTGAAAAATGTGATTAAATGCTATCTTTCTACTCCTTAGCTTTTATCCCACATGGTGGCGGGGTCAGATCTCCTTACTGCGCTCCTCCACTTCGTTCTATCCTGAGCATCGTCCCCAGATACATTATATGCCCACTTATCCTCCGCTTCCGAGCTCTTCCATCGTCTTTAAGGACGCCCTTTTGGTTTTTGCGGAGTACTCGATCGTTCAGTGTGGATATTTCCTATAATGATGTTGTACCATTTCTGTTTGTATGTACATACATACCTACCTACATATCATATAACTTTTAATTCTTAATAATTTATATTGTGTTTCCATTTGTTACTAATGTGTGTCGATATTGTGTTTTTGTTTTTTTTTATTTTTATTTTGTATATTCTTATTTCTAGTATTATTGAATTATTGGACTTATCACTATCACAATCAGTGGCTCCACAGTCCAGGATGGGTCTTGACCTCCTTAAGGAATCGTCTCCATTGTTCCCTATCCATGGCCTTTTCTCTCCAATTCCTAACACCGGCTATCTGAAGGTCCCTCTCGACTCCATCCATCCATCGTAGTCTAGCCTTTCAAATTGGACTGATTGGACTTAAGTAACCACAAAAAAATAATTTCCATTATGAATATTATAAATAACACTAGTACACAAGTAGCGTAGTCATTTCTAAATGTAAAGTTGAAACAACAGGAACAACAAAGTCTCATTACGTCGCACACAGATGGCGCCATTATAGTAGGGTTTATCCTATTTATTTACCTAGATACTTATTGTACATCGACCCTCACCTTCCTGCCTTACATCCCTTTTATACTTCATCTTACTTATGTACTTTCCTATGTTCTTACCGACATTTTATAATCATGTTTTTATACTTATAATCATATTATTTATTTATTAATTAATTAGCGGTATAAATTTCCTTTTACACACATACATAAAAACACATATTGATCTAAAAAATATATAGAATTATAAAAAAAACAATTAGTTATTCACTTGTAAAAAGAAAAAAAATATGTACCTAAACAGTTAAACAATATAAACAGATTGACTCCAAATAAACCAAAACATTAAATAAAAAAGTATTATGAATGCAAAAAATAACAGTAGAAGCAGTGTTATATAAATCTGCATATAAATAAACTCTGTCTTAAACAGGACACTATCTATGTACATATAATTAAACATTTAATAATATTGACACATTAAATACAAACCATATCTTAGTAAAATCAAACAGATCCTCAGCTCAGGCAACCGTAACACAGATATTTATTTTATTTTTTATTCATATATTTTATATATGGTGAAATTCATGACGTGCGTCTTGAAGGAATGTGCATCTCGATTTTTTTACTTACTCAATTTGTTATGATTTGTTTTCTGTATATTATGTATTGTATTTATGTATTTCTTCTCGCTTATATTATTGTAAATTGAGTTATTGTTATTGTTACTTCCTCTATCAACATAGTTAAGTTTATTTTATTTGTTAATACTTTTTGTACCAAGCATTAAGTTTGTAATTTTTTTTTTTTTTTTTTATATAAAAAATGAATATGTCCTTGTTAAACAAGTACATATACATCTTCCTACATTCCCTAAAATAAGCAAATAAATGCTTGTGCTTAGGTGAACGAAATCGGTCGAGGCAGGATTCGAACTCGCGACCACTGGATTACTAGCCCAGCGCGCTAACCGCTCTGCCACCGACCCATAATATTTCATGTGTACATTCGAAATTTTAATGCATTTATATTTTAAAGATTGTGAACAATATTATGTTATACATTTGATTTACCAACAAATAAAAATAAAATAAAATAAAATTATGAATGGGATTTTTTTTATATTTTATTAAATGCATAAACGTAAACATTGGATTTTTTCCCTGTCAAAAAAATTATATTTCTGCCGCAGGGATGACATCTGTATGAGAACACTGTCACCTCATCTATAAGGACTGTTGCTTTCATTGTTTACAAATAAACCAACTTTCTCAATAGATGGCGTAACAAAAAGGTTTCTTCGTTACTTCATAGATGGCAATAGTAGTTATTTCCTATTTTCAGATGATTTGTTACTTATCATTCAAATATATAGAACTTTCGAAATAGCATTGATAAGGGAAGGCAAAATTGGTGAACGTTGCGCAAGCGCACAAAGTTTTAACGTAAACCAGCCGATGACAGGTCGTATGCCCTGTAGGTGCCTTGAATTCCTGGTTCTTCTATAATATTCCAACTTCGTCTCTATTGAAATAAAACAAAGAAGATAGCTTATACGAACAATTAATAGCAACGACTTTATACGTTTCCGCTATGTGCACCAATTATGACTTCTTTTCGAGTTCCCTATAAATACAATTTTTTGAAAGTTCTATATATATTAATCATGAAAATCTATTGGTTCTAAAATAAGCTGACACACCATCGTCATCTATGAAGTGACGAATAAACTATTTAGTAACGCCATCTATTGAGAAATTGGTTTGTTAACAATGAAAGTAATAGTCGTTATACACAAGGTGACAGTACTTTCCCAAAGATGTCATCCCTGAACCGCGCCAGAGTTATAATTTTATATTTGGCTTAATAATTTGCTTGTAACAATGTGTTTATAAATCTTATATTATTATAGTCACATTGACCCGAATGCACAGTCTTAGGTTACTAAATACTAACTCCTAACCATAACAACACACACATGTAACCAAGCTCACATTGACAGCTCGATGTCGCGATTTTTCTGAAATTCTAGCAAATTTTTGGCATCTCGTGTAGATCACCGAATAGTCTGTTTGGTATTTGATTTGACAAAATTACCAAATACATATTTGACAAATTTGCTTAAATGTTGCAAAAGTTGGCGCAATTAATGTTATTTCCAAAATAGTATAACAATTACTATGTTTGACAGTAAAAAAATAGATATTGCTATTTTACTGCAAAATGAGCTAATTGTTAAATTATTTATCCATCGAAAACATCTTGTATTTTCTTATTGAATCACTCGTAAAGTTCCTCACGATCAACCTTACTTTTTGACAGTTCGCAAATGTTAGTTATATCCATTGAATTATATGTACGTAGTACATATAAATCAATGGTTACACCAAGTATTTAGATATGTTTCTGTAATGCAATTCTCATACAAAAACATCGTAGCATCCTCTAGTTAGGAAGTCACGTGATCTCCTAACTTAAGTGAGTGACTGTGAAATGAAAACATGGTTAGTATTTAGAATTTAGTATTTAGGTAGAACTCTACATTAGGACCTTTGACTCCCGACAAGGAAAAAATCTATTGTTTGCGTATTCAGACGAACTTTTCAAATATTCTATAAACATCTCTTGATTTTTATTAATATAGAAGAAAAAGGGAAACTTTCAAAAATTTTACTAACAAAATACGTTATGTAAGATTAACTTAATGTAAAATTTCTTTATATACTTAGCGAATAATTTCAGCTTTGTGTGTAGGTACCTATATATTTTGTATACAATTATAAAGTTGAAGTGCAGAAGTTGGTAAATGTATAATGTTAAAGTTAAAGATATTATATATAATGTACTTTCATTAGGTACATAATGTATGTATGTATGTATGTATGTATATGATATTATGTTTTCCTTAGCTCTTGTATAGTAGGTACACATCAAGTTATTTGTATTGTAAATACCGCATTTGTTTGTTAATATAATAGGTATACTTGCCTATACTAACTAACACACATGTGTGCTTTGAAACTTTGCTAACTGATTATATAACAATTTTCTCTACAAAGTTAACCTACATACATACATTCAGACGAAATAAATTTAATGTTATATTTACTATGATATACTTACTGAATATTATAATGTGTGCTTTGTGTTGTAATTACAGACATATTGGTGGCTAAGTGGATAGAATCTATCAGTCTTACTAATAACCGTGTTGTAAAATTTACACTACCGTTTAACACCCGTGTAGGCAAAAACGTTATCAATAAACGCTGTGTAGCAGATCAGTTGGTCAATTAATGAATATAATAAAACTGCTCAAAATAAAGTGGTTTTTGTCTAGGAAAATTTGCTACTGATATTTACAAATTATGACTCTAGCCAATCGATTACATAATGCTTTAATATTCGATTTTTATTTATTTTCAGTTGTATTTTAATTCTGTTTTTAGTTAACTTTTGTATTTTTGTTTACCCGGCTCTTACGGGATACCCGAAAGCCTTGATTATAGAAAAAAATGGAAGCACTTAATTATAACGTATAACCCATAATTTAATTTATTTTTTTATTTTATAGAATACAACAGCAATAAAATAAAGATTTATACAGATATACAGAGATAATTTTTATGTTGCCAATTATAGTATTCTAAAAATATATTAAGTACATACACA